>JZKD02S2374125.1:1145708-1158287 GCA_000966675.3 Picea glauca | reverse complement strand
ATTTGGGTTTCCACGTAAAACACTGGTGTACTGTGTATGTGTATGATTGTTCATTTGTTCATTGCTTATTTACTCTACAGTTATTGGATAACAATGCTTCATTGATATAACACTTAGATTATATGGTTAAATTGCTCTATTACTGATTCACCCCCCCTCTCAGTAATCCAACATTTTGTACATGAGGGGACTTGTTGAATATAGCACAAAAGATCTACTGGATTTTATCTAGAGTTCTTAGTGTTTGTACTTGCTTGTTCTCCTTTTAGTTGTTGGGACTTGGATTATTGCTAGTTGAGGATTGAGGGGTAGTAGTAGATACTATTTATGTTATTTATCTCCAAGAGGGATTGATTAATTAGGTATTTCTTTCTATTTCGTTGGGTTTAACTTGATTTCTTTTATGTAGTAAAAACTCTTGTATGCCTTGTTTAAAGTGTCAGTTTGTGCATATTTTAGGCATATCTTCCATATTTAGCAGTAAAGAGTTCTATGAGTCCCTTAGGACATCCCTTAAGCCCTATTTTCTTAGATTTTCATAGCTTTTTATTTCTCATTTTTCCATTCTTATTTTAAGATTATGTTTTATTACTTTGTTATTGTTGTCCTAAATAGGAAAATTGACCATTTTGGTCTATTTACCCTTATAGGACAACCATCTTAGTTAATTTTTTTATACTTGTAATTTTTTATTTTATTCTCTCTTTAATTTTATTTCTGTTATTAAATATAATAAAAAATGCATTGCTAACATGTTAGGAATTAACAAGTTTACCATTCTACTTCACCTAAGTGGTTAGGAACCACTTGAAGACATGTTTGAGGCAATATAGTGAGAAGGGAAGAAAGTAAAAACCAACGAATGAACGTGTAAAATCTTTCCCCCACACTCCTATTTTCAAATTTTTTTAGTTTACTTTCTTTTATAAATATTCCACATGCTTCATTGCTAACATACCCTCCATCTTAAAGTAAAAATATTGGTTTGTAGTTAATTTTTTGTTCATAGAAGTCAACAATTGTTCTTTGTAATTTGTCATTTATTTAGTCTTCATTAGATAATGTCCATTCCTTGAACAAGGAACTATTTCAATCTCCCTTGCACATGATGGCTATGTGGCCCACAAAGAGATTCAACCCCATTCGTTTTGGTTGATAAGCGTATATGATTTCATTTATTACTTATTGAATTTCTTAAACTACCATTCCCCCTAAGAAAAAGGGTAAGGCACATAACTATGTGTTTGGGTGATGGTTGGGTTTCCCTGCCATCATACCTACTGTGGTTAACATCAATTTTAGTAGGGAGGGTGAATTGTTGCTTGTATTATTGTTTATTTTCATTTATTTATCACTTGCAAATTTCTTCCCCTAAAGGGGCCCATTCAAAAAAAAAACATGCAAAACATATGAAAACACAAGGAAAGGGTCCATAGTATAAAACAAAACTATATATATATATATTTTGTTGAGCAAGAGACACGCCTGTGAAAGAAAGAGATGATATCGCCACGTGGATGGCTTGGTATTTTCATTCCAGGAATTTCAATTTCTAGAACACTAAGATTCAAAGCCAGAGCATATTCATCAGGGGCCCCTCAGAATTTATCTACCTGGTATCGATTTAGTGATCTCTTTTTCTTCGAATTGATCTTGTTGGTAAATATTGCGGTTAAGAATGTTGAATAACTTAAATTGGATCAAAATACTGCTATGATTGGGTAAGCTCAACTAAACTCCCTTAGGGGGGTCTTGATCCTCTCCCTTTATGTATGTATCCTTCTTCCATCTTAGAATATTTAAGATCCCAAAAGCACTATAGATAAGAAGGGGATAGCCCCTCCTTCTCTGAATTACATGCATAACTCAACATTATGACCAAGTGGTATATGCAAGCTCACTCATTTTATAATAAGAAGAAAATTTGCAGAGTAATAGGTATGAGCCTGAAAGAGAGGACCTTCATAACTATGTTGTAACCTTGCATATGATTAATCAACTTAAAATTTATAATTAATACATGCTTAAATTCTTAAACCTTTCATCATTCCACCCAACACCTTGGTAAATTTTACTTTGCAACCAATTACTTTTTTCCTATAGTTGTAGCAGCCTACTAAAGAAATGAAATTCCATTTTTAGATCTTAGTTTCAACCTTTAAAAGTCCCAAGATGGATTTCTGGGCAATCCCAGGACGTTCCAAGTAATTTCGGGTAATTTTGTGCTTGTTTTCACACATTACAAGACCTAAACAACTCGTTATTGATAAATTACAACCATATTAAATGACATGGTTGTATATTTCCCAAGACATTTTGACTCTCACTTCTAGGTAAATTTGCACAAGTCTTTCACTAAGTAATTGTTTTGGACCCCGGTTTATCCAATAAATCAGTTTCAATCATTTTCCCAAGGAAATAAGGGAACAAAGAGTTTGTTGTTCACTTTTATTAGTTTTCTAGTCTAAAAATAACAAGATCATTTTCACCCCCTTGTCCACTAAAAATAACAATACCCAGGTTGGGTGGTCCTTAGAGGGGTTTTTCTCAAGTACCTCACCTCTCCTTATTCCCCTTTTCACCGACTTATACATAGGACCATATAAGGTGCAAGTAATCTTTTCTTCTTCCGAGCTATCAAAGAGGATGTAACCAACTTCATCGTCAGATAGGTGGGATTTGTCTCAATGAATGGATTTAGATTATAACCCCTGCAAGATTTTGTAAAATACTAGTTGATGAAGTAGAATCAAGCAATGTGATACAAGGAATGCCCGTATGCATTTGGAATTCTTATGATGCATAAATGTTTAAGGGAATTGAGGTTAGAGTTTCATTGATCAAAATTCAATATTTGAGTTAAATTTAATATTTGAATTGATGAGTAAAGGAATAGGGCCTTGAGTATACAAATGTTGTTTAAATCTTGAATGCAATTATATGAGATTTAATTGCATGTCATGTTTTGTTGGTTATGGGATCATAACCAAGTCAAGTTGGGAGACATATTCCTACTATAACAATGAATTTCAATAGATCTAGACATGTGTGAGGCCAAGATGTGGTTGGATAGGGAAGGGATATAATGTTATACAAGTGCTTGATGTTCTTCCTAATTATAATCGATGTTTGTAATGCAACCTCTTTTCCAACACTAAAGAGCACTAAAGGAATATATTTCTGGTGTTGTGTATGGGTTCAATACCAAGGTATCCAAAAGATACAACAAGTAATTGGGAAGAATGGGATAATGTGTTGAGGAAATTGGCTAGACCTTCCAACTTAAGATGGTGGCATACGTGATATTGATATGTGTTATTCTAGAGTCAATGTAAGAAAGCATTGTGTAGATGTGGCCATGGGTATTTGCACATTAGTTTATTTATTGGTAATGTTTGATTGCATTATGAAAATCTTGGTATGCTAGATAATGCATGTGAAAGAAATGATAGTTTCATTCCATTCAATATGAATAATAGTTGTAAGTGAAAAAATGTTTAGAGTAATATAATTATGAAATCACTTCATGGGATGATTTCAATTGTTGTAATCAAAAGGATAAGGTGCGTGAATACTAGAAATCTCTTTTGTTGAATGAAAGTTTAAAAAAAAAAAAAAATTGCAAGTAGAGTGGTCTTGGATATGGAAATGGTGTAATCCCATAAGGAAGACAGATACCTACAAATGCAAGAGCCAAACATTATGATAAGGAATCTCATTTTTGGGAAATGAGATTTTCCTATATCAAATGGATTTGGAAATTAGTAAGTGAATTTTCCATGATAATATCTCATGATGACTATAGGTGTGTGTGATACAGATGAGATGGTGGCTATTGAAGCTGGAAAGGTCGTGAAGAAGGCTATTGAAGATGGAAAGGTCAGGAAGAAAGATATTTTTATGACACTGGAACCATATGGTTATCATAGGTTACATACTACTAGAATATGTCTTGTGATAAGTTGGCACTCTCCTTGCATGTGAAATCCTTGTCAAGATGGATCACCTGAGGGACCGTGCAATAGTGAAAGGGATGCCTGAGCATGGAGAGACCTCTAAATAATGGAACCATAAATTTAGTACCGATAAATAAGAACACTAGAAGGAAATATATCTCAAGTGAAAAGACATGGAATGATTAAAGTCTAGTGGACTTGTTGTAGCTTAGAAGAAGAAAAGTGGAGCTGAAGATACAGTGCAGGAGGTATATATGCAACTATTTGAAGGTTTGGAGATTTTGTTACACAACTTTGAGACTTTTTGTATGACCTTGTGTTGTATCCTTGGAAGGAAGTAGTACAAACTAAGGGAATATGGTTCATAGAAGGATGTACACTTCCTTAGGTTGTGTTGGTTGAGGGGAACTAGAGCCTATTGATTGGAATTGTTGCAAAAATTGACAAATTATGAAAGTTGTTTCAATTGGAGTCCTCAGAGTCGTAACTCTAAGAGTGGTATACCTTTAGGTAATACATAGGAGATAAGGGGCTACACTTCCTTTGGTTGTGTATATTGAAGGGAATGAGAGATTGTTGGTTGGAACTGTTGCAAGAGTTATTGAATTGTGAAATCATTATATATAGTTTTGGGATGGAGGGCCTATGTGAATATGTTTTTTGTCCAGAGATCCTATGTTTATATGTTTTGGATTGAGATGCCTATGTATATATGTTGATTAAAGGCTTGAGAGCCTAGCTTTGTAATATGTATGAACACTTGTATGGTGTTGTGTACTAAGGATAGTGCAAAAATAAGGGGGAGGGGATGTAACATCCCTAGTTTTAATCCCTAAAAATTATAATGTAACTATATAAATGTTATTTATACTAGTGAGATTATATGTTTGGGGAGAAGATCCCATATTGACTAATAAGGTTGAGGGATGAACTATGTACATCGAAATAATTATTAAAGATAATAATCACTAGCTGTGATATGAGAGGGATGGTGACGATGGGGGGATATGATTCTACGAGAAAGGACACTATAGGGAGTCTAATGGGAAACCCGTGTCATTTTTCTAAGTTAATGTGTCATTTCAATATAATCCCCCCCACCTTTGACTTATTAGACTCTCAAACATTGAATTCATGTAAGAGGGTTGGTGTGTGAAATCACATCAATGAGTTATTGACTGCATGGCATGAGTACAAGAAAGCATCGGTTAAGTGTGAGAGCTAAGAAATAATTTTGGGGAAGAGTGAGAGTCAACATGCATGGAAGAAAAGGAATTTCAAATGGAAAAAGAGGATAGTTTTTGTGTTGCTTTTGGATAGCAAGAGGGGATATGGGTGTTGGGAAGAGAACCAACCATGATATCCATGGAAAGAAAACTTAGTGGATTTATTTTTGATGTTGAAAATTAGGTTGGGTTCCTGTAACAACTTGGTGGAGCTATGAGCTAAAGATATGAATTAGTTTGTAAGCCTGTAAGTGCATTCCCTATTGAGGAAATATATGAAGAGCATTGAGAAGGATGTTGTGAGCACTCTTGGAGCATATTAGAGTTCCTGGAGTCCCCAACTATGATATTCTTAGAAAATTGAGTGTTTTGGGTCCCTGGAGGGAAGTGGGAAGGCCTGAGGTACTATGTGCAATGAAGGGGGATCCCATTCCTTGGGTTATACAAGTTGAGGGGAAGAGAGTTGGTGGATTCAAATTTTTGTTGGATTAGAACTTGGGCTTTGGGTCACTAAATGTGTAGAGTGGTTAGCCAAGAGGTCCAAAATTTTGGAATGTAGTTCAATTTTGAGAGTGAGGGGTGAATTAGTATTGATAATTTTTATCAATTTTTAAATAATTATTTTTTAACTTTATTGATCAACAATAAACTTCAATAAATAACATCAATAAGTATAAACTTAAATTACAAATTACAAGTTTTATATGAAGATTTATTTAGAGCACCAACTCTAGGAGAGAACAATCCCCTTGTTCAGGGCACTAACCCTAGGAAGCTCCAACTCCCCCTTTGTTTCAAGGCTCTAACCCTAAGAAGCACAAACTCCCTTGTTTTAGGGAACCAACCCCAGGAAGCACCAACTCCTTGTATTTAAAATTTTATTTAGTAAAGGATACTAATCCTTGCTCCGCCCTTCCACCCTCACTTCATAAGTATCTTTGTCTTTCTTCCTTGGACTCTTCACTTGCTTCTGATCTTCTGATGTAGACCATAGAGACACTTCCTTCCCATCATATATTTTCATTTATATAGTCTTCTAAAGGGTGTGAATTTGAACCAATGTGTCTTTTGATAATGAAAAATTGCACCCTTTTGTAATAATACTGTTATTTTCTATCAAACAGTTGGCTTAGGTTGATGGATAGTGGGTATGGATTGTTGGTTGTCATTGATGTCAGAAATGGACCCAAGGTTGTTTCATGTATAATGGTATGAGTTTTAATATATTTTAAGGTACTAATATTCTATATGGATAGTACATGTCATTCCATTTCTGGTGGTATGTGGAACGTCACATAACTCCTCACGGTTAGAGAGTTATGGCCATGAGAAGTTGGAGATCCCATGTTTGGGTAATGGACCCAAGTTTTTTGGATGGATAATGGTATGAGTTTTGATATATTTTAAGGAAAGACTATTCTGTATGGATATTACATTTCATGCCATTTCTGGTGGTATGTGGAACGTCACATAAATCCTCACAGTTTGAGAGTTATGGCCTTACGAAGTTGGAGGACCCTCATATGTCATCCAGGAGCCCCAAAAGGTCAAAGTAGTCAAAGTGGTTTAAGAGATTTTAGAAGGTAAATAATAAAGTGAAGTGATGAGTGTACTATAATTCAAAGTGAATACAAAATAAATTATTTAAATAATAAATTTAATGGAGAATTTAGAAGTGGGTTAACCCTAAAATAAGGAAAGTGGGCAAAGTGACCTAGAAGATGTTTTTAAGGAAGCTAGTTGGAGAGTATAAATAAGAGGCAATGCTCTCTCATTTTAGATTAAACTTGAGCATATTGAATATCTATAGGTCTCTGAGGTAACCAAATCATATCGAAGATGGATTTTTGAGGGAAGGTGAAGAAAAGAAGGCTGCAATTCAAGGAAGGATAAATTATTTTGATGATGCTTTCTAAGGTATGTTATTTATAGGTCATCTAATCATTTTCGCAATAAATTTTTTTATAGAATTATTCAGACCACGAAATTTCTATTAAATTGAGTAAACATATCCAAGTATCTGTGGTAAATACTTTAGATTTTGTTTCGTTGTAGTTTTTGAGTTACACTCCGTGCAAAATAGGGTTTGTGGCTAGTCCTAAAACTAGTCTAAAATAGGTGTTTCGGGTAAAAACGTCATAAATTATTCATAAAAGATCCCAATTTAGTAAGAAAATATGTGTTGGTTAGAGTACATTTTTTAGTATTCTGTGTAACAGTTTCAAAGTGATTCAAAAAATATTACGTGCGGGGCACGCTCTACAAGGTCTCTCTCTAAAATAAGCCAGAATTCAACAAGGTATGCCAGTTTTTCTATAACTCCTTTTATGAAAGGTTCCAAGTAATGACACCTGGAGGAATTGTATAAAACACACTGAAGAACATTGTGTATCATTTTTAGATATTTATTCATTACATTTACAAAGTTATGATTATTTCAAGTTAGGGTTGTTGACTAATCCAAAACTAGTCATGTGAGACTAAAGAAAAGTTTGATGAAAATGCTAGTCTCTTGTTGTTAAAGTTAAGGAAGGTTTGTAGTTATGTGATAATATACACCAATTCTATTACAGAGTTACACATCATATTTGGATGATGAAATTGATGAGGGCATTTGGTTGAGGTACATGTTGGGTACATGGTTGAGACAAGTAGTTGATGAGTTGGCACATACATGAGGTGTATATTTGATGATGTTGGTACATCTTGATGAGTCATAGTTGATGAGTAGTTGATACATTATTGGTACATACTTGGTACATGGTTTGAGGCACTTGTTAGTAGTATTTTTGACACATGGTTTATGGATGATGTAGAATACTTGTATTATTAGAAGCACATATGGATCTTGGTGATGATTATGAGTTTTTGTGTTATGCTTGGTTGATGCACATATTTGAGAGTTGTCTTGGTGATTGATATTGGTGAGTAGATATGATTTGGTTGATAAGATTGATGAGACAGATTATTGTGATAGGATGTTTGGATAAGTTGTTGTGATAGGTTATTTATATAGGTTTGGTGCATGTTTGATGCACTTGTTCATGGTATAGGTCGAGGTACAGGTTGGTGCATGGTTGATGCACTTGTTTATGGTATAGGTTGATTATAGGTTTTTTGGTACAGGTTGGTGCATGTTTGTTGCACTTGTTTATGGTACAGGTTGATTACAGGTTGAGTTGCAAGTTGATGCATGGTTGATGCATGGTTCAGGTTATTGGTACAGGTTATTTGGTGCAGGTTGATTGGTACAGGTTTACAGTAGTATATCTCATAGTGATAGTGTGACAGTGGTTCCATCATTCTACTTATACATCAGGGCGGTTGGATGGGTCAAGCACATGTTTTTGTAGCCACCTTCCGGTTGTAGTCAGAGAACATAGGGGGTTGTAGCCTCCTTCTGGTTGTAGCCAGAGAATTGTGGAGTTGGAGATTCCCTTAGGTTGTAGCCTGGAAAAATCGGGGGTTGGAGCCTCCTTCCAGTTGCATCTAGAAAACAAAGGAAGTTGGTGCTTACAATGAATGTAATTCTTCAAGATGTATAAGAAAAATCATTCTGTGGTTTTCTCCCACTTTGGGTTTCCACTTAAAACACTGGTGTACTGTGTATGTGTGTGATTGTTCATTTGTTCATTGCTTATTTAATATGAAGTTATTGGATGATAATGATACATTGATATAACATTGGGATTCTATGGTTAAAAAGGATTAAATTTCTCTATTATTGATTCACCCCCCTCTCAGTAATCCAACAATTGGTATGGTAAGGGAAAGCGAGACAGACAATTGATTCATGCTTCCTTATTAGTATTATTGTCTAGGATTCATATTCCTTCTCTCAACATATGCCTAATTTATTGCAGTGATTATTTACAGTTAGAGTTATGAATATTGAACTATAATTAATCCATAAACTATGCCTACTCTATGAAGCATAACCACATAATTCACCATGCATAGATAAGTAGATAACTCGAGACACAATATCCTCTCTAGACTCTCTCTTTATTTATCTTTTTTCTTACCATTTGATTATTACATTCATGACCTTTGCATAATACTTCAAACTCACTGCTCAGTCTCTCCATCTTCAAAATCTCTAAACCTCCCAACCCATTACATATTTATACCCAAAATCTAGGGCTTAAATCCCTAGTCTATCTATCCCAAAAATAGCCCATTACAATGCATGGCATAGCCAACTTTAGTTAACTGGTTGTTTGCTTTCTTCTGCTTTTCACTACTCATGCATCTTTTATATTGTACTTTTATTTCTTGAATGTGTTGTTTTCTTTCTTTTGCACTTTATTCTCTTGCTCGCTTGCTTTATTCTTCTATCTGTGCGTTGTATTCATCCTATGCACTTTCCTTCCTTCTGTGCCCCTTTTTCCTTCTGCGTGCTTACTTCCTTATGTTCCCTTTCTTCCTTATGTGCACTTACTTCCTTCTGTGTGCTTATCTTATACCTAAGTTTTTCTCCTAAAATTATATCAAAAACTACTTGTCCAACAGGCCCCCAACAATCACCTGTGGCTCATCCCAAGTCACTCAGGCATGTTTCTTATTCCTTTAGACTGTAATGAATTGTTGAGAGACATCCTTAGCAACCTATACCTCTGTGAAAATTGTGGCCTTTTTTGTTGTGATCTCTTTGCTAGCTTATGGGGACAAGTCTTGGAGTCTGTTCTCTGTTTCAATTGTGACTTGTTTGGACTTACCTTGTACAGTGGCCAATTCTCTAATAATTATTATTGCTTCTTCCTGAATTGGTCCTAGTCATTGTTGAAGCACCCTCTCCTAGTCCCACAATTTCTCCACTTCAACATAATCCTGTCGCTGAGCCAAAATGACTTCCATACACTCGATTGGTGGAAAAGTAGTTGCCTTCTCTGCTACTTAGTTTTATTGTTTTTGTTCTTTGTGCAGTTTGGCCTCTACGACCTTCATATTTGGGTTTCCCATGATATCTTCCCATACCTTCGAACTCTCTTCACAAATTTTTGTGCATTCATCTTTGAATTTATTAATCTTGTCAATTTTTGTCATTGTCGTCCTTATTATACCTTTGTGCACCACTGGTGGTGTGTCGGGTCTTCTCTGTTGTTGTAAATATTGAATCTGCATTCTCAATCCCTTCATGACTTTGCCAATATTTGACAAGTTATCCTCCAAAATGGAATCTATGACTAGGGGAAGCTCTGGTACTTCCTTGTATAACTTCGGGATGGCTTCATGTGTCTTATGTAACATGGCTTCAGCTTCGTGCTTATCCTTTTGTGTTTTTGATGCCCTATCCTCTGCATCATCTTTCATCTTCAAAATTTCCTCCATTCTTTTGATTAATTGGGTTGGTTTTCATTGATTTCAACCTTTGAAGCAAGTCTAGTAGCAAATTCTGGTAGCCCCAGTAGAATGGTTAAGGGACCCAAGTTTGTTTGAGGTATAAAGGAATGAAGATCAATGAATATGCATGTAAGACTATTCTAGATGGTTAGTACGTGTCATGGCATTTACGGTGATATGTGGAATGTCACATAATTGTTCATGGTTAGTGATTTATGGCCTTGTGAAGTTGGAGAGCCATCATGAGTTTACTAGAAGCCGCCTATAATTTCAAAGAAGTCAAATTATTCTAGAAACTCCTAGAAGAAGTTGTCTAGTCAAGTGGGTGAAACTACGAGTTAATCTTGGATTAAGTGGTTGCATTGAGAAAATAATTAAAAATAAATGAGTTGCAACTAGAAGTGGATAACTTACTATTTTTGGATAAAGTGGTTGTAAGTGGAAAAGTGGTTAGAATTGGGTTAGCCCTAAAAGAATGAAGTTGGGTGAAGTTAGTTAGAAGGTAACCCCTTGAGGAAGCTACTTAGAGAGTATAAATAAGAGAGAAAGAGTCTCCTATTAGAAACTAATAAGCACATTGAATATATATTATTTTTGAAAGGTTTATTGTAGGTACTCGTAGATACATATGAAGTTATGCAAGATTGAAGAAGTGAGAGAGGGTTGATGGTGAAAGTTTTGGAATTACAGAAATACTGAAAAACCCCTAGTTTTTTAGGTGCACGCAAGCTACAATGGAACAAAGCGTGTACATATGCAGGATGAATGAGAACAAAGTGTGTACATACACATGTTGAAGAAGGAATGATAACGTACAGTTGGGAAGAGCCATGAAATATTGAGGAGATGAAGGGTCCAGGTCTCTAGAGTTTGAAAGCAAGATCCCATGAAGGTCTATAGTGATAAGGTACAACAAATCTATCTACAGATTCAAAAGGTATGTCTTATTTTCATGTTGAGTTGGATATTATTGTCTACATGAGACATGGTCATGGGGGTTTGGGATTTTCCCTAGAGAGGCTATTGGTTATATGGCACTTATTGAATAATCCAGATCTATAGAAATATAGCATTGGTGTGTATGATATTTATCATTGGTACATCTTATTAGTCTGAGTGGTGAGGAATATCTTATATTTCTCGGTACATGGTTGATGGATTTTCTGATACACGATTGAGAGCTTTTGGTTATGTTGTTTTTTTGAAGTTGTTGGTATAGTTTGAGGCTAAATAACACTAAGGGTTTGTTGTCTAGTCCATGGGTTATCACACTTGATCATTATTGTATACACATGTATGGTACATGATTAGAGAGACATAGATGCTTTTGGTTAAAGGATATGTATGAGGTTGTATGCATAGGGAACAATTACAGGTTGCAGGTTGACATGACAGAGGCAACAAAGGGTCATATTTTTTTAGGAAGGTGAAAACCCTAGTTTTAGAAGGCATACATAGGCTGCATTATAGATAGGCTGCATACATATTCAGGTTGTAGTATATTAAGGGAGCATACATACGTGAGTTGTATAACATATAGGTAGCGTATTTGTTGGTTTATGTTGGTACAAGCACTTTACAAATACAGGTTGATCTCAGGCTACTGGTACAAGTTGGTTACAGATTGTTGACATGGATTGGTATGTGTTTACAGTGGTATATCTCATAGTGACAATGTGGCAGTGGTTTCATCATCTATTTGGAATTTAACTTTAGGGTAGTAGGATGAGGAAAGGATAGGTGGTTGTAGCCACCTTTCAGTTGTATCTAGATAACATATGGGGTTGTATCCTTCTTTTGGTTGTAGCAAGAGAATTGGGGATTTGGAGCTTCCCTCAGGTTATAGCCTGAAAATATAGGGGGTTGGAGCCTCCTTCCTGTTGCAACTGGAAAATAAATGAATTTGGCACTTCCAATGAATGTAATTCTTAAAGACATATGTTATAACCCTAAAATGCACCATACAGGTTTACCTGGCATCAGGCCAACTCATGCCTCTTCATAGCCAAAGCCATGCTGAGTAATTCCTCAAGATTCACTTAAAAACAAGCAAC
>JZKD02S2374125.1:1129295-1145698 GCA_000966675.3 Picea glauca | reverse complement strand
AGGGGTTGAGATTTTGGGTAGAAGGATAAAGATTAAATCTGAAGGGTCATGATCTGCATGTAGGCTTAGAACCCTAGCTTACTAGTCCGTAGGGTAAAATACCCAACAACAACATATAATAAAAATCATTATGTGGTTTTCTCTCGCATTACGTTTCCACGTAAAAATATTGGTGTACTGTGTTGATTTCCCATTTTTCATGGTTTACTTATTCTATACATGTTGAATGATATTGTTAAATTGATCATAAAGATAAAAAAAAAAAACAATTATATACTATGGTTAAAAAGGATTAAAAATATCTATTACTAATTCACCCCCCCTCTCAGTAATCCAACAATTGGTATCAGAGTGAGTTCTTCGAGAAACAATTTAACCACTGGAAGGAGATCATGGATCATGCTAGAGTTTGGGTACCACATTTTAATGGTGAGAAGTATGCACTCTAGAGAAATAAAATAAAGACATACATACAAGCACATGGATTCGATGTTTGGAAATTAGTGGTGGATGGATACAAATCACCACCAACTCCTCCAATAGACAAGGATGGAAAGAAACTCGCAGAAAATAATTCAAGAGACCAAAATGCTATTCAGAATGGTGTAGATGAATCAATATTTACAAAAACTATGCATTGTGAATCTGCCAAAGAGATGTGGATCAAACTAAATACTATCTATGAAGGAGATGAAAAGGTTAAGGAAAACAAACTTCAAATTTTTAGAGCAAAGTTCAAACAATTGAAGATAAAAACATAGTAGCCTACTTTCTACGCATATATGAGGTAGTAAACGACATCAAAGTCTTGGGATATGAGATAAACAAACTGGTCTTGGTTAAAAATGCATTAAGATCTGTACCAATAATATGTTATTCAAATATATCATCCCTAGAAGAAAGAGTGGATCTAGATACAATGACTATGGACAAGCTACATGGGATACTCACAACTTATGAGATGAGGATAGAACAAGACAATATGGCTACAAAGGAAACAACATTCAAAGCATCTAAGAAGACAAATAAAAGTAATGAGCAACAATCAAAGTCAGTTTGCAAGCAAGAGCCAAAGTTAGAATCCAACAACAACAATGATTCTTAAGACAGTGAAGAAATAGCCAACTTCCTCAGAAATATAAAACACAAAGTTGGTAAGTACAAAGGTAAGATTCCATTAATTTGTTTTAATTGTGATGGTATTGGTCATTTTTCTAACAAATGTCCCCACAAGAAAAAAAAAAGAAATGAAGAGGATGAAGCTAAAAGGAAACAACTACATAAAGGAAAAATACCGAAAAATAAATTTTTCAAGATAAATCTTTGCACCAAGGAAGACAGTTCCTCTTCAAATGAAGATGAATTCAATTACAGTGATACATAAACTAGAGTAATATTTATGGTAGTATAAAACTCTGATGAAGAATTCTCCGATGAAGAATAATCTGAAAAGGAATATGAAGAGGCAGAAGTTGATCTCATGGAAGAATTGATGAGTTACATTGAATGGGAAAAAAAGAAAAATAAGAATCTCCAGGAAGAACTAAAGAAGAAAGAAAACACTCAGAATTCAAACTATTGAGAAATAGACTAGATGATCACAAAGTTGAAGGTTCAAATAGAAGAAGATAAAAGGATCGATGAAGCACTTAGAGGGAATTTAGAATAAAGAGACAAGATCATTGGAAATTTGGAGGTAGAGATTGTCACACTAAGAAAGGACCTTCAGAAGAAAAAAATGCAGAAGAACTCTATAGCTTTGGATGTGATTATCAGCAATCAAAGGACACACAATGATAATCATGGACTAGGATACACCCAGAAAAAAATAGGTTCAATCTCCAAAACAATTATGGATGGAATCCTTTATGACAGTATGTGCATTTCTTCCCTTTTTCTTCCCTTTCCACCTTTGGATCCGAAGCCATCGGTGAAGGGTTTTGAGTACCCTTACTTCTTTCGATTTTCATGAGATTTAATTTTTTCTTTATATTTAGATTTATGATATTGATGGCTGTTATCTTTCATAGTAAGTGCATGTGCCTTTGGGCCTTTGATTTTTCCCATGTTGATGAGCTTGGTTTTCTCTTGTTTCTGGGATTCGATAAATTCCTCAAGAGAAGGCATCTTCCAGGTGGCTCCAAAGGTGAATTTGACTGAATGGAATGTGGATATGAAAACAAATAATTCAAGACCAAGTTTGGAGAGAATGGTGAGAACCATTTGTTTCTCTCCTTAGAATTATCAACCAAGCAAGGTTTGAAATGAGAAATTAAATACTTGAATTTTGTAAAGAAATAGTGGAGATTGTCGAAGTGTGTTGGATCCAATGTGAGAAATTAAACCTCAAGCATGTTTCCCCTTATCTCATAATTTTTTCCAAAGAGACCTTCCAAGTTGGTCCAGGATTCATTGGGGGTTTTATAGGAAGATATGTGAAAAAGGAGATTGGGATAGATGAGGCTCCAAATTGTTTTGAATGCTTCATCCATTCGATTTAGATACTTGTATTTTTCTATGGTTGATGTCGGTTCTATGTCTATATTCAAGGTTAACCTGTACAATCCTCTGGTTTGGATATGTATGATTATTCTCTCCTTCCATGCAAAGTAATTGTAAGGTGTAAGAATGAATTCTTTTGAGAATTCCATTTTTTCGTTGTCTTCAATCTTTGGTACCTGCAAACAATTTGGTGTATCTTTTGCTTAGAAGTTTGTTGACTCTGATACCATGTAAATGTTTTGAACCTACACAAAATAGATCTAGCTAGAAAATACCACACACATTTGCATAGAGAAAATGAGAAAGAAGAAGCAAGAGAGAAAGAATGGAAGAATTCTCATTAACCGTTATGAATAATGAATAATTAACACATGATATACTCTGTATAACTCAACCAATTCACACTGCAGGTGAAGTCAATGGGCCATATTGGTGTTCTAGATTGATATGGACACACACTAGTAGTTAAGGAAGTGAACTACCACCTATTATAGTCTCTCAGGAAGTTACGGGAGTGAAATTCCACCTAGTTGAGTTAACTAGTCTACCAGTCTTCAGTTAACTAACTGAAACAAAGTGAAGTGAGGAGGATATCAAGGAATCATGGGTAATGTGATGGTCTGGTGATGATACCAATGCTAATGCACATTAGCTGGTGATGATCCCAATGTTCCATGGTGAAAAAACTAATGCAACATCTAGACTCCACTCAACTAGTCAAACTGAAGTGAAAACTGAAGAGAATATTCTCCCTAGAGAAATATTCTTCCTAAAATATAGGAGAATGGATAATGACTAATAATGATTAATAAACAAGGAAAACCCTTAGGAAAAATAAATTCTAGGTGTGTGTGAAGTAACTCTGACATCCCCCTGAACATCACGATGGTGAAAATAAAAAATGGGTCCCAGAAACGAGGCCATGTTAGGTACCCAAATACAAAAGATACACTAAAATAAAGTGAAGAAAGAGGGAAACACCCTCCTCAAGGTAGAATGTATGTAAAAAGAAGAATTAGAGTTGCTAGGAAATTGTGTCCTTCACTCCAAGACGACTTCGTAGAGAATGGAACTTCTGCTCAGTGAAGATCTTGGTGAATATTTTTATCGTTTGTTCTGCTGAAGCACAAAATTATAGGTCGATGATCCCCTCGTGTACTAAGTCATGTATGTAGTGCATGTGTATCTCGATGTTCTTCATCTGATTCCTATGAACTGGATCTATGCATAACTCCAGAGTGATCTGGTTGTCACACTAGATGACAACCAGAGATGGTTGTCACACTTCAGAGTGAAACTGAATGCCCAACTCGGTGAGAAAATGTTGTAGCCAGATAGCCTGAATGGTTATGTTAACTACCTCTTTGTACTATGCCTTGGCTGAAGAAAGAGAAATAGAAAGTTTCTTCTTGCTTGACCAACATATAGTCTTGGAACCAATACTGAGTGAGTAACCAGATGTGGAATTGTGATCAGTGATGTCACCAGCCCAGTCAGACTTAGTAAACCCAATGAAATATAATGTAGAGTCTGTTGCATAATGAATCCCAAAGGTGATGGTGCCATGTACGTATTGAAGGATATGCTTTGTAGCCTTCCAATGTAGCTCATGATTCTCCTTCAAGAACCTGGAAACTACGCCAACTTCATAGGAGAGGTTTGTTCTGGAGTGTTTGAGATACAACAAGCTCACCACTAGCTGTCTATATAGTGTTCTTTCAACCAGTCGAGTTTCCCTATCATCCTCAAGTTTGACTCCTGATAGGAAAGGAGTCGGAGCAAACTTGTATTATGTCATGTGAAATATCTCAAGGAGATATCATGCATAATTGGCTTGAGACAGTTTGATTCCTGATGCATCCTGACTGATATAAAGTCCAAGGAATAAGTGTAGCGGACCCATGTTCATCATAAAAAATCTATCATGTAGAATCCTCTTGACTTCAGTAATAGCAGAAGTCAAGCAACCAATGATCAACATATCATCAACATACATAACCAAGAGTAGAAGTGAATCAACCATCCTGAGCATGTAGAAATTTGGGTTTGATTTACAAAGTATAAATTTATGTGACAATAGGTAGGAGTCCATATTGGTATACCATGCCCTCAGAGCCTTGTTGAGGCCATAAATAGTTTTCTTCAATCGACAGACCAAAGATGAATCCTACATAAATCCTTGTGGATGCTCCATATATATCTCGTCAGAGATATCACTGTGAAGAAATGCATTCTACACATCCATCTGATGGAATTCCCATCCCTTGGTTTCTACAATGGAAAGTTCCAAACATATTGAATCCATATTTTCTATTGGAGCAAAGTTCTCATCATATTCAATGCCATGCACCTGCTGAAATCCTTTGGAAACAATCCTGGCTTTGTGTCTGTTAAACTGTCCATTTGTTGTGCTCTTGGTCCTATAGATCCATATGCATATGAAAAGTTTCCTTCCAGAAGGAAGGGGAACCATATCCCAAGTCTGGTTCTCAAGGAGGGAGTTGTACTCCTCCTGCATGGCAGATTCCCAAAATGGATTTTCAGCAGCCTCACCATAAGACTATGGATCTGAAGACTGAACCGAGAAAAAATTTCTGGAGGGAAATGGTTCAGTGGAAATGAGTGCAATAGGAGGCTCCTCAAAATCATATCAAGTCCTCCTAGTATCGGTTGGATCACCAACAAGATCCCCTGCATCCTGAAGAGTAGTTTGTGCCCACTTGGGCCTCTTATCTAGCTCTTCATCTGCATCTGGATGCTCTGAATTTTCATCTGACTAGACTGACTCTATATTGGAATCCATTGAATCAGAAATCTTGTTTGAAGAATATTTGACATGTGCATGCTCATCATCTCAGACAGGTGGAAGAATGAAGGTGTGTTCATGTAGTTGTTGAGGTACATGTGAGACACTTTCCTCGAATTAGACACTTCACTCAATGATGAGCTGGTCCTAGGAAATATCAATAAGTTTGTATCCCTTCACACCATTAGGGTATCTAACAAATATACATTATGTGCTTTGTGGATCAAGTGCCTTCCTCTTTTCAGAGGGAATTCGAGCCCATGCACGTGAATCGAAAGTATGAAAATGGGTCACTTCTGGTTTGAGGCCACTCCAATCCTCGTAGGGGGTCTTATTCTTAACATATATATGGGGAGATCTGTATTGGATTTAGGTTGCATAATTAAGTTCTTTGACCCATAGTCTCTGTGGTAGTGACTTTTCCTGTAGCATGCAAGATGCCATCTCTTTTAAAGATCTGTTTTTCCACTCATCAACACTTTTTTTCTGCGGATTATAGGGAACTATGTGCTGCAACTGAATCCCTACCTCTTGAAAATGATTTTGGATCTCACGATTGACACACTCTCCTGATGCAGACCCCCTACTCTTCCTTGGGGTTGCACGACCTCCTGGTCAAGGATCTTCGACTACCTGAGCTAGATAATCTCCTCGAGACCTTGCTGGACCCAAATTGAATTAAAACACAAGACCTTTTATCTCCTTGGGTGCAGGTTATATGGAAACCACAGCCCTCTACCTAAGCATTTTTCCCATTTTCCAAATATAGGGTGCTATCTCTTTTATACTAGCCCCTCTCCACATGATCCCTCGGGATATGACCCTTTCTTTCCCCGAACTTTGGGTCAGAAAACACACCCTCAGATTAGATCTATGGTCCACGTTCCTTTTCACAACCAATGGTTGCGATCTACTCCGGGACTCCGCGCTTCAGGAGTTCTGAACATTTGAAACATCCCTTTATCTCGGAGTGCTCTGTACCCAGAGGTAAAAATAAAGAACCACTTTCTTTCCCCGATCAATGACTACGATTATCCCCATAACTTACTCCGACGACCTTCAGTCCACGCTCCTTCGTGCTCTTTCTCCTGGAGTATTAATCCTCCGTAGTAAAAAATATCTTTCCATGTTTCATGTTCCAATGGAAGGCTCTGATGAACTTCGGTGCTCCATGCTTTGCGAGTTCTTGTGCCTTCAATCTTCATTTTTCTATGGAATGAATTTTATCGAGAGTAAATCTTTGCTCGCCACGCATCCTAGTTCAATGGACGGTTCTGATGAACTCCACCACTCTACGATTCATGATTTCTATTGCCTTCATTATTCACCTTCCTCCAGAGTGAATTTCCTCTGGAGTTAACCTCCAATTTCCATGCATCCTATATTCTCCACAGGAATATTCTCTTCCGGATCCCATGATATGCTAACCCGTGTCTCAATCAGATCGAGGGTCACAATTTACTTCGAAAGTTCATGATTCGGTAGTTTTGGCTTCACTCCTTTTGATTTCCTTTGGAGTGAATTTGCTCCAAAGTAAATCTCTATTCTCCATGCATATCCTTACAAATCAATGGCCCACACTCTCCACAGAAGATATCTGCAAACCATAGTAACTTCGGGCTCTGACGCTCCAATGATTTCCAAAAAACCACCATGTAAATCCTCTAGAGTGACAAACCTCCGGAGTTCGCGATCTACTGACACCTATTCGACTCCTATGGATGGTCTGAATGGATTTTGGCACTTCATCCTTCAAGCATTTTTACTCCAACAAACTCTTCTTTCTCCCGAAGTACTTACTCTCTAGAACACAAGATCTCCTGCCATGTATCTTCGACCAATGCATGACTCAAATCTACTTTGTGGCTTCGGGATTCGAGGATTTTTTCTCCATTGCTCTTGTTTTCATCCAGATTTATCTTCTCCTGGAGTTCATAGATATCCACTGCGTGTCCTTCTAGATCTCATGGTCCATATCTGATCCGATCCTTGTTTACTTCGATAGTTCTTCTACCTCTCTCACCTAATTCCTCCTAAAGTGTTAAATTTCAGACTTTCATATCTCTCACCACATGTCCTTCGCAACAGATGGTTACAATATACTCCACTCTTCATAGCTTCAGTAGTTTTTCACACTCCATGACTAAAATATCCTGGAGTGAACTTTATCTGGAGTTTCATATATGCTGACACATACCCCTTCCCAGCACTAATGACTGAGATCTGCTCCATCCTCCGAAGAACTCACGGCTAACCACCACGCGAATTCTCCCAAATCCAACAGTCTAGAATGATTTCTCTCCCTCTTGGATGGATCTCGACCACTCAACTTACAAACACTTAATTTTTTTTCCTTTTTGAAGTATTTTCCAGTCGACTTCTGTGGACTTGTTCCTTTCTCCGAACCTTTAACTCCTTTGAGGGTTTCTTTGACACTTAGTCGTATTTTTGGATCTCTGCACGCCTTGCAACATATATTCACAGAATACTTAGCTTGTTTATAAGAGATTGTGCACACCTTGCACTAGTGCCTTACACCTTTATGCAAACAACTCTTAAATTGCTCCTCCTGAGATCTTGAATCAAGGACTCTGTCGACGCACTCCTTGTGGAAACTATGCACTCCTTGCATATAAGTTATGAGTTATCTCTCCTAATATTTTGAGTCGAAACAAAATATGTCAATGCACTCTGTTAACACAAGAATTCACATCTAGAAGAGGCCTAACTATCATAGTTTTGGATTTTTTCTAAATACCAGTTCCCTCAGTGGTAAAATACACTACCTCTTTGCACTGCCAAGGCATCTAAGTAAAGGGGGTTTGATATCATGAAAGGAAATTAATTACTCTGCACATGCTCAAGATTGAAGGCACTGCGTTTTTTACAATGTTGCCTAAACCGACACACAAACGCAACACAGTGGCGTTACCTATAGGTGTTGTGTAATATTCTGGTAGAAAATGAATTTTGCAGAGTTATTTTACCAGTTTTGAGTCATTACCTTAAAACTTTGATTGTGAACAATTGAGAAGGTATTTTTGAAAACTCGAGGAGGTTTTTGTTCATAACATTCCAAATAACAAAAAAATCTCTCAAGTTTTCAAAAAGTTTTTTTGTTTGAGAGATATTGGATATAGAAGTAGGAGCTGCGTACTTTGCACAGTGGCGTTGCGTACTAATTTCCTGTAGCGGTCACAGTTTTCATATTCGCCTTGTTGGGAGGTTGCCACATGTCAAGGAGGGTTCGAATGACTTCTAAAGGATCAGTTAGATGCCAAGGGAAACCTGTACATAAGATTTATCTCCAGCAAAGGCCACATGCATGAGGTGGAAACAATTTATTAATGACTTCCAACAAATTCTTGAAAATCAACAATTTGTTGGATTTTTGTCTCTTTGACTGTTGCCACTTATCTCCAAGGCTTAGAATCCAATGGAGGATATGGGATTCGAACTCCTTAGGTTATTTGGATTCTATTTTCTATTTAAGGAAGGAGAGATCTCTCGGAGAGGGGTTGGATTCATGAGCAAGAGAGATGAGAGAGTTGTAGGAGGCACTTTGCATGTGATCATTTTAACCCTGAGGGGCTTTTGTTTTTGTAAACATTTATGTTATTGAATGTTCATGATATATGTGTTATCAGATTGTATCTCTTTTTTTCTTTTCCAATTTGTCTTCTTACTTGAATGAATTGTACACCTTGAGGATCATGGTTTCCTTTGATTAATGGATTCTTGAGCATCTGAGGATCTGATGTATTTTTCCTATTAGTCACTGTTTATATTCAAGTACCTTGAATTCATTTATGCATAAATGATATATGCCTTATGGATGTTCTTCTTTGTGTTATATTTTTCTTCCTCTATTCAATAAACCTTTATCTGATATGCATATTGATTTCATTTAATGAGCAGGGTGTTTTCTTGACTCCATAGCCCAATGGTCCATCATTGATTTACAACAGCTTACTATCCCTCCCCTTCCTTGTTTTATTCTTCTTAATCCAAAAAACTAATCAAGAATTTTTATTTCTATGTTACCAAGCTTACTCTCATTTGCAGTCTGGGAAAGACTCTTAACATAATTGGCGTCGTTGCTGGGGAAAAAGATGAATGACAAATCTTCCCTAGGAGAACAACATTGATCAGATCCAACTTTTGATGGTGAACAAGGGATGGTCACATAATTAGGACTGCATCATTCACCTGACGACTCCACTCGAATCCACTCCATGAAGAAAGATCATGTTGGTGACTTTAGTTATACGGGACAGTCATAGCCATGGAAGCTATCTTGGCTTGGAGGTTTTCACCTTTCAATTTTTCAGCTATTCTTGGTTTTCCTAATCATGTGCCTTCCTTCTTAGAATGCACATATTTTCTACCTTTATTTCATGGAGATGAAGGGGATAACCTACCCAACATCTCATAGATTTTCATCAGTGCATAGATAGGCTGAATGTCTATCATGAGGATGCTCTCATGAAGGTGTTCTTATACTCATTACATGGTGATTCTCAAAGGTGGTGGTATCATTCACTCCCTGTTGCCAACATATCTTCACTGTAGGACTTTCATGCAGCTTTCAATAAGCATTTCAGTAGGTACTACTCTTCTGACAAACTTCTTGAAGGGTGTTGTGAAAAATACAAGCTTTATGTTCAACAGGAAGTAGAGTTTTCTTCATGTGATGAGCTTAGTAATGATCCGATTGAAAGTGAAAGTGAAGATGAAACTAAGTTTTTTAATGAAGATGTGCATGAAAAATTTTCTCCTTCTAATTCCCGAGAAGAGGACTTTCATGGCATGATTGATGGTTGTACTAATGATTGCATGGATTTATATCCATTAAATCTTGTAGCTTATGCATCCGATCTCGTTGTTTTACACGAAGAAACTATTGTCGAAAATTATCTTTCTCCTTTCCTGCAAGAGGTTTCCCATCCTTTGTTAGTACCTGATATTGAAGAAGAAGATCATGAGATTGATCATATTTTTATGCAAGAAAAGGGTGTGCACAATTCACCTATTTTTTATGAAAATTATGATGAAGGAGAGCAGATCTCTTTTTTTGATGTGAAGAGAAGCCCACCAGTTTATGTTAGTTATGAATCAGATATTGATGAAGAACAACTATGTATAGAAATCAACCATCCGGAAACTCCCACAGCAGACATTCAACAGTCACCTTCTCAAATCAGTGAGCCCACATGTATTGTGTTGGAACCTGGATCTGCAGAAGACACCAAATAGTCTATCATCAACAGTGAAGCTAGCATACATTCCTATTTAGATTTGCAATCATTCGAAGGTGGCAGCCATGATTAGCAGAAGGATATGTAGAGACTTTCAGATCTTCAATTGAAATAGTAGAAAGAGGTATTTGTTTTCAGTCTTATAGATCCATTTGCTAATTATCTTGAGTCTCTGAGTAGCTTGGATGTAAGAGAACTTTTTTCAATTGAAGGATGGTTGTCCTGCTCTTTTGAAATGCATTTATGTATTCTTTGGTTTCCTACATTGATCATTTCCGGATCAAGATGCTTACCAATCAGTTAGATGCTTGTATGGCTTCATTGGAAGCACAATTTTACCTAATATGAAGCAAAACAATTGATTAGAGTAGGAGTAGGAAGAAATAAGCTCATTTTTTAGCATTTCCTTTTTGTCAGTTTTCAACATACAGTCATATTAGTTTCAAATAAGGAACATAGGTGCTTTCAAGTACAGAGGTTTTCGGGGACAGAGTTAAAGATGGACAAGGCACAGGTCTACAATTTATTGGCATCTCATGGGGAGCATTCCATCCCCCATAGTGCCTATGTTAGCACAAGAATTCTCATCTAGAAGAGGCCTAACTATCATAGTTTTGGATTTTTTCTAAATACCAGTTCCCTCAGTGGTAAAATACACTACCTCTTTGCACTGCCAAGGCATCTAAGTAAAGGGGATTTGATATCATGAAAGGAAATTAATTACCCTACACATGTTCAAGATTGAAGGTACTGCATTTTTTACAAGTCTTCCTAAACCGACACACAGATGCAGCACAGTGGCGCTACCTACAGGCGTTGTGTAATATTCTAGTAGAAAACGAATTGTGCAGAGTTATTTTACCATTTTTGAGTCATTAACTTAAAAAATTTATTGTGAACAATTGAAAAGGTATTTTTGAAAACTCAAGGAGGATTTTGTTAATAATATTCAAAATAACAAAAACCTCTCTCATTTTTTCAAAATGTTTTGTTTTTTTAGAGATATTGGATATAGAAGTATGCAATGCATACTCTGCACAGTGGCGTTGCATACTAATTTCCTGTAGCGGTCACAGTTTTTATATTCGCCTTGTTGGGAGGTTGCCACATGTCAAGGCGGGTTCGAATGAATTCTAAAGGATCTATTAGATGTCAAGGGACACCTGCACCTAATATTTAGCTCCAGCAAAGGCCTCATGCATGAGGTGGAAACAATTTATTAACGACTTCCAAAAAAATTCTGAAAATTAGCAGTTTGTTGGATTTTTGTCTCTTTGACTGTTGCCACCTATATCCAAGGCTTAGAATCCAATGGAGGATATGGGATTCAACCTCCTTAGGTTATTTGGATGGTATTTTCTATTTAAGGAAGGATATATCTCTTGGAGAGGGGTTGGATTCATGAGCAAGATAGATGAGAGAGTTGTAAGAGGCACTTTGTCTTTGATCATTGTAACCCTGAGGGGGTTTTGTTTTTGTAAAAATTTCTATTATCGAAGATTCATGATATATGTGTTATTAGATTGTATCTCTTGTTTTATTTTCCAATTTGTCTTCTTACTTTAATGAATTGTGCACCTTGAGGATCATGGTTGCCTTTGATTAATGGATTCTTGAGTATCTAAGGATCTGATGTATTTTTCCTATTAGTCACTTTTTATATTCAAGTACCTTGAATTGATTTATGCAGAGAGGGTCTCTGCCTTATGGATGTTCTTCTTTGTGTTATATTTTTCTTCCTCTATTCAATAAACCTTTATCTGATATGCATATTGATTGCATTTAATCAGAAGGGTGTTTGCTTGACTCCATAGCCCAATGGTCCATCATTGATTTACAACAATTTACTTTCCTTCCCCTTGTTTTCTTCTTATTAATCCACAAAACCAATCAAGCATTTTTATTTCTATGTTACCAAGATTACTTTCATTTGTAGTCTGGGAGTGACTCTTGGAGTGATAACACACTCCTTCCAGACAATTATGCACTCCTTGCATAATCTCAAGGAAGAGAAACAATTGAAACTTATCTAATGATTTACAGTTTCATACATTCAACTTAAACTCATGCATTTGACAATGAAACTCATTCATTCATGTAAACAAATAATAGAAGAGAACATAACTTAAATGGAAATCCTAGAATTCATTCAAATAGACCATAACAACAACACCAGACACTTTGGGTCAATGTTTCCTCTGTTATATTCATACCAATGCTTAGTTACATGGCTACAACTCTGATAAAAAAAAACAATACTCAGCTAATTTGTAGCAGCCTCATTCGAGCATACAATGCATCTACATATACCATAGGGTTCCTAGGGTTCCCTCCAACTACCTATCTTATCAAATTAAAATCCTACAGCTACTAAGGCTTTGTTACAATAGGGTTGAATGCTCTATATCTACGTTGCAGTTAACTTCATTAAAGGAAGATCCAATATCCATGATCTTACGAGATGGTCTAGCCTCCAAACATTAAGACTTCTTTGATTACAATCCATTCAAAAATATTTAAAGGATACACCATCTTTTAAAATTCAAATTTAATTCAAAAGGCGCGCAAGGGCATTGAGTTGTCTTCCATGTGTGCTCTGATGATGATGCTTTTGAATCATACTCCACTAGTGGTAAAATCATGAGCTCCTTATTATGGATACCTCTACTATGCTATTGAGATCATCGAGGGTCCCATAATTTCTCTTGGAGTTGTCCATATGCTCCTTTTCCTTGTTGCTTCTTCTGCCCTGTTGCTCTTGTAGGTTCCTTTTTGCTCCATCCTTCCCTACTAACTATTTCTTGTGTTGCTTCCAACATTTTTGTCCCTTGGTTTTGGAAGGAAGGGAAGATCAAGGAAAAAAAGGTGAAATACAAACCACACAGAAGACACAGTGACTATTACTGGGTTGAAGTGAGAAAAAGAATAGAAAAGATGGAGAGAAGCTCGAGAAAAAAATATGTTGGACAAAGAGATCGAGGATGACATATCAGCAAGGAAGAAGTATCGTGGACAACTCAACATATGGAAAAATCCACTATTATATGCTTTGGAGCACCGCACGAGAAGGAAGGAAAGATAGGCTGGTGAAGCCCTGAAAAGGCGGGTCAATTTGACCTAGGGTTTTAGACACCTAGGGTTTTGGTATCTAGGGTTTTGGACACCTAGGGTTCGACCTAAGTATGTCAGTGAGCTATTGTAATGTATAAATAAAGGTCAAGAGGACCTAGGTTGGGTTGTTTTCATTATTACTAGACTCCATCTAGTTTTTGTTGGTATGTTACGAGAGATTATTGTGGTGTGAGAGAGAAGTGCTAAGTGTGAGAGCCTTCTGGTATTGTAAGTTCTTTAGTTGGGTGCAAAGATCAACCCTGCAGCTAGGTGCATAGGAAGGGGGAGAGATAGAGAGAAGAGAGAGATCTTCTAGTTAAGAGTGTAGATCAAAACTATAGGATTTCATATTAATATATTATAAAGAATAGTTATGTGGACGTATCCCTAGAGAAGTGGTGAACCACGTATATTTGGTGTTGTGTGTGATCGGTATTGTGTCTTTGTCCTTGATATACTATGATTGCATTATTATGTTGGATCTGATAAGTAGATGTGAAGAATAGATCTAAGATGATAGGTATTATATGGATGTTGTGTTGTTCTTGTATTAGATCCATCTGATATTCCCCTTGGTTGTAGACATCCCTGTCCTACAACCCCCTCATAACTGCTTCAAGTGAGATTTCATATGCTTCGCAGGTGTTGATGAAAGGGACAATAGTTAGGGCTTGTTGGTGCACTCTTGGAGATAAACCCTGGGTCTGCCCCTATGCCAACAAATAGTTCCATTTCTGGGACAAGAATATTCTTGAGGGAATTTCAAGGTGGTTCCCATCAAAGACAGAAATTCAAAAGTGGATAGAGGATCAATAAAAGGACTTCAATAAAGCCTGGAACAAGAACCCTAATCTGAGTAAGGAGGATTGGTTAGAGAGACATATTTTTACTGATATACACGAGATATTGTTTGGAGGAATCCATTAGGAACTATACGAGTGGTTAGCCAGGTTGGCAGATACCTAGTTTGAGGTCAGATCTAGACCTCCTATAGTTTGGACATCGACATTGATAAAGAAGGTAAAGAGAGCTGATAGCGCCATGTCAAGAGCAGTGGATCATTGGTTTGACAGTGTTGGGCCCTTCATTTTTTAGAAAGAACTGTGAAAGTGTTGGTCACACAATCTTCATCAGAGGTCAGAAGGAATAACAATAGAAAATAGTTGTGGAAGCCAGTGCAACACCATCTAAACAATAGACAGTTGAAACAAAACAAGAAGAGGTGCAAGCCAAACAAGAAGACATAACCCAACTATACATAGGACAAAATATAATTGAAAAGGGGTTGATTGTTTTGGGGTTTTTGATTAGTTCTCTCATTCATCTTTGGTCATTAGCTGATATTGATAAGTTGAGTTGTGTCAATTAGAGCCATGCCCATGGGCATTGTCCAAGGTTTTGTTGTAAATCAAGAAGAGTAGAATCTAAAATGAATGCAACCTACTAGTTGGGAAGTCAGGATTTTGTGGCTGAGGTCTGGAGCCAAAAGTTTGTACTGTACTTTCAATGTTATGTTGTGTTTGTAATGTAAGAAATATCTTTGATGATGATATGAAGAATAATTAAGTTTTCAAATCTTATTTGTGTTTACATGGTTGATTATGCATTTCAGTCTTTCTGTATAGCTTATGAGTTATAATTGTTGCTCTTATGATTAATTGGTGCTCGCAAAACCAGTAGGTTTTGTTCTTACACTTAGATGTTTATGATCTGATAATTTTGATTGCGCAAGAACTGAAGTGAGTTCCGAGTACTCTATTGATCTTCTATAGACTTCTCCCTTCCCTTCCCTATATATCTGTTTCAACAGCACTTTGGGTGAGACCTCTTCTCTTCGGAGGGGATGAAAATTCCAATGCTCTAGACTACATGGTGCCTTTTGTTGGTAACCTGAGAAGGACCCTAGTCTGAAAAAACTCACACCAAAAAAATGGTTTCATTGTCGGGATCTGTATTAAAAGGGAACTTGTAGGAAGAATGCTATCGCCGATCCATATATCTAGCATCGATCAATGGTGGGAAATAAATTGTAATGATTTCATATGGAAAGAAGCGTAACTAAGAAGAAAATCAGTGGGAGTTACTCGGGAAGCGATCTTTTACTCAGAAAGATCAAGCGACTAGTACAAAATTTTATGGGTTAAATTCTTGGAAGAATTTTGTCACTGGATCAAGAGACTCTAAGAAGCTCCAGAAATCCATGGACGGGTCAAGAAGATCTACACGTGAGATACTGACAAGTTAGAATCACTCCATAGGATGGATGTTAAGAACCAAATATCAATATAGCATAGAAAATCCTCAGAAAAAGTACTCAACGCCTTGAAAAAGAGATAATTTCAGATAATAAGCCTCTTCAAGGGGGAAACCTCCTTTTACCCCACTTAACTGTTCAAGTACAAGATGATTCAAAATGAAAATGTCTCCTTGGTATATATAGGAGACTAGGAGGTATAATTTACAACTAATGGCCTAAAGCCGACATAAATAAAATAACATTGCTATTATAATATGCCCCAATTAAGGGGTAATGAGCCAATATTAGGGCTTAACATGCCCCTCCCCTTGAGACAAGTGTTGTCCACAATGCTTGAGTAACCCTGGATGCTTTTGTATAAAATACTCATCTTCCCAAGTGGAATCTTCAGCCAGTAGTTTCCTCCATTTAATGAGATACTCTGAAATGGATCTATTCCTCAGCTGGAAAATTCTTGTGTCAGTGATGG
>JZKD02S2374125.1:1087587-1126462 GCA_000966675.3 Picea glauca | reverse complement strand
CTCATGTTGAATGTTATCCTTTAAAGTTCCTATGAATACATCAATCAAGTGCTCATCTGAAATATCGGTTACCTTTATATTCAATCTTTGGAAGCTCTCAATGTGCTCGGTAACTAAACCCTTTTTCTTGAGATTTATTAATTGGCTAAAGAAGGTATTACTCCTTGTATCCGCATAGTGTGCTATCATTTCTTTCGTGAAAATTGTCCAAGTGACAAGTGATTTGTGAGAAAAAATCCTTCGATACCATACAAATTGTTTAGGTTCTAAATATAAAGAAGCAATTCATACCTTTTGTGTATGTGGCCCATTATGGAGATCAAAGAATTGCTCCATCTAAAGTATCCATGTGATTGGGTCCTTGCCATCAAACTTCCTCATATCGATCTTAGGAATGTGGTTGGTCTTCAAACCAAAGTTGGAGCTTCTCCATTCTTGATTTACCTTCCTTGTGTCCTCATCATGAATTTCATGGGATGCATTTTCACTTTCAGGTGTCTTCTCTGTTATGAATTTTTTCAATACTTCCATGATATCCCCTTTTAAACCCTCTATCGTCTCTTGTAGTTCATCTTTTGTTACTATCTTCTTTTGTAAATAATTTATGTACCTACACATTTCTTCACCTTCATAAAGAGTCCAAGAAGGATTTTATGGAGGCTTATTTGGTGTAGAAGGTCCCTTTTTGGGTGGCGTGTTGGCCAAGTATCACTTTTGAACCTTGATTTTGAGGTGGTTCTGCTAGACAATATTTCTTCTGTTGTATCTCCCAAGTTTCAGCCTTCCTGGGTATGAAACTTTATTTTATGTATTTCTATGATATATATTCTCTACAATGACATAGGTCTGATAAAAATTGGATGTGCCAAGTGGAATTTATGGTAACTTCCCCACAACTTGTCGATTTTTGGCCTTTCCAGGAGATCTCACTTGTATAATGTGCCCCACACAAAATAAATGATATAAAATTCTGAAACTCGCACTCGAAATACTAAAGACTGTACATGATCTAATGAAGACAATCCCACACAATTTTCATACTCGAGGAAGAAGTTATGATTGTTTTACCTGGAACACCTTCTTGAGACTAGTCAATAGGACTAGTCAGATACCCTATCTTACACAGGGTGTATATACAAATTTGAGATGAACCAGAAGCTGACACTTTTACCATAGATACCTTACTAATATCTATAAATAGCCTCCAAATTTCAGGGTCTGAAACATTACAGAAATTTTTTTATAGTGAAAATTCCGCAATGACTCAGTTCAAGATGATTCCAGAACCCTATCTTGTAGGGACTGTATCTTCGAAATTATAAGTCATCAGGAGCTGAATTTTGATCCAAACGTACCTTGATCTGTCTACTAAATATACTCCAAGTCGTTCCTTATGAAACATTGTAGAAAAACATTTATAGCAAAAATTCCAAGGTGTCTCAGATGTAGCACCGAAACCCCAAGACCTTGAGCTCTGATACCATATGTTAAGAACCAAATATCAATATAGCATAGAAAATACTTAGAGAAAGTACTCAACACCTTGAAAAAGAGATAATTTTAGATAATAAGCCTCTTCGAGGGGGCAACCTCCTTTTACCTCACTTAAATGTTCAAGAACAAGATGATTCAAAATGAAAATGTTTCCTTGGTATATATAAGAGACTAGGAGGTATAATTACAACTAATGGCATAAAGATGACATAAATAAAATAACATTACTAATATAATATGCCCCAATTAAGGGGAAATGAGCCAATATTAGGGATTAACAATGGATTTTCCAGTCATCAGGGCCGTAGATTTCTGGGTTAAAACCACGATAGAAGGATACATAATTGAATTTATGGCCGAGAACCACCAGTATTTCTCACGAGCCAAGGAATTTTTCAAGAAAGGTGCAAGGGGAAGACTTGTAAGAGAGATCCCCCTATGGATTAAATCTTTCTTGATGGAGGAAGGGATGTTGATTATGTCCCCGACCGAGATGGCAGCGTAAACACCCTCGCTTGGGGTAGGGTGAGATGGGGTGAGAGTCATGGCATAAAGAGAGGGGAAGGTTTATTTGCAAAATGGGGAGAAACAATAAGAAATAGATTCAAAAGATGAGAAAGCCTTGAAGAGAGCGACCATAGTTGAGAAGTGGTGGCATGAAAAAATCAAGAAAGTTGCAAGACAATCTGAAAAGTTGAGGAAATAAGGAGGACCAGGAGAAATAGAAGAAAGACAGATGGAAGAACTGTAGAGGATGAGAAGATAGGAACAACTGGCTAGTCAAATGTTAAATGAGAGAGAAGCAAGGTGATAAAGAATTCCCCAGGAGGTAGGATGAGAAGGAGGAAGAACGAAGGTAAGAGAGGAGGAAACCAACATGAATCTTGAAGGAGAAAGAGAAGATTCATCCACGAAAACAGTAGAGATCGGGAATCCGGTCGAAGCGATCATCCCAATGGAAGCTAACAAGACCTCCCAGATCAAAGAGATCCGCCCCAAATCCAGTGGCACCAGCCCCGAATCACCTGTACCCCAAGTGCCATCAATACAAGCAGTAAGTTCTATACTACCTTCTCATACAAGTTCTATTCCAATACAATTAGTTAACCAGTCCCAACCAAGAAGTGTTAGTACAGGGAGGATATTGGGATCCCCTGGTAGATCACAAGCAGGACCGTTAGGGTTCACATTGATACGAACAACAGGATCAACAATGACTAGCCATGTGGGAGGATCGATTGCCCATTACCCATAATTTTGGGGTAAGGGAGATGAAGATGTTGAACAACACTGGTTCTTTTGCGAAGCCATATAGAGATCGAGAGGGACACTAGATGTGAACAAGTTGGTCGAATTCTAGAATACCCTGAGAGGTCGTTCTCTCAAATGCTACATGAAGATAATTGAACCAAGAGTGCCAGGGACGCAAGGTCAAGCATTCACCCTTGGTCAGGTACAAATGAGGTTTATAGAAAATTTCAAAATGCCCTAGTCAGAACAACAAACTCTATCTTAGTTGGGTAAAATCCAACAAAGAGAAGGTGAATTATCTTGGAAATACAACCAGAAGTTCAAATATGCCATAGGGAGGTTGGCACACCCAATCCACTAAGAAAATCAAAGGGAATGGTACATTCAAGGGCTACTACCTCTCACTCGGATTCCTCTAACACAACAATGGATAGCCACGTTGACAAACTCCTTGGAACAATCGATGCATATTGAATCCATGGAGGGATACCCTGGAATCTTGAGAGTAACCCGACCCCTAGTAGACATGAATCTAGCGCAACTACAAGGAAAAATATCATCCCTTACAGAAAACATTCAAGAACTGATGATACCCATACCAGGACAACCACAGGTTTGGTGCACTGGATGCTATACAGAAGGTCATTTGGTGAATGAATTCCCACAAGGGAGAGGGATGGGACCTGCCCAAAATCTATTGGCAACCCCACCAGGATCTATAGGAGGAGTTTCACATGTATCGATGAACCCAACATTTCACCATCCCGCCCCATATCACGCGTTCCCAGGAGGTCAAGAAACACTGATAACAGAGTATTGTGATATCTACCGAAACCATGGGCATGGACCAAGACAGTGCCCCATCATGCAGAAATATTCAACGGTACAAAACACAGTCCATTGTGAGTTCTGCGCATCTACTACACATAATACCAACCAATGTAGGGAATTGGATGCACTGGCGGACAAGCTAGACCATACAACATTCAGGGTAAATGAAAACCCCCAGGGACCAAGACGAGGCCGAGGAGGTGGAGTTGGCAGAGAGTTCAGAGGAGGAAAAACTGGTGGAAGAGGACCAAGCAGATGTTATAACTATGATGAGCAAGGTCACTTGGCTAGAGTTTGTCCTCATCCAAGGCAGCCATGGTGTTCTCATTGTAGAACCAATAGACATGCAACTGAAGACTGTCCAGAGCTAATTGCAAAATGGGAAGATAGGGTACAACAAAGAGGAACTAACCTTATTAGTTCAGAGATCAAAAGGATTTCTAAAGGACAATGTCCAAATCTTAACATCGTCACTTGAGGAGGCATGAGGACAGAATCTGATGTTGATGCTCTACCCCAGATTCATAAGGCAGTACCTAAGGAATACAAGTATGACCCCTTAGAACAAAAATTGTTCTTTAAATATGCCATAGAAGCCTTTCAGAGTATTCCTAGTTGTGAAATGCAAGAGAACCCCCCTCAGCTGGTTGTATATCCTAAGGTAGCACAAGTACCTGCTTCACCCCCTACACCCAGAAACCCTATAGGCATACCAAGACAACCTGAGCAACATCAAAATGTAGTTGACATCTAGTTTCAATTTTTCTCTGACATTCTGGGGAATGAACAACTAAAAGAGAAGTTGCGCAATGCATTGTACCTAGTCTTAGGAAATGAAGAAAGCTCTGAAGCAAGGATTAGGGATAACCTTCCTGAGAAGAGAACTTAGAGAGTGCAACGAAGAAAAGTAAGAACCGGAAAAGAATTTCGACTAGTATCCCAGTTAGATGACTTCGAAATTAAGGACATCATGCTAGACCTAAGGTCAGATGTGAACATTTTGCTCAAGAAAACCTAGGAATCCCTAGGAAAACTGAGACTAACATATTCCCCAATTCAACTAAGAATGGAAAACCAATACGGTATCTTTCCCATAGGAAGACTGGAGAATGTGGAAATCAATGTAGCAGGAGAAAAAATAGTGGTTGACTTTGAAGTCATTGAGATCATGGGAGACAAGGACCCCTACCCTACGCTACTTGGCATCGATTGGGCCTATGACAATTCTGCAGTAATTGACTTAAAGAAAGACACCATGAATTTTGAAGCTGCGTGATCTAGGTGGATATTGGTGGCCACCCACCTTTTCCGACTGGCTCAAAACAGTTTTCTGGCAATTTTGGCAATTTACTATTTTTAGCAGGTTTTAACTTCCGGGGACATTTTGAGAGCCTAAATGAAGGTTTTTCGAGATATGGGTTCTCAAGGATATCCAAAGGCATTATTGAGCCCCAAAAATGAATCTCCTTGACGATACCTTTCCAACGAGCTATCATACGCCTAAAATGGAGATCGTATGCAAAAGTTACGACCCAGGGAAGTTGATGTACTAACTTACCCAAATGGGGCCCACATGAATTTTGGCGCTTCATCTCCTAGGGTTAGGTTTTTGGATGTATAGGACTTTTGGAATTCCTGTTTATTGTAAAAAGGCCTCTAGAGCCTCATTGTAATCATCTTCTTGTGAATGCAAGTAGCCGTCACATCTCTTCTCAGAGATAAGCTTCCACCATTCTAGCGAGTCTTTCACTCTGTATTTTTACAGTCTTTGTACATTTCTTTCATTAATAGAAATCGTGTATTACTATATATTGTGTTTATGGTTGCATCTCTGATACATTTCTATTATATTATTGAATATCTGCAATATCTCTGTGCATTTTTTTTATTATATCTCCGCTCTCATTTTGTGCCGAAATAATCTGGATCACTGCGGGAATCAAGGTAGTTCAAACTTTAGATCCATATGTAGGACCCAGGTACACAGAACCAATGAACAATAATATGGAAGGAGAAGACCTAGACCAATTTTACACATAATAGCCGGGACAAGAAACGATTATATAAATCCTACTATGGATGGATCAGTAAGCTAGAGAAGTATACAATTAGTATACGAAGACTCAGAACTGGATTTTGATAGTTGGCAACAAGGTTTGCACAAAAGATTCTCAAGAAGGTGCGTAACTGTCAGAATGACCATATGGATTGGGACTGAAGTCAGAGAACACCAATTATATGATGGAACCTCAGACCTAGGCAAATTCTTGTAGAGCATGGAATAGAAAGTGAGAGAGGATTAATGAATCTCAGTACTAGATATCGCTTTCTAGAAAAACCCCGCTAGATGGTGGGCTACATGCAAAAATGCACTTAAAACTTGGGACGATGTGAAGCAAGATCTCAAATACAGGTTCTAGAATAAGGAATAGCTGCAATAAGAGATACATATGGACCCCCATGCCTCGCAACTGTTCATCGGAGAATCAGACCCTAGAATAAACATCGAACAATGTGTGACACAATGGTAGGTTGCAAAGATACCCTCTCTCTTCTGGGTTCAGGTATCCCCCTATTCCCTAGGCCAAATTCTGAAATCTTGGTTTATACATCAGGAAACCAGAAGACAAACCAACAATTGGTGAACACTGGCAGCTCAATTTTTCAAAGACTTCTCATTCACAAGTAAGTACCCTGAGCTTGAACCAGTCCTACAAAAGGTTAAAGAACTTCTATTATGTCCCAAGCATACCCAAGAACTTCAGACCAAACTACACTTACCTCTGACCAGAAAGCCTATAGAATGCTATCATATTAACAAAGCTTCAGAAAGCCTAGATGAATTAGAAGAACTGAGAAACCTAGCCATCAAAGAGACTAAGGGAAACATGTAAATCCAAAACACCACACCTGGTCATATCGATAGTTCCTACAATCGCCCGTTAAAACTGTAGAGACTCAACATAGGGACCGAAGAGAAACCCAAGATAGCTCTGGTGGGAAATTACTGGGATGGGTAGAACAGTCAAGAAATACAAACCTTACTGCGAGAATACAAAGATTTGTTCCCTAATACTTTTTTAGAATTAAAGGGAATCAAAGGAGTTTTCAAAGAAATGAAGATTGAGCTAAAACCAGGATCCAAGCCTGTCAGACATAGGCCATACTAGCTTAACCCAAAAGTAAAAGAAAAAGTTAAAAAGGAGATTGATAAGATTTTGGAAGCAGGTCTTATTTTTCCAGTATAAGAAGAAGAATGGGTCAGCTTGATAGTCATTCAAAGCAATAAAGGCACCAAAGACATTGGAGTATGTGTAGACTATAGGAGCCTCAACTCTGCCTGTGTGCACGACCCTTTCCCAACACCCTTTACAGATGAGGTCCTAGAACAGGTTGCGGGGAAGGAAGAATACTCATTTATGGATGGATTCTCAGGATACCATCAAGTTAGGATTGCTGAAAAGGAAAAGAGAAAAAACACCTTCATCACTGAATGGGGATCATTTTCATATAATGTAATGCCATTTGGTTTAAAGAACGCCCATGCAGGTTTCTCCAGGATTGTCATAGAATCCTTTAGAGAGTTTATCCACAAGTTCATAGAGGTCTATATGGATGATTAGACAATATTGTTGTAGGTGAATCCACCTGCAGACAAGTGGATTCCCTCTTGGTCTCTAGACTCCTAAGACCAAGACAGAAAAGTTCTTAACATGGACACTGACATCCTTTTATATCTAATAAAGCTAATTAATGAAAGAGAAGGAGAAATATATGTACCTTATTAGCAACGTTTGTCCTTGCAAAGTCCTGGATGAGCTCCAATCCTGAGCTCCTCGATAGGTCCTGTAGAACAAACAAAGGTACAAAAGAATTCCTACTCTACTAAGATTATCTCAAACATAGATCCATCTACTGCAGACAAACTCATATGGAACAAGCATAAGTTTTAAAGAAACAGGCCAAGCATTGATTATATTAATGAGAACAATTAAAATTACTTACAATCCTTTGAATGAAGGTGCAACAACTTCTTCCAGTTCTCCTTGTCCAACCCCTTTTCTCAAGTAATCTACACTGATTGCTTTGATGACATCTCACTCATGAGATCATAAGTTTCACATCTCCAATCTTTTCCATATTCATACCACTTACATGATAATAAGTTTGGTATCAATATCTAGTTTCTCCTCCATGTACCTTTCACCATGAGAAGGCCTCCTTATATAACCTTGGAGAGGTCCAACCACTTGAGATATATTTGGGATAAGTTGAGGATTCCTCTCCTTCAGTTGAGGATCTTCCCTAATATCATGCCTTGACCATCTATTTGAATCCAACTACCTTCAGGAGTTGAGGGATTCATCCCTGATTTGCCTCAACAAAACCAAAATTGGCTAAAAAAAGGACAGCTCTCCCCCAAAAGGGTACACAGGGCACTCAAACACTCCTCAAAGAGGCTCAGGGAGCACCAACACTCCCTAACAGTGAGTAGGTGAGCACTCCTCTCCAAAATTCATTTTTTAGTAATTCTAGTGACAAAAGGTTTGTACTCTCTATCAAATGATTTCTCTTCTTCCAAATTAATCTTTGAGGTGTCTTAAGTGTCTTTGTGATGTCATTAAAGGTATGACATAGGCAAGATGGCAGTATTATGTTTGTGACACTTGAAACACTTGTAGTCAATATGCGACTCTTGCGAACAAGATGCGACACTTACAACACTTGTAATGATGACACTTGCGACACTATCGAAGTGAGTAATTTTGAGGTGTAATAGATTTCCCCCCAAGGTACGACATTAGAAGACGATGATGACTAAAGTACTTTGTAGACTTTTTCAATCAAGGGTATGGACACAGAGAAACCGGAAAAAGATTCACACAACCATCAAACAAATATTATGACATGTTTCAGAACCCAAGGTAGGTGTTGTTCCAGAGTCTGTACTTAAGCCTTACAAGTACAGTGTCTAGGCATCTTAAAGTGGGTAAAGGGTGGAGAAGATAGAAACGTCAACCTTTGGCAGAGGAAACTAGGGAAGATTTCTACGTTGGCGTTGTCTAGCTTCCAATTGTTCCTGGATGGTTATATCATGTTCAATCACTGCCCATGAATGTTCGAGTTCAACCCGGGTAGTAGTTGTTTTAAGAATAGTATCGAAAAGGTTTAAGGCAATGTGCATTGGATTTGATAATCCAGGTTCGATATTGGGCTGTGTTGGTACAGGGACAATCATGGAGGAATAGTAAAATAAGAAAACTTTAGAGAGAAATTAAGTGTTGTCTCAAGTTGGTCGTATAAAAGAGAGTTTACGGTTTCGGAAATAAAATGGGGTGCAAATCAAAGGCTCTTTCCTGTAACTGAGTTATATCTTAATAAGATGTATGAGGTGGGAAAAAAACATTTAGCTGTCTATGGTGTAAGGCTCCTATCAAGGGAGAATCTCATGTATAAACATAAGAGGAAAACTGTAAGGAAATAACCCGATGTAGCATAAAATATATATAGAATTATGAAAGTGTTGACTGGTCTTACACCTGCTGATAGCTGGTACAGAGGAAAAACAATAAACAATTACAGAAAACCAAAATTTATTCGCTATAGTAGTGGTCGTACTAAATTATAATGAAGCATTCATCAGTTAGGAATATGAAATGAAATGAAATATGAGATACAAGAAAACAAACTCATAACACAGTCGTGACAGAATTGAGAATCTTCAGATTTTCTTTGTATTAACTCTCAAAATGTAAAAACCCTGTTACAATCGACACAAAAAGGTCCATCCCCCTTGTTTTCTTTTTTTCTATGGTATATTTATACAGTTTTACAAATAAGATGGAATCTCAATCGTTACAAAAATTTTGGTTATGATAGGGAGAAGAGCAATCGCTCCATTTCTTCTTCTCTATATTTACTTGGCGCCAGAAGTTTGTCCTCGTGCATGCTTGGTACAGGTGACACATCTCTCAACCAGCTGAGATACCAGCCTTGATGGTTCTACTTGACAGTTGACCTCAAAAGAGTAGCAATCATGGGCTAATTGCGGCAGCCTGTCTTCCATTTGTCTGTCTATGATGTCGATAGCGCATAATTGCGTACTTGGTTTAATCATACATTTGTCTATTTGGACTATGTCCGCCATAGTCATTTGGGAGATCTCGACTAAATCTCTTTCCTCTTTTTCCTTTAAATCAAGCGAGATTTTTTCCACATTCATTTGAATCAATTCCTCGACACTACCTCTGCTATCAATGCCTAACAGATTTCCATCTATAGAACTAAAGGCCTCTTCTAAAGAATTCATTACCCTTTTGGCTTGCAGCTTTCCTTCCGCGATGTTGTGCTCCCATTCCTTTAATAGAATGTTTCCTCTGGTCTGCTCCGAAATGGTGAACCTGGGAGTGCTTCCCAAATCCCTGTTGTTTGTGGCTATCACAGCCTCTTGGAAGGCGACCCGTGCTTCTCCAGCTTCCCTTTCTCTAGTAGTTAAATTCTCCAAAACTTGATTAACCAGCAAACAGTTGTCCTGAATCTCCTCTACTTTGCCCAGTAAATTTCGTTGGGCCGTAGAGACTCTGCTCCGAATATCCATCGCATGGGACTGAAACATCCAGATATCTATCACTTTTCTTTCGGCGATTTCCACCCTAGCTTACAGCTGTTGGATCAAATATTTTTGCTGGCTCGCTTGCATCTGACCATCCTGAACCACCAGCTGTTCTTGTTTGAGATTATTCTTGAGTAGATCTATTTCATTTTTATCAACCAACCTTGCTTTCTCTATGCCTACTCTCGCCTGGTCTTTGGCAGTCTCCGTTGCTATGGCTAGTCTAGCTTCTAGGGTCTTGATGAGGCGATTCTTTTGTTTCAGCTGGTTTTTCAAGACCTCGACTGAAAATTGATTCACCATGGCGTATGCTCCTAATGTCCCTGCTATTTCAGGCATGAATTGTTCATTCTTCTTGTCTTTTCCATTAGTTATAACTTTATACTTCTTGTCAGTTGACTATCCTTCCTGATAGAATTCCTTCTTTACCATTTCCTTTCTCTTCTTATCGAAGAAAAACTCATTCGGAGGGAGTTCTTCTACCCTTATAGGCCTCAACTCTTCATTGAATATCCATCCTGCATCAATATTTCCCTGAGTTGACTGCAAGGGAGTAACTGATGTGATAGGTTCTCCAATCTGCTTTGCTGATTTTCCTGGAGTAGTATCTGGACTCTACTTCTTCGGCAGGTCAGGAGTCTTTATCTCAGCTTTCATAATCTTAGTTTGCTCTCCCTCATCCTAGTGTTTTTCTTAATCAGGAGTTGCATCCTTAGAGCCTTCGGAATCTCTTTGTTTCACCTCCGTCGTACTCGGACTCTCACCCCACAACACTGCAGGAAGACAACTGCATCGATGTTCCTAGAACTTCAGAACATCGTCTCTTTCCTCAGGTGCCAAGGTTTGTATCTGATCTAGAATCTCGGCATAGGACCTTGCACCTCGGAAAATGTCATCCGAGGGTGAATTCTCGTGCTCAAATCTCTTGAGCCCGCAACTGGCCAAATGATTTCTCACGACCCTTTGTGGATCGTGCTTCTTGTATTCAATGAGGACCAAATTTAGGTCTTCTAGGGCTACTGCCTCAGCTTTGGCATGCCCGAAATATAATAAAGAATAAGAATTTAAATGAACAGGAAAAGGCGGCCATACCTTCTTTGAGTATCCCTTAAGATTCTTGCTTATACCATTGATTACTATTTGTCTGGCCACCTCACGACAAGCCAACTTGTCGGGAATGAATAATGGCAATGCATGCAGGGGAACATAAGCCCTGAAAACTCTGAGATAGGAAAATTTGGCTTCTACATACCAGTCAACTATACTGCTCAGGTTTGTTACTATATTGTCTGAGATCCTGGGTGGCAGGTGAGCGAAAATAGTGACATGCAGAGGCACCGTCACCTGGTTGAAGATTTCATATACAAAATTTGCCGCCTTGTTTTCCCATAATTTTGAATGATAAACATGTATGGTCTCGTCTTCTGCTGGAGTCCAACTCCAACTCATTAAGGTAAATGGTGTTAAAAAAAAAATGGCATCCATAATGTATGTGGACATAAAAAATGCAACAACTTTTCTGCTTTCTTTCTACCCCCGATACTCTGTGACCCGACTGGTCAGGTTGTCAGGTAGAATCTTCACCCAGTCAAAGGAACAACCTTCGGTGACTCAAAACATTAGAGGTACCCAGGGAAGAAAGAAATGTGAGGTGTCCTCTCTCCCGTATAATCTGCATGTCATCATGGCTACATACTTGTACTGCGGTTCTAAAGAAGTTATTGAATACACACCATGACTGTCTGCTCTGAACTTTGTAGAGCGCGAAACCCAATATTTTATTAAGCTAGACATGGTTTTATTATACTGCACACATTCTTTCTATTTGAATTCATCTAAGAATTTGGAACCACATGTAAAATCGAACGCTGTGGGAAACTTATACATGGCCTGCAGATGTTCGGGTCTGAAAGTCCTGGTGGTGACCCTCTGTTCATTCATGATGGTCCTGGTTGGTATGTCCACATGGTATAATTCCCATCGGACCATATCATAATATGGCAGTAGTCGTGGCCTGGCTGCTACTTTGTGCATTCTGGATTGGATGATGATCTTATACTTGGTGGTTAGATCATCTTTTTCATTGTCGCTGGAATCATCAGAATAATCCACCAATTCAGCCTGTAGAACATCAAAAACAAAACACCAATTCAGGATAGAGTCGACACTCCGAGGTGAAGTATCAACAATGTTGTCTGAGCCTTGTCCCGAAACCTCAACACTGGCTTTGGATGCTTTTTGTGGGGCCATGACGGGAGATTCTTCTTTAGCTCTCCTATGATAGAAATATGTATACATACAGAAGTCAGCTCACCGAGAAAATGTGTTATGTGTATTGTAGAAATGAATTTGTTATAATGCATAACAACTCTTATATATATTCGAAAACTCGGTACCTTTCAGAACAGGTCTGTCAAATCATATTTTAGAAATAAATTTAGCCATAAAATTCCGATCCTTATTCATCAATTTGCCCTATTTCCTTATTAATGTCATAAATTTTGGCGGTTTAAAATGTCAGCTGGCATATGGAAGGAATAAGGCTACCTCGTAAATCGTGGAAGCATTGAAACACAAGATATGTATTATTTTAGCTTAATTAATCCGGCCTTACCAACGTTAATTAATCTTTCGCCACTCGTTGTATCGGGAATTTTTCTTTAATACTTTGAACTTCTAACACCCGAGATTGCAATGATTGATTTTGGTTAATAAAAATGTAATCATTATTAGGGGCTTAATTAATTACGTAATTATTATATTCACCATATCGCGACTCGGAGCTTCGAAAATAAGTTTCCGGGAGGTTTGCATGCCGAGCTACGAAACCGTGAGATCGTGATAATTCGACTTAATAAAAAGGGAAGATGAAATCAGATTTAGTGATTAATTAATTACGTTTATATACTTATCGTGATTTCGTGAGTCAAGGTTTAGACGGTGTAACTTTTAAAAAAGAAAACGCCGAGTGGTGAATTGTCGACAGAACTTTTACCATGGTTTAGATTTTACTTTTAACCTTGACACGGGTTACTAAAATAAGGACCTCGTGTTCTCGGCTATTGTTCTTAGCTATTGGGGCTACGATAATAAACTTTTTTATTTGGTGAACGCCGAGGTGAGAAAACCCGATGATGTTTAATCATGGTTTAGGAAAACATTACTCCCGTTACTGCCCTGAGTGAAAAATTAAAACGATTTCCCTGTTTCGTTGCTCAGGACGTGTGAACTATGTGATTTATAGCATCCGACCCTACGAGATCCCAAGGTAGAACAAAAAAGAGGAAACATTGTTATGAAAGGTAGGACTTGCCTCGAAAGTACAATAATCATCGTTGTTTGCGTGATAAAGCTTCAAAGATTTTTAAACCACAGATGGAAAATACGAAAACCATCTTTCGATTTCGAGCATTAAAAATGAAATTTGTGAAGGGCTAGAAAAAACAAAGGCGGCTCCAATAGTAGGCATACCTATGCTTGAGTGATAAAGACTTTTTTAGGTACGGTCGCCATAAAATACACGGCGGATCCATAATTGTATTGACAAAAGGTATATCCACTTAAGATACACTATGGATCTATACTCCTATGATCTGAACTGATCATATTCATGAAGAATACACAGTGGATCTATGATATGACAAGACATAGCCACGACCAATACAAAGTGGATCTATGTAACATTATATGTGTCGTAGCTCGAAAGAACTCCTTCGCAACCTCGGAAAATTACATATAAGAGATGACTCAACCCAGGGTCTTCTTACCGATCCCGATGTAGTACAAATCTAACCATGTGAATAGATGTCCTGATGTCAAACATTGCAGAGACCACTTAATTACCAGTCAATGATGTAAACCGTTAACAAGCGCAAGGGAGATCACCATTGATGTTAATGATTCCCAAGGTACTCTAGTACATCCCAATGAATGTGAATGAATTAGTTGGAGTCGAACATCCATGGAATCATCCGATCAGAGGTCAATGATGTAAAACCATTGTCAGATGCAAGGAGGCCTACCATTGAGGCATGCAAGTCCCAAGGTACTAACTAGTTTCTAAGTCTGGCTCCTGGATAATGTGCTAAAGTTGACAGGAATAGACTCATCGAAGGAGGGCCTTGATGTATCCCCCATCAACAACACAAAACAGTCACGGAGATATAATTAGTAGATCAAATGAACATGGACTAACACAGGTATTGAAACAAGATATTTGTGATGGTTGACTCTTGAGGCAGATACTTCCCTTGAACACTGAGATAGAACAGGAGAAACTTAACATGGACCAAAACACGATAATGTAGTGGAGGCTATGACTTTCGTCAGGTGACCCAAAGGAGTAAAAACAACTCAGAGGATTGGCTCAGTGCAGAGGTTCAACAGATTAAAATGCATGCAAAGACAAAGTTTCATGTTCAAAGGAAACCATAAGAGTTACTGGTAGTGTTCTCAAAACTTTCTTGGCTTGCTTCTTTCAATTTTTCCCCCATCCAGATAGAAGAGTACCTCTTTTTAATTTAACGAGCTCGAGGAGGGTAACATATGCTCGATGTAACTCACCTTTGGTAAGTCCCTCTTCCTTTGTTTAGCAAACTGGAAGAAGTAAGGGTTTGGTCCCATATGGGCCCTTCAATGTATGAATGTTTAATGAATCCAAAGAAGGTAAACTCAATGGTTTTTCATATTTAGAGAGTCTGAAAACAACTTAAAGACAAGTCCATTGTTGTCCTTTTTCGTAATGTTAGTCTCGCAAGGCTGAAAAAGAGATAAATTATCACTCGAAAGACACCCTTTCAAACCTTTTAATGAGTGGGAAAGGAAGCAAGATTACTCAGAAGTATTTTCATGTTTAGAGAATCTGAAAAGAGCTTAAAGACGACTCCAGGGGGTTCCTTTTTCGCATATCCATGTGGGTCCAACAAAGAGATAAAATTTTACCCGGTTTCATTTTTATGTTTTTTCGAGCATGAGAAAGAACAAAGTCTAAGCTCGGTATACCCCCAGCTTGAAATCTAGTGGCTTAACTCTAGAATGATTATCAAAGGCTAGAGACATGCCCTCCAAGCTTCAATTCATTCACCGAATTTTAGGTTGTCACCAATTTCTCTACTAGATGGAGAAAAAGGATAAGAGTAGATGAAATGAAGGGTCAAGAGAGGTGACTGTTTCATTTGTTAACGAGCTTGACACAGGAAAATAACTATGCTCAGGGCTCTTGGTTCAATCCCCATATTGTTGTGTCATTTTTTAATGAGCTTGCTACAGAGAGGAAAACTATGCTCAAAGCTTCTATTTCATTTTTTATCGAGCTTGCTACAGAGAGGAAAACTATGTTCAAAGATTTTGTTTCATTTTTTAATGATCTTTCTACAGAGAGGGAAACTATGCTCGTGACATATATCTCATTTTTTAATGATATTTCCACAGAGAGAAAAACTATGCTCGTAGAATCTTCTTGATCATGGCTGCCAAGAAAATAATGTCATGGAAAGACACTATGTCAAGGGACAAAACTCGGTCATGGATTCCAAGAGATCTTCACTAGATGGAAGAAAATCACTTTGGAAGGGACACATGTCAAGGGTCTCTTCATGGGTAAGGAGATCAGGCTCCAATAACCCTACCGAAGAGATCACCATGTCAACTACCGGATCCAAATCATCGGAAGTTGAAGTCATGGGAGACGATGCAAAATAGACATCAGGAGGGAAGATAGAGTGTATATCTTCCAGAATTTCTTCACAATGGGAATAAAAGAGGATCGATGATGGTTATCATCTTGAGGTAGCTCGTCAATTCTCAACATTTCCATAATAGATTCATCCAAGGGAAATATTGGGGAAATGTATTCAATCGCATACGAAAAGGAACTTAACCATGATGGCATTGAGTAACTATCAGGTGCCAATATATGTTGGTCATCAGATGAGGGAGAAGTGGATTGGATAGAAATGTATGAGGTTTTAGCTAGACTAAGTTGCACGGTGTCACCTAGTGCATCGAATTCCAATGGACTAGGTACAATCCAAGGGTCAGATGATTCCAAAGATTGATAAGCCACAATCGAAATCATATCAATGGTGGCAATATGATGTGTGATTGGTGGAAGTGGTGTAGGGAAGGTACCCATAAGGCTAGAATCTTTCAGCAGGACAACACCAATGCTTTCATACGTGATCTTTTGGTCTCCCAAGAAAGGAATGTTGTTGGTAGCGGGAGCACAAGCATCGGTCATGCAGAAATCTAACTGATCAACAGTGACAATCTTGCCCTAATGAGGAAATTGTACACATTGAAAGATCGATGAGGAAACGACATTCATAGCATAAAACCAACTTCTTCCAACTAACAAGTTGTAATCGAGGGGAGCATCGACCACCTCGACATCAACAGTGACAGTTTTTCCACCCAATTAGATGGGCAGGGACTGTAAAAGCCCATGGGGATAAAAACCTCTTCCATCGAAGGTGTGTAACATCGTTGGGGATTTTTTAACTACGGGTGATTTTAAATCTTTCCAACATGATAAATACATGACACAAGTTGAGGCTCCTTCATCCAGAATAGTTCGGTGGATTTGTTGATTTTGAACAACAACATCAACTTAGAAAGCAAGTTGGTGGGAGAGTCGAGATGCATAATTGTCTAGGTTAAACATGATATGGTTGGATGAATCAGGATCAATAGCACCAATAGTGGCCAAGATCATTCTACGTTGACTAGGGAAGTGTTGTGGAACTTCTAACGTAGACATAACACACAATGCTTGAGCAAACTATTCAACAATGTTGTAGTTTTGGGCAACATGTGAACTAGGATTAAAGGTAGCTTTATGGATAGTTCTCTTAGGAGGGTGTAAGATAGATTTGAACGTAGGTTTCTCAATATGAAGTGGTCTAGACAAAGGATTAACTGATGGAGGACTAAGAGAGGACGGTGATGGATCTGGTAAAGTACCTATACCGTTAGTGACTTTTCCTTTGTCAAGGTTACCTGGTGTGTCATATGTCTTAGAGCGAGTGGTCAAATTAATCCCATTAAACATATAAATATGTGCACTCATCGAGGCCTCATCATGAGGATGGCTAGAACTTCCCCTAGGAGAGGGGGTTTGAGCAACCATGGATTTCTATTGTGGAAAAGGCTGAGTAAGCACAGTGGATTGTGAATTTCCTTGGAAATGTTTGGCCACTTCATTGCGATGTGGACAATCTTGAGTGTAGTGATCATCACCACAAATGATACATGGGGATTTCAGTTTCCATTCTGGTTTCTTTTCGGTAGCAGGTGTTTGAGCTTGATTTTTTGGTTGTTCATTGTTATTAGTATTTATTTATTTATTTTTTGTCTTCTTCTTACCTCTGGATTGTTGTGAAGGGGAATATTGAACTGCATTCACCTCAGAGTTATGATTTTGGGGGGAGGTAGAGGAGAGTGTGTTTGATTGGGAAGTAGATTGAGTTTTGATGAAACTGATAACACCGTCTGCATGAGATGAGGATGAAGGTTTGGATGGATCGGTATTATCTCAAGAAACATTTGGAAGAAAGTCATACATAGTACCAGATTATGAATAAACCAAATCTAAGTACTGAGCCCGAGTGATGGTTTCTTCCTTGGTGATCAAGTCACCCATAGTGACATCGTGAGCGATCGGGGGTAAAAGTGATTTAGTGAACCATTCTGCCAATAATATGTCAGGAATGATTACCTTGATAATCCTTCATTGTTTTTTCCACTCATGAATATGGTTAGAGATATGCACAGAGTCAGTTTGATGAATGGAGTTCAAGAGTTTAGTATCCATCTCATAGTGAATAGGTAGTTGAAAGTGCATGAGGAAAGACATGGAAAGGGAGTTGAAATCATGAAAAGAAGCATGTGGTAGTTTGATGTACCACTTTGTTTTTGATTCCATAAGTGTTTGCTGGAAAAGACACAAATGTATAGAATCATCCATGAGGGAGTTTGATGAACACCACAAATGGAAAGTCATCACATGGTTATTTGGATCTTCTCTAGATTTTCCATCAAATTTCAGAATATCGGAAGGAAGTTTAGCAGGAATAACTGGCCAAACCAGTGAATGAAAAATAGGATCATTAGTTAACCGAGACAAGTCTGGTAGATCTAGAGTCGCAAGGAAAGGTAGCTGTCTGTTAATTTGTGGATGATACTGGTGAGGCATAGGAACACTAGCAGGACCATAAAATGGCTTAGGTGGATAGTTGTAACCAATAGATCCTCCTACATATGATTGTTGCTGACCAGGATGAACAAGATTCGATGATGGTTGACAAACATTTGCATAACCCGGTGGGTTCTGAGAATTATAAGTTGGGTGATTTTTTTTCCCAGAAATAGGATGAACATTGTGCTTTGGAGGAGGGTAAGGAGTAGATCTTAGAGGTGGATATGCATTATACCCATGGGGAGTATAAGATTGTGTCCTTGAGGACTCCAAGTGGTGTTTGGGATGGCACCCGTATAAGGTTGTCCATAATATGGTCTGTAAGGAACAAGATTTGATACTCCTCCGTACGGGTTATGTTATGAGTTCCCCCCAGCATGGGGTTGGGTAAATGTGCCTTCGGAAGATACCCCCCAAGATTGTGAACGGGTTCCAACAGATGAATGTATCCCTCCTTCCAGTGATGGATTAACGACTAGGGTATGACTGGAAAAGGGAGGTTTCCCTCTAGGAAGAACGTGAAAAGGGGGTTGTCTCCCGGGAGGGGTAGGCCCACCATAGGATGATGGTATTCCAAGAGGAATAAGTCCACTATATGGTGGTTTCCCTCCAATCAGTTATATTTTGCTGGCAAGGGTCTACATTCTCAGGTGAAAAGATGTCCCAGTAGGATCGTGCAGAACATGTGGAGCGGTAGAGTGAAAGTTTATAAAAGTGGGGGTAGGGATCGAAGTGCCTTGGGAATGAGTAGAGGTGATGAGTCCAGCATTAGGATAGACTTGTGATAATGCAACAGTAGGGTTAATGACCTGATCAATGGGGTGATTCATAGTTTGACCAGATGGCCCACTTTCAACAGGAGGGTCAGGAGGATTGAAGGGTTGTCGAAAGGATTCAAAATGCTCATAGAGATCGCGTCCTAATGAAGTTCTCCATATAGAATGAGAAGGTGTGGAATTTATATCTACTATAGTGGTAGGATGAACATGAGTCCTATACTCATCACCAGAGGTTGGTTCTGTGGATCCCATATATGTTTCGGTTAAATCTCTCTCAGGTAACTGTGGGACCTCTTCATCTATGACATTCCCAAGGGAGTATAAATGAAGAAAAAGTGATTTGAGAGGGGTTACCGACACAGATGTAGTGAGAGGAGTGGGATTCTCAACCGTAACCAAAGAACCTTCTGAATTTTCTAACGGAGGAGCAACAATTCTCCCAACATCAGAGTGATTTTCTACCTCTCCACGGTAGTGGTCTTCTAGAGGGTTAGGAGGTAAGGGTTGGTAGCCTTTCAGAGGAAGCCCTTGCATCCTATGCGATCAATGAAGACCTTTATCTTCTATGGGCTCAATTTTTGAGAATAATAGTACACACTAAAAATCTAGGGCCAACTAACAAAAAGAAACAACATACATTAATAAAATCTAGGAATAAAAACCAAGAAAACAAAAATTCTATCGATGATCGTACTAGTTGGTGATGAAACCCAACGTCATGTGATCAAGTCAAGAAGGGGATAGGATATGGTGGAATGGTTACAATGGTGACTTTCTTAACGGACTTTCACCTTGGTGCAAGCTTCCACGCAGTAATTGTAGATTTACCCTCCAAGGAGCCCGAGTGAGTTTGACCAATGTTTGTTCCAGGTACAGTGAAAATTCCCTTCACGTTCACCTCGTGTAAGTACCTAAGGATTACGACAACTAAGGACACCAACTCATAGTCAGTCCCTGGGCGGGTACAGTTGACAGTCTGATACGAATATATGGGCAAGATAACAAGTATGAAATCAACTCGAGAGGCTCTCACACATAATCGTGGGTATACCCTCAAGTGACCCCCAATATATGATTCAACCACTACAAACAGTTGAACCATGGAGAGATAATATCTGTAACTCACCCGAATGCGACCTCGTGTGTAACCTCTATGTGAGAGGGGGATCCTAGAAAGCCTATGTGATAATTGGATTTGACTCTCCCTATCTCAGGATGCTAATGTTTGTTTTGAAAACTTTGGAGAGTTTTACTCATAGCCTAATCCAAAGAGTTAATGCTAGTCTAATGTTGGTGGAAGATCCTAAAAACAAAAATGTTCTAGATAAATTTTAATTAACGATGATTTTACGGTTGTTCTTTACTTAAAGGGTGTATGACAATGAAACTTTCTGGTATGATGACTCAATTCCCCAAAAATGCACAAGAATATGATAAGAAGTCGTTTCTTTTGATGAATGGTTATTTAAGGGAAGGAGAAAAGTTGTTTTTCACTATCAAACACTAAAATGCAATGTCCTCATACAGTTGTTTCTCAATCAAATCCAATGGAATGCTAAAAATTTCAGAAATGCCTTGCAATATCCAAACCAATCATTAAAACATGTCTTTTTTCTTATATGTGAATGATAATAAAATGTAAGACTCCTAAATGTCAATCAAACTTTAGGATTAAACAATTAGAAGCAAACCTCACACAAAACAAAAAGTACACTCTCGTCGTGAAATAGACAAGAAGGACAATGATAACCAAATTGCAAACAAGAACCAAAAATCCTCAAACAAAAGAGAAATGATGGAAAGTTGACCTCAAATATCAAATAAAAAGGTTTAGATACCTTTGGATTTCCTCACAAATATTTCCACTCAGTCGAATAAAGGAGAAGAAAAAAACAAGTTAACTCTAGGTCAACAAAGACAAAGAGTGACTTCAAGGCAAGGAACGAAAATGTCAAATTCCAAACAAAAGAGGATGAATTCTCAGAAATAAGGGTATTTGAAAACCAATATCAAGATGGAATCAGAGTATGGGACCTTGAACAAAATCCAAAACCAAGAAATAGCTTCAGAAGATGAAAATTCTAGCGAATTTCTCAGAAAAATGGGGTATCTCTCTGGTGTAAGGGGATCCAGAGTGTTCCGACACTTTGTGTAAGGCTAAAGGGGAGTGATAGTGCTCTAAAAACAACAATAGGGGACTTCTTTGCCCCAAAAACTCAGAAAAAAGCCCAGAAACTCAAAAAATCAAGGAAATTCAGTTAATCAGGGTGATCCTAATGACATAATGAGGCAATCATACAAATATAAGAATAAAAAAGACAATGTGGAGAAGATCAAATTAGTGGGAAAAGGGCCAAAACAAGATCTGGGAATGGAAACAAAAATCAGAGCTCCTCCCTAGTGGAGTCACCAATTTATGTTGTAGGTGAATACCCCTGTGGACAAGTGGATTCCCTCTTGGTCTCTAGACTCCTAAAACCAAGAAAGAAAAGTTCTTAACTTGGACATTGAAATCCTTTTAGATATAATCAAGCTAATTAATAAAAGAGAAGGAGAAAGATATGTACCTTATTAGTGACGTTTGTCCTTGCAAAGTCCTGGCTGAGCTCTAATCCTAAGCTCCTCGATAGGTCCTATAGAACAAACAAAGGTACAAAAGACTTCCTACTCTACTAATGTTATCTCAAACATAGATCCTTCTACTACAGACAAACTCATATGGAACAAGCATAAGTTTGAATGAAACAGGCCAAGCATTGACTGTATTAATGAGAACAAGTAAAATTACTTACAATCCTTTGAATGAAGGTGCAATAGATTCTTCAAGTTCTCCTTGTCCAACTCCTTTTCTCAAGTAATCTACATTGATTTCTTTGATGACATCTCACTCATGAGATCATAAGTTTCACATCTCCAATCTTTTCCATGTTCATACTACTTATAGGATCATAAGTTTGGTATCAATATCTAGTCTCTCCTCCATGTACCTTTCACCATGAGAAGGCCTCCTTATATAACCTTGGAGAGGTCCAACCACTTGAGATATATTTGGGATAAGTTGAGGATTCCTCTCCTTCAGTTGAGGATTTTCCCTAAGATCATGTCTTGACCATCTATTCAAATCCAACTACCTTCAAGAGTTGAGGGATTCTTCCCTGATTTGCCTCAACAATCCCAAAATTGGCTAAAAAAAGGGTAGCACTCCCCCAAAAGGGTGCACAGGGTGCTCAAACACTCCCCCAAAGAGGCTCAGGTAGTGTCAGCACTCCCTGACAAAGGGTAGGGGAGAGATCCTTTCCAAAATTCATTTTTTTAGTAATTCTTTCAGTGGAAAAAGGTTTGTACTCTCTGTCAAATGATTTCTCTTCTTCCAAATTAGTCTTTGAGGTGTCTTAAGTGTATTTGTGATGTTGTTAGAGATACGACATAGGCAACATGGTAATATGATGTTTGTGACACTTGCAACAATTGTAGTCAAGATGCGACTCTTACGGACAAGATGTGACACTTACAACACTTGTAATGATGACACTTGTGACAATATCAAAGTGATTAATTTTGAGGTGTAACAAATATATAGCGTTGTCAAGGAACATGTAGCACTACTGAGGCTAATGTTTGACATATGCAGAGAGTTACAAATCTCACTAAACCTCAAGAAGTGTATATTATATGTGCCACACAGAAACCTGTTGGGCCACATAATCTACCAAGGAGTGTTGGTAGACTCGGCTAAAGTAGAGGTCATTGTGAATATGCCACCACCAATGAGTGCTAAACTGTTGTGCTCCACACTTGGACACACGGGGTAATATCGTCGGTTCATCCGAAGATATGCGAACATTACTGCACCTCTAGAAAACCTCCTAAAAAAGGTTGAAACATTCCTATGGACTCTCGAGTGTGACAAAGCATTTGAAACAATTAAGGAAAAACTCATCACAACACCGATTCTGATATTCCCAAATTGGGAGAAAGAATTTCATGTCCATGTGGATGCTTCAGGAATTGCCTTACGAGCTATCTTAACACAACCAGGATAGGGAGTTATGGATCACCCTATATACTTTGTGATTCAGAAGCTGTCGCAATTAGATCACAACTATAAAACAAACGAACGGGAAGGACTAGCGATGATCTATGCTTTATAGAAATTTAGACACTATCTGTTAGGATCTCATTTCAAATTCTTTACTGATCATTCAACATTAAAATAGCTAGTTAACAAACTTGTGTTGGAAGGAATAATTTGCAGATGGTTGTTATTATTTCAGGAATTTTCCTTTGAAGTCATCATCAAGCTAGGATGATGCAACGTTAGACCTGACCATATATCCATATTAGAGTCAGGAGAAAGTGGCAGATTAGTCGATGATCAACTCCCAGATGAACATTTGTTCAGGATCGAGGCAATACCAGAATACCTGGAGGACATAGCAACCTTTCTTAGCACAGGGGCCTACCCTGAAACATATTCTTCAACCCAGAAATGCCATATGGTCATCAAAGCAGCATATTACCAGTTGATCGTTGGCCAACTGTATAAACTAGGACTAGGCAGTATCCTAGGCGATGTGTCCTAGATCATGAAAGGAGAAATATACTCTAGGAATGCCATAGTGGAATTCCTGGAGGACACGTAGGAGAAAAGGAAAAAACAAAACAATTTCTAGAGGTAGGACATTGGTGGGAAACACTTTTCAAGGAAGTAAAATCATACACTCAATCGTGTGACATTTGTCAACAGGTGGGAAAACCGTCACACCAAGATGAATTACCACTACAACCAGTTGGAGCTCTATTGGCATTTGAGAAATGGGAAGTTGATTTCATTGGGCCTATCAACCCCACAACCAAACATTCAAAGGAAAGGTACATCATTACCAAAACTGACTACCTTACTCATTGGTCCGAAGCAGCAGCGGTATAGGACTATTCGACAGATACAACTGCTAGGTTCATTTTCGAGAATATCATTACCCAATTCAGATGTCCCAGGAGCCTAACTAGCGATTAGAGCACTCACTTCATTAGCAACACTATAGAAATACTTAGCATTTCATTTCTGATTCAGCATCACAAGGGCAGTGCATACCAGCCACAGGCCAACAGAATAGTTGAAGCCTTCAACAAAATCCTGGAAAAAGGACTAACAAAGGTCTGTTGCACAAACTGAGAGGACTGGGATGATAGAGTTCCAATGGTATTATGGGCCTATAGGACAACCACAAAGAAACTCCACAGATATACATCATTCCAGTTGGTTTACGAAAAAGAGGTAGTGGTGCCCGCAGAGTTCATCACACCAAGTCTATATATTGCACAAGCCACATGTATGACAGATGAAGAATCAGTGGCACAGAGACTTGCAGAGATACAAGAACTCGAAGAAACCAAATTTCTAGCAGATTTCCATCAATTGATTGAAAAGGTGAGACAAAAATCTTGGCATGACCACCACATCAAGAAAAAATTATTTGCACAAGGGGACAAGGTTTTACTTTATGACAACCAATACCAAACACACCCTGGCAAGTTGTGCATGCATTGGTTGGGACCCTTCATAGTTGCGAAGATCCGACCATCAGGAGTAGTCCAACTCACACAATTGGATGGTATGCTATGACTGGGATGGGTGAACGGCGCTTGCCTGAAGCCCTACCTATCTCGAAACTGAGAAGAGTGGGAGTTGCTCCAATCCGATGGAGCTTGTACAATAGTTAGATTTGAGTTTTGTTTTTCTTTCTAGAGTTTTGTAAATTCAATTTATAATATCCATGCATGCAGTGTTGCACCCTAATACATAGTTTATCTATTTTGTTTAAGTGTTGGTTGATACAAAATTAAAGACTCAACAGTACATAATCTGAAGCATGAGAAAGTCTAGTAATATCTGTCATTAAGAATGATAGGGACAACCCTTGTGTTCGGACGTGCCCTAAATCCAAATCCAATCATAATTAAAGACCACGCACACCCAGTCTAGTCACAACCTTTATTGCTAGTCTGGTACCTCGACTGTCAGTCGTTAAGCCATAAATCCACATTATGCCAAGATACCATCGAACTTCGCACTAGGACACACACCTGTCAAGTAGACAGTTCCTAATTCGGCCACGTCCCTATTCCACTCAAATGAGTAAATACTCACATCGCCCAATCAGATTTCCCTTGATCAAACCATCCCATCGAAAAAATCACACCCTGTTTCATCCATACAGTCATCATGAGGAGAATTTATTGTTATAACATACCCATTAAAGCCAGCCAAAAGACTTGCAACACTCAGCTGAAAATGTATTGTTTCTCAAAATGAGCATAGCCATTTCCACACTTAGCAATGTGAACCAGTAGAGACCTTTTCAAAAATCGAACACATAGCCTAGCTCTTATATGACATAGATGTGCAAATGCTAAGAGATACAACAAGATGAAGTGCCATGACGAAAGAGGCAGTACCAGATGAGATATGTGACCCTCGGATCGAGATCACAGGTGACCTCAAAGGGAAGGTAGAGCACGTCAAGTTGCTTGACCTTGACCTCACAGATGCACCTAGATATCTTTTGGAGTTATCCCCAGATGGAACTGGAGATATACATTTTATACAGAAAAAGGATTTCATTAATTTGTTTAACTCCACCATCATGAACCTTAGAGACTTACCAGTCTTCGACACCACAGGCGACATGGCGCATTGTACAAAATTTTTGATAAGCAGAGTGCACGATAGAAGCCTATGGTTAGATAAGCGATATCCAATGCATGCATAGGACATCCAACAACTTACTGGACTATCCTCCAAAGGAGAGGATGTGTCAAAGGGATTTTAGGGACCTAGTAAGCATGGGAAGAAGAAAGGAAAAATTAGTCTGTACGAGAGGTTTAACACCAAGAGAGGTAGACACACAATAGTCATTGAGCCAATACTACCCGAACCAGCCCATAACGACTACTACATCATCACTAGAAAGGTTATGAGGTCCTATTATAAGGGAGAATTAACCCTGGATGCACTATCTATTGCTGACTTTTGCAATCAGGGAGCAGTATTCAATTGGTGTAGTTTCCTACTGGGGGAATTGCTCATAGATTACAATGAAGCATAGGAGAAAGGAGGCACCTTTACCTATGGATACCTACTTGTTGCATTTGCAATGCTCAAGTGGAATTCACTGGTGGGCTGACAACCAGAAATACTAGACAAAGGGCGTCTGGCGAAGATGTTTGAGCCATGGCAGGCTAGAGCAGATTCCGAAAACATAGTGCTCAACAATGAAACATTTTCCAAATGGTATAATGTTATGATTGATGCAACACAGAGGCCACACATCCCATAGGAGATCCTCAATAATAACATGAGGAATATTGCATTCGGCATGAATAGGCACAATACAATTGTCTGGCCAAGGCATGCTAGCCGAGAATGTTTTCATACACAGATGCTAGCGTTTTATCTGGATGAAGAATATTTTGACAAGGAAGTCATGTCATGGCTAGGAGTTAAACGTGGCCCATGAAAAAAAGGCATGCATTATATTTTTCCAGCTGAGTTGCTCAAGAATAAAGACAAGGAAGCAGGAGAGGGACTGATCTCAGGCCCCAAGCAGAAGAAGCTAGATGCGCCGGTACAGACCAACTCCGAGAAGGAGGAAGAGGCACAACAGTTGGTGTGCAAGGAAAGAGTGAACTGTCATAAGTTTCCAGACAATGCCATGCTATCAGGTGCATGGGTTAACCAGATATTGGGCATTGTGTTTGGGACCGAACCGTTATAGAAGAAGCAGAGAAATGGGATCTCCCAGAGAAAAACCCTAAATACACAACCCCTTGCATCTGTCGCTCCCTGCACCCATGCCATGACCAAAATAACCACTGTCATTGATATCCAGGATGACCCAGAGCCTGCAACATTTTCATCCACATTCATCATTGAGCAACCTCCACCACCACTCCAACTACCAAATCACCTCACCACCACCCCACATCAGACCACAACTTCAGAGATGATGCAGTTTGACCACCCAAACACAGAGGGGAGACAACCCCCACAGACAATCAGTGAAGTCCCCAAGCCCAACTCAGAAATCCCCGACCCTGACCCCAAAGCTTCATAGAAAAGTATGATTCTAGATGTTCTGAACCTGAGAACCCAGGGACAAAAACATGAGTCATCAACACAGGACGATGTTTCCATAAGTAGAAAAGAGCCAGAAGATGACTGTCACTAGTGACTCACCTCACCACCTAAGGGTGAGGAGGCCCAAGAAACCATGATGCAGGATGCAGGAGCACCAGAGGACACAGAGATACCATATGCACCCAATGAGCTAGACTCAACAATGGCATAGGATACGACAACCATGCGAGCGCAAATGGAGCAAGTCCTCTAGAATGCCCAACAATGTGCAGAATTGATGCAGCTCTGCATTACTAGAACAAAGGTACTGACACTTCTACCCAAAGATATAATACTAAGGATCGCACCAGTGCCACCTATAGAGGAGGAGGTAGAAACCCATTCGGACCACTCAATAGCCAGTGGACTCCCTCTACAGACAAGAACACCTACTGATGCAGCTCCTTCAACTACAAACCTGGTACAGTGGCTAGCATCGCAATTATTTGGGCTACTCAGAGCCTCCATAAATCAACTAGAGAAAAGACTCCAGGACGCCGAGAGCTCAGCCGAGCTTGCCAGAAAAGAACAGTTATCTAAACAAGCATGTATAATGGTGAAAAAATATGACAGAATCCTAGTCGAGCACAAACTGGAAAAGGTCCAAGAAAAACTTCTAGAAGCCTGGCCTGAGATATGGAAGGTTGCGCCCAACTTACCAAAATCCAGCGAGATAATAGAACCATAGGAATAGATTGAGCTGATACAAGTGGCATGGACACATCTCGGGACATGCACATAGAAGATACAAGCAAAGTTACAACAAGTCCAGCAAAAAGTAGAACAATAGCCTCGGTAGCTGCAGGAACAAATGCAAAAGATAATACTGCAAGGTAACAATGCCCGAGAGGCACTACACGAACAAATCGTGAACTGTGCTAGAGTATTTAAGGAATTCATTGATTGGATGGGTATCATTGCTCGACGAAATCAAGTCTTGGAGGAAATGTGCACAAATATCCAAGTTCTCAATGAGGAAGTTTCGGTCACAAGGGACCCCATGGAGTAGGAACAAAAGTTAGACCAAATTATGCAGGCCGATAACAAACTAAATTCCCTCTAGGAAGCATAGTCAGTAGCTAAGAAAGAGTTGCGAGAGTTTCAAATGGTGATTCAAACCGCCTATATGAAGATGCACCAAGTCGACGCAACAACTAATTCATAATGGAACTTGTTGGTTGCATCCAATCGAAAGGAGAAAAACAAAGAGATGACCCAACAGTTCTTGGCCGAAGCATCACTCCTTGCCTAGAAATAAAAGGACAAAGTTGAAATATTTCATAGAGTAAAGCACAAATCATTAGAGATCATTCTAGAATTGTGCCCTTCGTTTGAAGAAGTGAAGGAAGAAAAGACATAAACAGAAGAGCTCAAAGAAGAGAAAAATATGGATCAGGGAAAGCAACAGTTACTCCTAGAGAATGTGAAGGAACCAAGTGCTTGAATCAAGTACAAGTCAAGCATTGTGGTCGGAGCCTATTGGGCCCTTCGTTTTTGAGAAAGAACTATGCAAGTGTTGGTCACACAACCTTCATCATAGGCCAGAAGGAAGAAAAATATAAAACAGTTATGGAAGCCAGCGCAACACCAGCTAAAAAACAGGCAATCGCAACAGAACAAGAAGAGGTGCAAGCCAAACAAGAATACATAACCCAACTATACATAGGATAGAATATAATTGAAAAAGGTTTGAGTGTTTTGGGGTTTTTGATTAGTTCACTCATTCGGTCATTAGTTGATATTGTGAAGTTGAGTTGTTTCAATTAGAGCCATGCCCATGGGCATTGTCCAAGGTTTTATTGTAAATCAAGAAGATTAGAATTTGAAATGAACGCGACCTATTGGCTGGGAAGTTAGGATTCTATGGCTGAGGTCTGGAGCCAAAAGTTTGTACTGTACTTTCTATGTTATGTTGAGTTTGTAATGTAATAAATATATTTGACTATGTTATAAAGAAGAATTAAGTTTTCAAATCTAATGTGTCTTTACATGGTTTCTTATGCATTTCATTCTTTCTGTATAGATTATGATTTATAAGTGTTTCTCTTATGATTAATTGGTGCTCGCAATACCAGTAGGTTTTGTTCTTACACTTAGATGTTTATGATCTGATAATTTTGATTGCACAAGAACTGAAGTGAGCTCCAATTACTCTATGGATCTTCTGTAGACTTATCCCTCCCCTTTCCTATCTATCTGTCCCAGCAACACTTTGGGTGAGACTTCTTCTCTTCAGAGGGGATGAAAATGCCAACGCTCTAGACTACATAGTGCCTTTTGTTGGTAATGTGAGAAGGACCCTAGTTTGAACAAACTCACACGGATAGATATCACCATTAGAGGCTACATCATCGAGTTTGTTGTTGATAGATTAGAACCGTATAGCCAAGACAAGAGATATTTTTTCAAGGAACCTAGAGGAAAAATTTTACATTTTCTGAAGTTGAAAATGAAGATGTTGTTGCATGAGAAGAACATCTTGAAGATACAGTAGGTTGGTCGAATCTGAAAAGTCTAATGTTCAAAAATTCAAATAGTTACAGAGACACAAAGGATGGACATACGTGTAGTGGGAGAGTGTTTAGAGAAGTTCATCTTCCGAACTTGTTCAAGAAGAAATATGGATACGAGGGTTTATACAGTGGAGAAGAGGTAGATCTAACTGACGATGAGCATTCAGAACCTGCTAGGGTAGAGGAAGAGGAAGTCGAAGAACTTTGTCGGGACGAGCCAAAAACTTCAGGAACTACGTAGATTGTTGAAGTAAGTTATATTACCCCTCCTATTGATTCATTACTATTAAGTAATCAAAGTAATCCAAGCCACCAGAGCATCCAGAGCACCATCAGTAGTAGTCCACCACATACTCAGTCAGGGACCCTAGAAATATGTATGGCAGATGAGATGAGACTTCCTATTTTTAGGGGAGATGGATCTAAATATCCTGACCAGCATTGGTCCTATGTGAAGCCGTATGGAATATTAATAATGTCACTGATGAAGTAGTGAAAATAAACCAGCTAAGTACTACCCTAAGAGATCTCGCACTAAGATGGTACATGAAGCTTGTCCAAGGACTTGCACAACCTAAGCCACTGAATGAGATCAAGAATGCATTGATTCCAGAATTTAATAAACCTAAGTCAGAGTCCCAATGTATTACAGAATTGAAGGAGATCAAGAAAAAGGTAGTTGAGCCAGTTTGGGAGTTTGATTAGAGATTCAATACCCTAACAAGCCGATTGAATTTTCAAATTCCAGATGAGCAGAACAAGGAATGGTTCATTCCTTCCCTCTTACCACACATCAGAGTTCCTCTGATGCAGAAGAAGATTTCTTCATAAGCTGAGTGCTAGATATCACCATGAAGTTAGAATCAGCCCCTATGGGAGAATCCATCTCAGGTATGAGCCAGATCTTGAGTCAACTGACTAGCTTGTCTTTGCGGGTCGAATATACAAAGAAAGACAAGATAAAAGATAAAAGATAAGACATCTTGTGTGTCATATGCAGATCATAAGGCCATGAAAATGAGAATTGTCCTCTATTCCATGAATACTTGGCCTCTGGAGCCCTGATCCCTTTGAAGCAATTCACCTTACCCTTGTGCGAGGTATGCAGAAATAGGCATTGCCCTGGTGAGTGCTATTACATGAAAAAATATGTTCAGACACCTACAAATTTGTATTGCACATTATTTAAGTCTGTGGGACATGATGATAGGGATTGTAGGGATTATGATCTCATGCATGAAATGTCAAGAGACATATACAAGATTCAAGGTGAAGCACAACAAGAAGGAAACACTATGTAGTACAACTCCCGTGAGAGAGGAAACTTCAATCATCACGCTGGATTCATAGGAAGAGGACGAGGAGAAGGAATGGGTCTAGGATGAGGACAAATCATTTGTTATAACTACGCACAGCCAAGACACTTGGAAAGGGACTGTCAAAACCCTTGCACTACTTGCTACTACTGCAACTCCTTCGAGCATGTTATTGAATAATGTCTAGCACTGCTGGCTAAACTTCAAGAGAGACAAGGACCTTAGCAAAACCTGAAGATACAATTGATCAAAGATGAACCTCATGGCGAAGACCCTAGAGTTGTTGTTATTACTAGAGGAGGCATTGTTACAAGAGATGATAGAATGACCCAAGGGAAGACTACAGAAGATTCATGAATTAGGAAAGCTACAGAGAAGAATCGAACCTTTGGTGTAAATAAAGAAAGACAAATATTTGAGGAAGCAAGAAAAGAGTTCAAAGGAGACCAAGTTTCTTCATCAAAGAAAATACCAGAAGTGAGAGAGTATGGAGTGCCTCAGGAATTTGATCAGTCTGCTTCACCAAAAGAAGGAAAAGAGGTAATCAAGCTCATAGAATTCCTATATACTTGTATTAAGTTGATTCAGGATGAGACCATTGTACAAGAAGTACAAACTTTAATCAAACAATATGATATAGAAAATATAGATCCCTTACTGAATAGGGAAGTACACCAAATCGGTAAGAAGAGAAGGAACAATAAGGATTTACATTTGAATTCTCACATAGGCAAATATGATATATATTATGTAGTCCTTGACTTAGGGTCGGAGGTCAATGTCATGACGAAGAAAACCTGGGCACTGATGGGGAAACCAAAGTTGATCTATTCCCCTATTAGGCTCAGGATGTCTAATTAGCATGCTATAAGCCCCTTTGGCAAACTGGAACATGTCCCCTGTGGAAATTGATGGAGTAAGAACATTTGTAGATTTTGAGTTAATTGAGATAGTTGATGACAACTACCCTTATCTTGCGCTGTTAGGAATTGATTGGGCCTTCAATAATTCCATTGTGTTTGATTTAAATAAGAGACGTATGAATTTTGAAAAATATGGCCTTAGAGTCATTGCACCCTTAGATCCAGATGAAGGTTAGTGATACACAGAGCCCATTAGAGAAGAAGACCGTGCATATGAACTAGAAAATATATACAAATTAACATCCAAACAACAAGATTACATTAATCCTATGGCTGATGGAAAATTAAGCCGAGGAAGTGAAAATTTATGCTCATCAGACTCAGAAGAAGCACTGGAGAATTGGAAGAATAAAATGTATGAATTATCTACAAGAATATGTGCTAGACTAACTAGAGAATTTCGTTGGATCATCACAACAATAAGTAACTTACCCACCTTTGATGGTCTAAATCCTTTAGAAACCTTCTTGTCGGACTTTGAAGAGAGTGTACAAATGCAACAAAGAATGTTGGCGATGGATGAGGTCCTGAAAGAAACCCCAGCAAGATGGTGGGGGGCACAAAAAAGTAACATTACAGATTGGGTACAATGTCATACCTTGTTGAAAGCGCAGCTCTCAGCACAAGTAGAAGGTTGTGAAGTTTGATACATAGGTCAAAGCTGACCAAAGGACCATGTGTGAAGCTGTGAGGAATCCTGGAGCAATATCCCTCAATAATAATGGGTACACAAATTCATAAACACACTGGACACGACACCTATCAACTGGTACCTTCAAGCAGAGTTGTGCCTCATCACTACAGATTGGAAAGGTATGACTCAAAATTTTGTAACCACCTTCTTATTTGAAATTCAATATCCTTTAGTAGATCAAGCACTACATATTTTCAGACATAAAGTATTTGAGGAGGCCTCTATCCTCCCTTTAGATCAAGACGAGGACGAACGGATTGCGCCTCTACAAAAACTTCAAGGCTGTTACAACATCAATGTTGATGAAGACGATGATCCAAGAAAGGTGAAAATTAAAGAAACAAAAGGCTGGAGAGATGTGGAAGGACCAAGAGTTGAGTTACCATTCATTGGACACCCAATCAAGATTAAGAAGGTCAATATTGGAACATAACAGACACTGAATCTTGCAAATGTTGGAGATTATTCGAAAGCTGCCACTATTGACAAGATTACACAATTATTGCATGAATATCATGACTTGTTTCCAGCCAAGTTCACTGATATGAAGGGAATTAAAGGGCCTATGGGAGAGATGAGGATCCCTTTGAAGCAATATGTTAGACTAGTTAAATAGAGACCTTACCTATTAAACCCTAAATATAAGGAGAAAGTGAAGATTGAGCTCAACAAAATGTTGGAAGTAGGGACTAGTGAACATGTGGAAGAGTCAGAATAGATTAGCCCTATGGTGGTACAAGACAAGAATATAGGAGAGATTAGGATCTGTGTAGATCTCAGAAAGCTAAATGATTCCTATTTGCATGATCCCTTCCCTACACCATTCACTGATGAAGTTTTAGATAATGTGGGAGGCCAGGAAGTATATTCTTTTACAGATGGATTTTCAGAATACCATCAGATCTAGATTGCCAAGGAAGATCACCACAAGACCACATTTGCAATAGAATGGGGGTCTTATCAGTATACAATGATGCCATTTGGATTAAAGAATGCCCCAACCATCTTTTCCAGGGTGGTGGTCGAAGCATTTAAGGAGTTTTTGCATAAATTTATAGAAGCATACTTTGATGATTGGACTGTTTTTAGTTTATTAAAGAATCATATTGAATGTCTAAGGATAATGTTGGAAAAATGTAGGCAGTGTCAAATTGCTTTGAATATGAAGAAGTGCATCTTATTCTCACCATTTGGAGTTTTTTTAGGTCATATTGTATGCAAGCAAGGATTGTTGGTTAATCCATATAAAATTGCCATTATAGTTGATCTCCCACCTCCTACTTCAGTCAAACAGCTACGCACTGCACTGGGACTCATAGGATATTACATGAAGTTTGTTAAAGGATATGCCTAGATTAAAACACCCATGGAAAAGCTATTGAAGAAAGATTGTCAGTTTAGTTGGATAGAAGAATGCCAGTAGAGCTTCGACACACTGAAACAGAAAATGGTTACTGCACCTATTCTGGTGTTTCTAGATTGGAGTAAGGAGTTTCATGTGCATGTCGATGTGTCTTCTATTGCCTTAGGAGAAGTGTTAGCACAACTTGGTGAAGGAGATATTGATCATCCATTAGCCTTTTCTAGCAGGAAGTTATCAACTGTAGAGGTCAACTACACCACCACTGAGTGAGAAGTGTTAGCCATGGTATATGCATTGCAAAAGTTTTGCCACTACTTGTTGTGAGGGGACTTTAAATTTTTTACTGATCACTCTGTGCTGAAATACCCAGTCAACAAGACAGTGTTGGGGGGAATAATATTCATATGGCTTCTGCTATTTCAAGAATATGACTTTGAGATCATAGTCAAGCTAGGGAGAATGAACAAAGGTCCTGACTACTTGTCCAGGTTGCAACATGGTGAAGAGCTGACCAGTTTGGAGGATGCACTACCAGATGCACAACTACTGGCCATTAGAAATATTGATGATTACTTCACAGAGATAGTCCAGTTCCTATCAATAGGAATGACACCTAGTGAGTACACTATTCCTCAGAAGAAACATCTAGTAGTGTGCACTACAGAATTTTCACTTATAGTTGGACATCTATACAAGATGGGACATGATGAGATATTAAGAAGATGTGTTATGGAGGAAGAGTGCCCACTGATCCTCGCAGAAGCTCATGAAGACATTGCAAGAGGACATTACGTAGGGAAAGCAACTGCGCAAAAGGTTCTTAGATTTGGCCTTTGGTGGCCTACCTTACACAGAGATGCTAAAAACTATTCCAGAGCCTGCGATGTATTCCAAAGAGTTGGAAAACCTTCCCGAAGAGTTGAAATTCCATTAACACCACAACTGAACCTACAAGAATTCGAGAAATGAGCCATTGACTTCATTGGACCTATAAACCCACCAAGAAGGTGCACAGGAGAAAGGTACATCATCACTGTGACAAAATACTTGACTAGATGGGTTGAAGCAAGAGAAATTAAGGACTGTAGTGCAACTACAACTATAAGCTTCATATTTGATGACATCATAACCAGGTTTAGATGCCCCAAGATTCTTATGAGTGATCAAGGAACACATTTCATAAATAATATTGTTGAAGCCTTGACTGAAGAATTTGTAGTCTGTCATCAAAACAACACATCTTACCATCCACAAGCAAATGGGATGGTGGAAGCGTTCAAGAAGATCTTGGAGACAACACTAACCAATATTTGCAGTGTGAACAGGGATGACTAGGATTTAAGAGTACCGGCAGTACTTTGGGCCTATAGAACCACTTGCAAGAAGTTAACAATGAAGACCCCCTTCAAGTTGGTTTATGGTCTCAAAGTTGTTGTTCCAATGGAATACTTTGTGCCAAGCTTAAGAATTGTTTCCTTTATATATATGGATGACACTAGCATTGTTCAAGAGAGGCTTGCACAGTTGTTCGAATTGGAATAAGAAATATTTGTTGTAGGATTCCATCAACAAGTACATAAGGAAAGAGAGAAGGCCTATCATGACAGGCACATCAAGAAGAAGGCATTTAAACAAGGTGATTTGGTATTGGTATACGACAGTAAGTTCATGAAGCATCCTAGGAAGTTCAGAACACATTGGCTCGCACCATATGAGGTCGCTCATGTTACAGAAGGAGGATTTGCACAGTTGAAGACTTTAAAGAGAGAATGGAAGGAAGGATTAGTGAATGGGAGCCAACTGAAAATGTACTATCACAACTAGCTGCCTCGTAGCTCTTAGTAGAAGAATAAGGAAAAGGGTCTAGGTACCAGGTGTAGTTGAAACTTGGTACCAAACACAGAAAAGACAGTTTTCACAAGCGAAGGAGAGGAGGCATGGAGTAGAAAGAAAAGGCTGCACTATGCAGTCCGAAGTCGAGGTAAAACAGGAATATCAGAGCTAAAGTACCTTGGGACGAGTCACAGGTGTGTTTTGGGGGCTTGTTGGTGCTTGGTTTTGGAAGGAAGTGAAGATCAAGGAAGAAAAGGAGAAATATGAACCGCGCGGAAGACACAATGACTGTTACTAGGTCGAAGTGAGAAAAAGAGAAGAAAATATGGAGCGAATCCCGAGAAAGAAATTCATTGGATGCAGAGATCCAGGATGACAGATCAACAAGGAAGAAGGATCATGGACAACTCAGCAAGTGGAAAAATCCATCGTTATATGCTTTGGAGAATCGCTCTAGAAGGAAGGAAAGATAGGTTGGTGAAGCCCTAAAAACGCGGGTCAAGTTGACCTAGGGTTTTAGACACCTAGGGTTTTGGTATATAGGGTTTTGGACACCTAGGTTTAGACCTAAGGATGTTGGTGAGCTATTGTAATGTATAAATAAAGGTTAAGAGGACCTAGGTTGGGTTGTTGTCATTATTACTAGACTCGATGTAGTTGTTGTTGGTATTTTGTGAGAGATTATTGTGGTGTGAGAGAGAAGTGCTAAGTGTGAAAGCCTTCTAGTATTGTAATATCTTCATCTGGGTGCGAAGATCAACCCTACAGTTGGGTGCGTAGGAATGGGTAGAGATAGAGAGAAGAGAGAGATCTCATGGTTAAGAGCACAGATCATAATTATATGCTTTCATCTTAATATATTATAAATCATAGTTATGTGGATGCATCCCTAGAGAGGGGGTGAACCACGTATATTTGGTGTTGGGGCTGAACCACATAATTTGTATTAATTGTGATGGTATTGGTCATTTTACTAACAAATGTCCTCATAAGAAAAAGAGAAATGATGAAGGTTACTTAAAAGGCACACAAACATATAAAGGTAAAACAACTACAAACAAAGTTTTCAAGAAAAACTTTTGCACCAAAGAAGACATCTCATCATCGGATGAAGATGAAGTCAGTAATAGTGAAACAGGGAGAGTTCTATTCATGGCAGTAGAAGGCTCTGATAAAGAAGACTCTGAAGAAGAATATGAAGAATCATATGAAGAAGAAATTGAAGAGGAAGAAGTTGACTTCTGAGAAGAATTAATGAGTGCCATAGAAGTTATCAGAAGAGAAGATAAGAAAAACAAGAAACTACAAGCAAAACTAGATAAGAAAAAAGGCACTCAAGAACTAGAACAAATGATCACAAAATTGAAGGTTCAAATAGAAGAAGATAAAAGAATTGAAGAAGCACTCAAAGAACAATTAGAAGGAAAGGACATGATCATTGGAAACCTGGAAGTAGAGATTGTCACACTAAGAAAGGATATTCAAAAGAAAAATATGACGAATAGCACAAAAGTTTTGGATGACATTATCAACAGTCAAAAATCTTATCTTGACAAGTCCGGACTTGGATACAATCAGACATAAAAGGGAACAAGCTCAGAAACAATGGAACAAGAAACAAATGCAAAAAGTTATGCAGAAACAATCAAAGGGGATAAAAAGATATACAAGGAAGATTATAGTGACACTCCTCCACCGAGAAGATTCAGATTTTAGAATCAACAACAGATAGACAAACCTCAAGAAGGAGAAGGATTCATACAAGCACTTCCTTTCATAAGATCTTCAACTACCAGGTATCAAACTATATTTTTTGGTTTATGTTATGCATGTAATAATTTTGAACATAAAGTTGTAAATTGCAGAGCTAACAACGGGAACAGTAACTACTTTGAGAGACATACACAAAGGCGTTATTCAAGAAGACCTAGTGAAACATAGAGAAGAAGTTACAACAGGTTTGAATCTTTGAGAACTGAAGTGGAATGTTACATATGTAACAATTTTGGACACATGTCCAAAAATTGCAGAATGACAGTCCCTCCTAAAGAACCTCAACAAAGTCACAAACAAGAACCTCAGAAAATGACATGGATAAGAAAACAAGATTAGTATAGAAATGAAGAATGCACAATCACTCTACAAGATAAACAGAAGAAACGTGATTGGTATGTTGACAGTGGATGTTCAAAACACATGGCAGGTGATAGAGACAATTTTCTTACATTACGAAAGGAAATAGATGGATCAGTCTCCTTTGGAAATGATGATTCATCCAAAATCATTGGAAAAGGCACAGTCCGAATTGGGAACAAGAATGAAAAGGAAGAAAATGTTCTACTAGTAGAAGATATGAAACATAATATTTTAAGTGTGAGTCAAATGTGTGACCAAGGTCATAAAGTTACCTTTGATTCACAAAAGTTTGAGATAAGAAAAGAAGGTTCAGGAAAATTGGTCGCAATGGCTGCAAGAACTTCAAGTAACATATATGTGTTAAGCGAAATTGGAAATGAAAAGTGTCGTCTAAGAAAGGAAGATGAAAGTTGGCTATGGCACAGAAGAATGGGTCACATGAATTTTGATAACCTTGTCAAAGTTAGCAAAAGAGAAGCAGTCAGAGAAATTCCGCAGATCACGAAACCAACCAACACTTTGTGCAAGCATTGTCAACCAAGAAAGCAAACAAAGACCAGGTTCAAATCAAAGGAATGTTTAACAACAAAACAACTAGAATTGTGCATATTGATCTAGTTGGACTAACTACAACAAAAGTATTAAAAGGTGAGAGATACTTTATGTTGTTAGTTGATGATTATACAAGAATGACTGCAGTTTGCTTTCTCAAGAACAAATCAGAAGCTTTTGAAAATTTCAAGATCTACAAGGAAA
>JZKD02S2374125.1:1041854-1062790 GCA_000966675.3 Picea glauca | reverse complement strand
GCAACAACAACATGTTGTACATAGGTTCTTTGGATGAAACAAACTTTGACAAATATACAGGTTGAGTATGATGAGCCCATTCCAATATATTGTGATAATACAAGTGCCATCAATAACTCAAAAAACCCGGTGATGCACTCCAAGACGAAGCACATTCCAATCAAGTATCACTCTCTACGGGAACAGGTTGTAGAAAAGAACATCAGAGTTGAGTATGTGGGCACAAAATAACAAGTGACAAACATCTTTACAAAATCACTGCCACGGGAAGCCTTTGAATATCTTCGCCAAAGACTTGGATTTATTTCTACTCCAAAAATGAATGTTTTTTGAATGCTTATCTTATATGTCTTAGATGTACACGAGGAAGCACCATAAGAGGACAGTCTGTCAGGGGGAGCAGCCCCATATGGAAATATACCTTTGCCATTGATGCCAAAGGGGGAGAAATTTCTATCTATGAAAATCATGGTGCTAACAGCTGGCTCCAATGGGGATGATATCCTCCCAGTGAGGTATAAAATAATAGTAGACCTAGTGGCTATCCATTGGGATGCTCCCAAACTCAATTTTTCAATTGTAACTTATAACCTGATCTCTTGTTGACCTAGAGCGAATCCCACTGAAATCAAAACCTAATCAATTCCACCACAAACGTATTCTGCAAATGAACCAAAGCCAAACTGAAACTACAAACTAAATTTTTTTTGAAAGAGATTCTCTCCATGCTGAGCATATTCACACCCCTACCTACTCCAAGTTGTAAGAAATTTTTTTGAATCAATTAATGCAAAAGTTCCAATGGATCCAATCCAGTAGCTGTTCAAGTAACTAGATCCTTTAATAATGCTTCAAAAAAAAGTAAACTAAAAAATGTAATGGAAAAATCAACTTACAATACCCTTTGTTTCCATAGTAGAAAAATAGCTGAAAATTTTGTCAAAAACTTTTTTCCATACACTTAGCTACAGGATCATAGAAGATGTGTTTTGTTAGATGAATTTCAAGATATGTTGTAATTTGATCATCATATGTTCTCTCTTTTCCATCGTATGATTTCAACTGTGAGTCATCAAACCCATCTTTATTCTTAAAGGATTCCTCAATATTGACAATTGAGGGTAGCACTACCTCCTCTTGTCTTGGATGAAAAAGGATTTCAAAAGACTGACTCTGATATTGGACATTTTGGGACTAAATTTGAAGCTCTAAAACCTCAATATCTTTCTGAAAATCTTTGGCAATCTCTTGTAAAAAGAGGATCTTAGCTTCTGAGCTACATTTGCATGACTTTGAGTAAGAAGAAAAAAATGCAGGAAATGTTTCTTCCACTTCCTCATCGGTGTCTGTATCGTTCCATTCTTTAAAACCTTGAATGGAAAGTGAGTTTCCTACTAACTCTTATTTTTCCATCCATGTTTCCAAAAAGACCACCCAAAAAGTAGTAATTGTCATAATAAATATAGAAGAATAAATTTCAGCCCAACCTTTACACTTTCCTTAGAACGAATCATAAAAACTTATATTGGACGAGAAAAGAGTATTTCTATTAAAATATAATCAACAAAAGTGAATAGGTTACAGACTTCCGTGTCGGCACGGTCCAGAACCGAGAAACTAAGTTCCTTCCAGCTGGTCCTCCACCACTTCAATCCTCCACCAAAGGAAATCTCATGTAAGAGAGACAATGAAGTTCTCAATCATTAAGGGAAGAGCTTGGGGGATGAATAATGTGTTCAAACTTAAAGGACAAAGGGATGTAGACTCAATGTGAAGTGAATAATTCGTCCAGAATAAATTTGCTCTCAAATTTTAATTCTTTCTCCTCTTTTCCATAGCTCAGATTTGGCCCATTTATAGCCTTCAAGTGGAAATGAAGGGTCAAGTCGGAATGTTTCCAGTATATGGAAGGCCAAGGATCATTGATATCCTAACGTGACATGGAAATCCGATGCCATTTTTCAATTTTGGTCACATTTCCCGATGTACGCAGGTTGTAGTAGTGCAACCTATGTATACACATGTTGTATAGTAGACAAGGTGTGTATATGTGGAAAAATTTATATTTTTATCTCTGAGATTTGCAAAAAGGGATTTTAAGTTTGCATAGGGAAATGGAAAAAGGCCTTTTGTGCAAGATTGCATGGGGTGAGGAAAATCCTACTATAACAGATGCCCCCTAATGTGTGAAGTCATAGGAGTATATGCGATGGCTGAAATACATTATAAAAACCCAAAAGTGGAGTAATGGGGACCCAGATGGAAAAACTAATTGCTCATTACAATCTGTATTGACTTTGCATACATGGTTGCCAATTTGAATTACAGTGCATATCCACGTGAAAAAAATATACTAAACAAATGTCTGTGGCCATGAATAGGAAAATACAAATGCGGTTATATGCCAAAGACTATCATAGTCACAAACAAGGCCCAGTAGAACCAATCTCAAAATCAATCTGAAGATATTTGTATACCATGGAGTACAATTTGATCTCCCATGATCATTGAAGTCACACAAGTACTGGACCAATGAAAAGGAAGCAATAGCTTAGGAAAGTTGCAACTACATGTTGATTTCTTCAAGTCTTCTATACAATCCTCCAAAGGTGAAATTCTACATCGTGTGAATAAAGGAGTTGCGGTCGAAGACAATGAGACTTCGTTTGATTACCGGTCATTGAGGTATACCGTTAACAAACGCGAGACAACCTATCGATGGTGAAAGTAGGTATCAAGGAACCAAGTACATTCTTACAAGTGTGAATAAAGGAGTTGGGGTCAAACACTTCCATCGATCAGGAGCAATTGATGTATCCCCAACTGTCGATGGCGAGAGAACCTGCCACTAATGATTGTAAGCCTCTAGGTACTCATAGGACTCTAGGTATCATTTCCAGAATAGTTGAGTTGAATTCGATGGAAGGAGACCCAATGAAAGGAGAGCATTAAGGTATCTCTCATCATTCAGTACAAGGTACAAAGTAGGAGCTTGATGATTTGGAGGAAGTTAGACAAAGAACATGTTCATGAACCAATGACCCTGTGCATCTTTCACATGTGCCAAGTGCAAGAAGTACATGAAAAATACCCTCTGAATAGTAGCCAATGAGGAAAACTATTGACAAAGGTGAGGAAACTACCAATAAGGCTAATGGCATCCAAGACACTACATGAATACCAATCTGTGAATAGATGTCTTGTCATTGAACACAAGGAAAACCACCCAGTCAACGACCAATGATGAAATGTCCACTGTTGGGTTCAAGGTTACCTACCAATGAGGAAAGTAGGACCAGGGTGCGTAATAGGACTACAACTTCATGTGATTCTGAGACAAACTGAGGGTATGACCAACATGCAAAGTCAAGAGTTCTGAGGAATGGCTGACATAGGTTTATAAACATCCTTTGAAGAAGAGAATGAGACATATGGAAGACGCTGACAACATAGAATCAATGATGAAACCATGAGATATAGGAGGCACCAATCGAACTCTCCATGGGCACTGGAAGAGTAATCAGCCAGGGGAGTAAACTCTCTTTAACAAGATCAGGTTCCTAAGGCCATGCTAAACCCAAAATTATGATGAAAAGTGGACTAAAAAATTTTGTGCTTTGTTCAAAGCCGACACGACTGCTGCTAATATAATATAATACTCCCTTCCCGCCTGTCATTTTTTGTTTTTTCATAGTCAAATGAATTCTATGATATAGAGGAGGAAATGAGTGTCACAAGTAAGAAAAACTAGTTCCAGTAGTGGAACATACCTATGCTCAATGCAAGGAGGTGCATGTGGGAGATGTACACTTGGGGGAATGTTCCCTCTTGGGTATAGGGTGTCGAGTTGAAAAGGATATAAACGAGGCCCTGCTTGGTTGAGGATGCAAAACTATTGAGGCAAACAATTTATAATGCAAAGTGAGAACTGGCTATAGGCTCAATACTGCAAGCAAGGGCATGAGATGAAATCACAACTTAACACCAAAAAATGTCCATTTTCATAATCTTAGTCTACTTGGTTTGAAAAAGGGATAAACTTGTACCAAATATATGTCCTTTCAAATCCAATTTACGAGTTTGAAAGAGACAAGTTCACTCGATAATATTTTCTCTTTTTGAACATGAGTCGGAAAAGATATTAACTAATACTCACGACCTTTCAAGTCAAATTTAATGACTTGTTCTCATTTTTCTATGATGAGACAAAAGTATTATAATAATTATTCAAATGAGGATATATGTTTCCCCCATGTGAAGGGGTTCCATAAAGAGGGTAGCATGAACCATAAAACTGATTCCCCCCGTATGAAATACCTGGGGATATATGCAGACCCGCCATGGGAAAAGTTTTCATAGGAACTGGAATGGTAGACGAAGGATATACGGATGGGGTGAAATAAGTAGAAAAACCACCCATTTGAATACTGGCTCCTGAAAAAACATATCTAGGAATGGATCCGTAAGAGGGAAGGTTCCAACCTCCCAAAGTGAGAGTTGGTTGAGGAACATGACTCCTATCAAATGAAGATGTAGATGGTGGGGCCATGGTTCCCCTGGATCCAATGCTAGGATTCATATAAGTGTTCCAGGGAGAGGATGGAAAGGTTGAAGCCATATCAACAGGAAAATGACTAGAGAACCAAGGCATAGACTGAGTGTCATCATATGGGTGAAGGTATGTTTGGAATATCGATAGGAAAATGATTAGAGGACTAAGGCATGGACTGAGTGTCATATTTCTACATACCATTATGAAAATCAAATGGACTCATCCCCATTAAGTGAGTGAACATCATGGGGGGGGGGGGATGGTAAATGAGGGAGTCACAAGAACTCCGCTATCCATGATAATGACAACTCAAAGCTCGACATAAAATCTCAAAGGCCTACCAATAATCAAAGAGCACACCAAAATTAATCAAATGACTAATATGCGCACAAACAGGATAAAATGGTTGAAAGGGGCCTCCCTCCCTAAAGTAGGTATGCCTCACCCAAGAGAGGCCTAACACTCCTTGCTAAATATCAGAGGTATCAAAATCAATTATAAGGGCCCTCATGGGCTTAACAACTAGTTGGTCAGATCCCCCAGAGAGGTAATCCTCCATGAAGGTTGTGTGTTGTATGACCCTTATCTGACCCAGGGTACCTACAGAATAACCCCTGCAAGTAACCTATGTGGTACCTAATTCCAGCAAATAAGAAACCATGGTATGATCGATGTGCAAGTGAACATTCGTAAGTCAGGTCCACCATATGGGTAGGGTAGCAAAGCCCAAAACCTTTAAATCATCACCTCTCACGGAGGTAATGGCACTAGCAAGATCCCTAGATATGAATAGATCCTCAGAAATATCTCTAACACTAATAAGGTATCGATGGGATATCCCTTCAACCGACCTCACGCGATCTCATGTTTAACTCCGGTGTAAGCGGAGCCTCATGATATTACCAATTAAATAATGGTTTTCTCCAGTCCCTTAGTCAGACACATATGTTGATTTAATAGCCTTGGTGAAGTTTACTCACAAAAATCCTATTCCAAGGCACTAAATCCTAAGCTAGTTTGTGAACCCTAGAAAATAAAATCATTACTAATCAATTTTAAATTATAACGTTAATTTTAATGGCCTTGCTTAATCAAAAGGTGCGGTCTTGAAGCTAGTGATGTTATGACTCAGCAAGTAAAGCAAATGAATATGAAAACAATGCAAAGTCCTAACTTCGATTTCCAATAGATGGCATGCTTCTTAAAAAATGCAAATTTTCAATTCAATTCTGCAATTCTAAATAAAAATCCAATCTTTTTTTACATGCACTAAGATAAATGACAAAGACTCAAGAGATCAAAATTCCAATCAATGTAAAATGCCTAATATTTTTGTATTTTTAATGAAAATGCAAGGACTGGACAACAAATTGATATATAAAGAGTCTATTGTGTATAGACAGAGACAACTTAAGTAGGATATCAAGGAGAAAAACACCCAGCCCAAGGTGTAAGGACAATCAAAATGAAAATATGATGAGAAGGACACCGCCCAAAAATTCAACCAAAGACAGGTTTCCTGTCATTCCACGAACACTTAACAGTCACTACAAAGACCCAAGAAGACTCGGCAATCATCAAAACCTAACCAGCAACCACCAAACCCAACAATCAAGCAACAAAGTTTGATGTACATGATTGTTCAAGGGAAAAGAACGTATGTACACAGCTTGCAGAAGGATAGTACGCATATGTACGCAACTATCAAGAAAAAACCCACGTATATGTGTCAAAACACATCTAGGCTAACGAGAAGGATGAAAGACTCAGACCTAGAGTGAATAGAGGCTATCAAGCAATCATACAACAAGAAACTCAATATTAACAAGAGAAATTTAAGGAGAAAAACACTTCAAACCCCAGAAAAGAAGATTCAATCCCTAGTGTGGTCGCTAATTTTGTCACGAGGAAAATATCTCTATGGCTAGGGGTAAACCACAACAGATGTAAATGACTACAGAAATCAACTATATTCTCAAGTATACTCTATAGACAAATATTCTAGCAAGACAAGATAAAAGGCCTACCTTGTTTGGATGTTCGATGAAGTCCACCGTTGAGCACTTGACCCAAAGAAATATACTTGCAACTAGTCCTCAACAAACAAGCAACACAATCATATGGTGATAATATATGATGTTATCACATTAAATAGCATAATCCATCAACATTCATAACAAATATGCCCATGGAATAATAATTCAAAGACTTGCAAGATATTAATTGGATGAGAAAAGAGTATTTCTATTAAAATATAATCAAGAGAAGTGAATAGGTTACAGACTTTTGTGTCGGCATGGTTCGGAACCGAGAAGATAAGTTCCTTCCAGTTGAGCCTCCACCATTTCAATCCTCCACCAAAGGCAATCTCATGTAAGAGAGACAATGAAGTTCTCAATCAGTAAGGGAAGATCTTGGGCATTGAACAATGTGTTCAGACTTAAAGGACAAAGGGATGTAGACTCAATGTGAAGTGAATAATTCCTCTAGAGTAACTTTTATCTCAAAGTTAAATTCTTTCTCCTCTGTTCCATAACTCAGATTTGGCCCATTTATAGCCTTCAAATGGAACTCAAGGGCCAAGTCAAAACGTTTCCAGTATATGGAAGGCCAAGGATCATTGATCTCATGACGTGACATGGAAACTCGACACCATTTTTCAATTTTAGGCGCATTCCCTAATGTACGTAGGTTGTAGTGGTGCAACCTTCATATACACATGCTATATAGTAGGAAAGGTGTGTGTATGTGGAAAAAATTGAAGTTTTAGCTCTAGGATTTGCAAAAAGGGATTTTAAGTCTACATTGGGAAATGGAAAAAGGCCTTCTGTGCAAGATTGCATGGGGTGAGGCAAATATTGCTATAACACATCCTTATGATATTTGACCTCTGGTATTTGTTGTAGATGATATTTCATTCTTTCATACCTTTACTTAATGATATGGAGGCATTCTAGAAGCTCTGTCACAGTTGCACAACAAGTCTTTTGTGCAACAGTAAACTATAGAAAAAATGAAGTAGATTGCGTAGCAGACTGGGCAAATAGGGGACAAATATGACATCATATCTCCCGAATAAAAAATATTTTTTTCAAAAATGAGAGATGTTTTTGTAGATGAGCCTGTGCTTGAGAAAAACCTCTCTCCTTTTTCTAAAATTCATCTCTTGTCTCTTGGGATATGCACCCAAAGATGATGACCAAAACATTAAATGCTTAAATCTGGAAAACTGGGCTGTAAATATTCATTCGAATATCCCAAAATATGACAGGTTTTGCAAATATGAGAGAGGTATTTTTTATTATTTGATCTGTCCTTGACAAAAAACTCTGGGATTTTCAAAATTCCTCTCCAGTTGGTCAGAAAGTGATCTTGAAGTTGACCACTATACCAGTCATTTTTGCAGAGTGCCTTGTAGCATGTGTGCAGGACAATCCTCTGCGCAACAAAATTCTCTATGCAGCAAAACCCTCTGCATAGAAAAATCCTCTGCGCAATGCGCAGTAAATGAAAAAAACTGAAAACTTTGTGCAACAGTGAACAATGATAGGAAACTCGGTGCAGCAATGAGGATGGCTAGAGTTTATCTCAATTGAAGTAAAGTTGGTTATGTGAAAATCAAATTCATTTCAAAGGCTAACTTACAATGGGCTCTAATAAATTATCTTGAACAATGATTGAAGCAAATGGAGAATGTGCAGAAAAAAACTAAGTAGTGGATTTACATAGCGACTCACAACACACAATATTTACATAGCAGAGGGATTCATATCTCATTGGAAAGGCTATGGATGATGCAAAAGACTTTAAGGTGATGGATAAAATTGAAAGGTGGCCAACTTGTATGCTTAAATGGATAATGCATGAAATTGTGAAAAGGGATAGAATATCCATAGCGACAAGATGTTTTAAGGCAAGTTAAATATTTGCATAGCGGGTACAAATTTGAAGTTCGCAATGGTACAAATTATGTGGAGTGTCATGATTGTTCCCTTTTCTAACCTCATGATTAGGTAATGATGAACTATAATATCTTTTGACATGACATTCATCCTAACCACTTGATTCGACCTTGGTACATAATTTCCCACTTTTCGACATGACTCGAGACTTAGGAAAGTATACCTTTACAACTTAAACATGACTAAAGTTACAATATTTTAACCAAATTATGGCTAAACCCCTTCTTTATTTGATTACTATCCTCATAAGCCTTGACACACTAACTATGACTCATCTAGGGATGCGTTGATTTTCCCAAGATCATGGCATGACTTTGAAATGGACAAACCTCTAACTCTAGCTATGAAAATCATGGTGCTCACAATGCGGATTCACAGACCTGAACTCTCATTTGTTCTAGTGCTTAAATTTCTACTCGATTTTAAAAACATATCGATATGTGGAACACAATGATGAGATGTCCAGAAAATCCATTTCAGTTTGGATGTATCTATGTAGAGCCCCATGATATTTAAAAAACAAATGTCGCTCAGAGTCTTTGATACCTATCTTGGTGTGTAAGGTATGGAAGGTATTGGTGAACTCTGGCACTTCTTGGTCCCTCTCTTGATGCAGTGTGGTCCATCTCATGTACTGGTCTTCATAGTTGCCAACAGGGTAATATTGTTCCTTGATTACATCCACAAAAAAATCCCAAGTGGGCTCGACCCCATATATTCCAGATCCCTCTGTGGAACTTTTATCCTAGTAATTTTCCCACCAATGTTTGACATGGGGGATATATTTAAGGAGTGAGAAGGTGATATTTTCCCTGTCGAAAAAATTGTGAAAAAAGAAATAACCTTCTAGCAAATTTAACCATTTTTCTAGGGCATCTACATATATCTATCCTCAAAATACGGAAATATCAAAATTAACTTGTAATTTGAAAGATGAGGTGCCTCCAAAGTGGTCGCTTGATGAAGACGTGTCGGTTTTTATCAATAGACATTGAAGGATGTGGGAAAAATTCTCCATCGTTTCATCCCTCTGTCGTGTGAGAGCTTTCTCAAGCAACAGATTAATAGAATCGTCTGCTCTATCATTTTTATTTTCTTCCTCCATCGAGGATTTCTTGGGAGTGCGAGAGAAATTTTCCTCAAGAGAGACAATCTTGAGACCCAAATTTCCATACTCAGACCTCGTCGGGGACATGCACTGATAACAAATGATCAAGAGCAACCTTCTCTTATACCACTGATCCAGATTATTTTCAGTAGGAAATAAGAGTGGATATATAACAAAGAAATGAAGAGAGATATCTTAGATATGCAATAATATAGCAGAAATATATCATAGATGCAACCATAACCACATACATATAGTAATACACAATTTCTATTAATGAGTGAAATGTACAAAACTGTAGAAATATAGAGTAAAAGACTCGCTAGAATGGTGGCAGCTTATCTCTGAGAAGAGATGTGATGGCTACTCACTTCGGAAGAATATTATTGTTACAATGAGGATCCAAGGATTTTTTAACATAAATAAAATACAAAACCCTAAAATTGGAAGATGAAAAGCCAACAATTTTTTGGACCCCTATTTTGGGTAGTTTGGTGTATCAACTTCCCGGGGGCATAACTTTGGCATACAATCTATGTTTGGGGCACAAGATAGCTAGTCAGAAAGGTATTTATGGGGAGATTCATTTTGGGTGATAAATGAGAGATTTTAAATATCATTAAGGTGTCTATTTTCGAAAAAAAAATCGTTTAGGCCCTCAAAATGGCCCCGAAATTTTAGAAACCGAAAAAATGAAAAAAATAGTAAGTTGCCAGAACATTGTTTTGTGTCAGTTGGAATAGGTGGGTGGCCAACGATATCCACCTAGATCATCTCCACCATGAATTGACTCAATTTGTTCACAAAAAAACAAATATGTGTCCTGGTGTTGGCCAAATACATCAAGGACCCTATCAGATGCCTGAATATCTTTGGATCCACCAACTCTGAATCTAGAGTCACCACCTTCTTCAGATTGGTAATCATAGGTGTGGCCATTGGTATATAGACCTCCATCCTGAATATTCTCAAGATATCTATTGCATAATTCTCTTTTCCAAGGAATATATCTCTTGATACTTTCCATACCTCTAACCCCAAGAAATAATTCATCAAGCCAATGTCCTTCATCTCGAACTCACTAGCTAAATCTAATTTTCACCCTACAATAAGCTCCTCTACACCCGTGAGAAATAAATCATCAACATATAGAACTAGGATGAGTGGATCCGACACAACAAGTATGAAGTACATGTTAGGATCCACCTCACTCTTGGTAAAGTCCATACTTTGTAAGTATCTGTCAATACTGGAATACCACACCCTGGTTGCCTGTTTGAGTTTGTACAAGGCTTTCTTAAGCCTATACAAATGAGACTCCCTCCCATGTACCTCAAATCCCTGAGGTTTCTCTATGTATACCTCCTCCTCAATGATCCCATTGAGGAAATTTGTTTTCACATCCATCTGATGTATCTTCCACCTCATAACTGAAGTAATGGAAATAATAGCTTGAATAGAATCATAACTAGTGACTGGAGAAAATGTCTCCTCGTAGTCCACTCCCTCTTTTTGGGAGAACCCTCTCACCAAAAACCTTGATTTGAACTTATCGATGCTACCATTTGCAGTATGCTTGATCTTGTAGGGCCATCTTGAACTCACAACTAGCTTCCCCTCCGGTCTCGACACTATGTCCCAAACATCATTCCTCATAACATAGGCGTACTCCTCTACCATGGAATCTCACCATACCTATTGATATTATGCTTCATCTAAAATAGAAGGATCAACATCAATGATGATACTCATAAGCGTCATATATTTAGGAAACTTATTCAGAGGCATGCTCTCCCTCAATGTACTCCTAAGATCCTCATGATCCTGAGTATCCATCAATGTCATCTCATACCAACTCAGTATTGTGAAGGAATCCCCTTCAGTTTGGACTTTCTTTTTTTGTATTTTCTCTTAGGTGGGACTGATATAAGATATAAGCTAGTATAAAACAAATTGGAAACAAAACAAAATTAAGTTTAACTACTGGAGAAGAGGTTGGGCTTGGGATAACTCGCTACTCAAGCATGCATATGACAATTTTATACCACAGGCCTAGTACTAATACATTAACCATATGAGCATCCAATTACTGTCTGAGATACTAATTATCAGAAAGAAAAAACATATGCGATAAGATAATGCCAAGAAAAATAATTCACCTACACTAATCATCCATCACATGATAAAACAACAATTCATCTTCATCATTAAAGTAAAGAATAACAAAACATTTCACGAGATAACTTGACAATAGATTAAATATCTCTTACTCATTAAAGCATCATTCATGAAACGAGATGGGAAATAGTTCTTCTCCAAGTCCAATCACACATGCATTTGATGAAAATAAGTTTGTCTCTGGTCCAGAAGGACTTCTCTATTAATGGTAGCTCATAAATAATTCTTGACAGCCAAAAAGAAAGAGTTTCTTGCAACAACCATCGACCTCTAACTAATTGTTCAATGTTCTTATTTATAACATAGAATTCAACTGAAAATAATGGCTAAGTGTATATAAGTAAACAATTTTTTCCACATGGCATTCTCTTCTAATAATTTTCCAAACAGTCAACTCAAGATATCACTCGAAAGGGTTACTTTTCTCATATTATGACCAAATAATGAACATCTCTTCGCAGGCATGGGCGCATGGAAATCTGTGTTGTTCCATCGGAGCTGTGTAAAATCCTCTGATCTCTACCGCATGCACCTGATACTTGACCATAATGGTGTTTAACTATTGTAGCACAGTCTGAGCTCTGATCGAATGTTCCATAAATCGTTGCACTTGTCCAGGCACTGTGTTGGTCACCTTCGCTAGCTCTTAGGCCCATAATGAATCTTTATTTTTGTGCTATTTGACTATGTTGCACAAGTCAACGATGTTTCAAGTGTGTCAAACTCAGGGAGTCCAATATCCTTCATCGCTTTGTTGATTTTACCCCAATGTTTCTCGCATTTGGCCCACTACTCTTGAATTTCCCAATGTGGTTCCTGAGACATTTTATCCCAATACTCGATTTTTCTCTTCATGTGATCAAGACTGCTTTTTCTCAACATCTGGATGTCGTGTTCTTCTTTATCTCGGCCTTGTTGGACTGCATCAATGTATTTGATTCTCTCTATGGCTTTTTGTTCCCTTTCATACCACCACTCCATATCCTTTCATGTCGTGAGTGCCATGAGAGTCTATTCTTGGAGCTTAGCTATATTCATAGTAAAAAGATGACACTCATTTGTAAACTTGTTGTAAGCCTCTTTGAACTCACTTCTTAGGTATCCCATGACCAAAGTGGTGTCCTGAAAATACTTAGCCAGGTGATGCAAATGTTCTAGTTCTTTCAGGGCGAAAGCTATCTCTTTTACATCCCTTTTCTCCTTGTCTAGGGTGGAGTCCGAGATCGCTCTCCCTACGACGTGGCCCTTGAGAGCTAGTAACAACTCAGAGGATAAATCAATAGTACATCTAATCAATTAGGAAAAGACAGATAGAAAATGTGGGCAGGCGGTTTGATCATGCATTTCAGTCGGAGTCGGCCTTTTTTTGACAGGAGGCGGGTGTTTAAAATAAACCTGACAATTCTGAGGCTGAAAGGTGTTGGGGGTCGACGACCAAGGATTTACTTATCCCATCCTCTATGGGATATCCTTCTAAAAACTTGTTGATGCTAAAATTTATCGGGGATCAGCCTTCAGAGATATTTCCATCGCATAGTTCCCTTGTGGGTTATCATCCTCAAAATCTCCCGATACCGAAAACATTTCGAAAGTCGGCGATCGGTGACATTATTTAATTATTCATTCGACGCTTACTCTTTTCACCTTTTATCGATGATGAAAGGGATCGGATTTTTATGATAGCCATGGTGGTGCTTGTCACTGAAGAACAACTTTCGTTTGTCGACACCAGTGAATATCGGCGCTCGGTGACCTCAGTTCTCTTGAGCGATTTCCTTTCTTGCTTAATCCTTTCTGATGTCGAATTTATTAAGCACGTCGGGGAGAAGTCTTGATTGTCAATTCTTTTAATTAAGTTTTATTATTTTAAGTTATGTGTTTTCGCATGCTCAAAAAAAATTTGAAAGAATTAAATGAGAAACAAAAGTGATAAGCAAGCGCAACATTTTCCATACTGAAGTAGAATCAGAGAATGCAAAAGATCAAGTGGTACCCAAAAAGTAAAATTTAACATAGGCCTTTTAGGGTGTGTTGAGTTCTCAACACAGTCTGAGGGTGATTCTCAGTGCTAACACATATATTAATGAGAACATCAAAAAAAAACTTACAATATGTAGTTGTAGTTGCAGCAGCCTCTCCAAGTCCTGTTCGTCCAGCCCTTGCACGATTCTCTCAAGATCATAGGTTTTATATACAATATCTTTCTCCGAATATCATAAGTTTGATACCTCAAATGTTCCCCCCAAGATGATAAGTTTGATACCTCAAATATGCATCTTCTTCTCCATGGAAAATCCCTCATTTTATAGGATTTGGAGGCTTAACCACCATGCAGAGGATAACTCATCAGATCCACTAAAATGGGATCTCCAAGATATTTAGGGAGACAATATCTCTTAAGGATTTTAGGGAGGAAATATCTCTCAAGGATTTGAAGGAGGAAATATTTCAACCATCCATGATATCCTCAACCTCCCCTAATAAATAGGAAAACAAATGTGAGGTGGATTCTCACAATAAATTAATTTCCTTTTCATGAATATTAATAATAATTCTTGTGCACATAGTATTTTGACCTTAATATAATATATTTCTCCTCCACATTAACTAAGGATCATGACATATGTTATTTCATGGTGTCAAGGTGTATGGGACACTTAGTAAGGTGTATATGACACTTTTACGACACTTGCGACACTTAGGGAGAGGTACCTAGGTGTGGAAATTTTATGTGTAATAGTTGTATCCCTTCATTTTGTTGGATAATAAAAAGGAAGGACCTGTCAATTTCTCTGGTGGATGTAGTCTACACTCGTGCTTGTGAAAGTGTCCAGTCTGGAATCATAACTCCAATTGATTCAACCCTTCCTGTTTATCTTGAGTCGTGTCTTTTACCATGAAGAAAACTATATGGAATCCATAAGGTATGAACACTCGCTTCTTATCTTTTACCAAAGCAGCATTATAACCTTGCAGGATGGTATGGTAATATATTTCTCTGATTACTACTCGAACGGGGGAATACACAGGTAACAAATGTGGTGCTTCGGTGGCTCTGAAAACCCTGATGTAGGTATCACGCTCATTCAGGTACCAGTGGCCAACTTTTGATATAATTTTTTTGGTCTCATCCGACAATCTTGGGAAATCTTTCTTGAAGAGTAAAGAATGAAAACGTGCAATAAATTGATCACAAATGAGAGAGTAGGATTTCTTGTACCTATTCTCCCATAAGATGCTGAAATATACATGGACTAGCAGTTTTGAGGTGTGCCAGCTTAAGTTCATTCCGGAAAAGGAATTTCTGGCATAGATGATGTCCAATAGATAATATGTGTTGGCCCTTGGTTATGGAAGGAAGCAAATATTGAGGAAGAAAAGGTCAAACACGAACTGCGTGGGAGACACAGTGACTGCCACTAGGTCGAAGTAAGCAAAAGAGCAGAAAATTCGGAGCGAAGTACGGAAAAGAAAGTTGTTTGATGAGGAGATAGAGGATGACAGATAAATAAGGAAGATGGATCAATGACAACTCAACAAGAAGATAAATCCACCATTGGATGATTTGGAGCACCATGTGACAAGGGAGGAAAGACAGGATGGCGAAGCCCTTAAAAGGTGGGTCAAGTTGACCTAGGGTTTTAGACACCTAGGGTTTTGGGTAATTAGGGTTTTGACACCTAGGATTTGACCTAAGGCTGTCGGTGAGGGGCTATAATGTATAAATAGAGGTCAAGAGGACCTAGGTCAGGTCGATACTAGTGTCAGGTATTGATATTAATTGTTATTGGTTGAGAAATTATTGTACTGTGAGAGAGAGGAGTGCTGAGAGTGAGAGCCTTCTGGTATTGTAAGATCTTCAACTGGGTGTGAATATCAAGTCCTGCAGCTGGGTTCTTAGGAAGGTGGGAGACAAACAGAAGAAGAGAGAATATCTGCTAACTAAGAGCGCAAATCATAGCTATAATCTTTATCTTAATATATCATAAGAACAATTTTGTGTACGTAACCCTAGAGAGAGGGTGAACCACGTATATTTTTTGTCGTATGTGTGACTGATGCCTGGATCTCTATCATTGTTATAATATTATTTTCATTATTGTGTTAGATCAGATTTATAGCTGCACAGAGTAGATCTAGCTGATAAGAGATATATGAATGTTTCATTATTTTTTTATTATTTACACTTATATTCCCCTGGTTGTAGACATCTATGTCCTACAACCCCCCTCTTAGTTTCTTCAGGTGAGATTGCATATCCTTCACAGGTGTTGCCGAAAGGGCCAGTAGCTAGGGCTTGTTGGTGTGCTCTTGGAGTGAACCCTGGGTCTGCCCCTATGCCAAAAAGATGCCATGTAGAAATATGGAGTCTCCCCTTCCTTTGGTGTTTGAGATTATCGTATGCAGGTAATCAGTTGTTTGGAAATGATGGCGCCCTAGTTAAAACCTATTCTAGAAAAGGATATAATATAAGCTAAAGGCATCCAAGCCTATGAAAACCTGGAGCAGTCTTTCTCCCCATGCAATCAACAGAGGAGGGCCATTAGATAGATGTACGACTCTCTTAGGTTGGACGTCGGGTACCAAATGGAGGTCCGATTGGTGAAATTTTTATCTTCTCTCCACCACAAAGCCATCACCTTCCTGGTGTGGTGTTTCTCATAGAAGTTTATAACAAAATTGGTGTTCATCCACTCCTCCGGCTCTCTGAGCTTGTAGTAATTATGGATCTCTACTGGAAGGAAAACCCTGACGCACTCGTCATTGTCATCTTTAATCATACATATTTGAGTGTTTGTGTGGTCAATAATCCATTTTAGAAGTTTAATGCAAGGGAAAATTGGAGTTCTAAGTGCTACCATGTGCAGGTATGCCTTTCAGACATTTGGGACGACTTCGTCATCGAGATTCCTTGTATTGGGGTCATTGTGCGGGGTATATTCAGGGAATTCCCCCTGCTTGATTTTCTTGAAAATCTCTTCCCAATGTAGGAATATTGTCTTGGTCTAGATTTTCACCTCTGTGTCTCCAGAGGCGAGATGCTAAGCAAAAACCTCCTTGGTGGATGTCTTGATGACAGGCGTCGGTTTTGGAGAAAATTCCAGTTGTTTTGCAACCGCTAGTGAAGAGCCTTCTCCTACCTCTGGTTCCTTCAGCTTTGGTGCTCTCGGAGATTTCCTGGTGGTAGGTTTCTTCGGAGGCATTTTCCCTTCAACCAAAAACGATCCTTTAGGCATGTGTACAGGATAACATTGGATGAAAAAATATGAAATGAAACATAAAACATACATATATCAGTACATACCTATAGCACTTGATAACCATTGTTTAATACTCACTGGACCTTAGAAGATTTCCCTAGATTACTTGTCTCACTCCTTAAGATTTTCTGGACTCCTTTTCACACAGAACAATCTCGTTTAAAAAACAAAAAGAGACTCAAGAGCATTTAATGGGAGAGATCCTACCAGTCATATCAATAAATTAATTAGAGTGATGAGTGAGATTCAAAACAACCTACCATTGAATATCTGCAAATACATTCTACGTGGGTTGACGGCGGGGGCGCGGAGGGTGATGCGTGGTATTGATAGGTTCAAATGACCCTTTTGATTCGCGCACAAATTAGCAACTAATGCGAGATTTTTGGAATTAATCAGTTCTTTAAATGTTTTGGATCCATCATATCTTAGAGATAAAACATCCCATTGTGTCACTTTCTTAGTGGGAATATTGGGAATCAACGATATCCTTGTGTATGTTCCTATTGGTATCCTACCGAGAAACCTTCGATGCCGACTGATTTCGTTTTACGTTGCTGATGTGGCAGAACTGGTTCGAGATGTGACGTGAGTCTTGAGAGCTAGTAACGACTCAGGGGAGAACTCAATAGTACATCTAATCACTCTAGAAATGACAGATAGAAAATGTGGACAAGCAGTTTGATCATGCATTTCAGTCAGAGTCGACCTTTTTTTGATAGGAGGCGGGTGTTTAAAATAAACCTAAGAATTCTGAGGCTGAAAGGTATCCGAGGTCGGTGATCGAGGATTTACTTATCTTGTCCTCTATGGGCTATCCTTCTAAAAAATCTTCGATGCTAAAATTTATCGGGGATCGACCTTCAAAGATATTTCCATCACGTAGTTCCCTTGTGGGTTATCATCCTTGAAATCTCCCGATATCGAAAACATTTCAGAAGTCGACGATCGGTGGCATTATTTAATTTTTCGTTCGACGCTTACTCTTTTCACCTTTTACCGATGCCGAAAGGGATTGGCCGTCGGTGATATCCATGGTGTTTCTTGTCACTAAAGAACAACTTTTGTTTGCCGACACTAATGAATATTGACGCTTGGTGACCTCGGTTCTCTTGAGTGATTTCCTTTCTTTCTTAATCCTTTCTGATGTCAAATTTCTTAAGCGCATCGGGGAGAAGTCTTGACTGCCGATTCTTTTAATTAAGTGTTATTATTTTAAGTTATGTGTTTTCTCATGCTCAAACAAACTTTGAGAGACTTAAATTAGAAGCAAAAGTGATAAGCAAGCACAGCATTTTCCATATTGAAGTAGAATCAGACAATGCAAAAGATCAAGTGGTACCCAAAAAGTAAAATTTAACATAGGCTTTTTAGGGTGTGTTGAGTGCTCAAAACAGTCTGAGGGTGATTCTCAGTGCTAAGACATATATTAATGAGAACATAAAAAACAAACTTACAATATGTAGTTGCAGTTGCAGCAGCCTCTCCAAGTCCTCTTCATCCATCCCTTGCATGATGCTCTCGAGATCATAAGTTTTATATACAAAATCTTTCTCCGAATATCATAAGTTTGATACCTCAAATATGCATCTTCTTCTCCATGGAAAATCCCTCATTTTCTAGGATTTGGAGGCTTAACCACCATGGAGAAGATCACTCATCAGATCCACTAAAATGGGATCTCCAAGATATTTAGGGAGACAATATCTCTTAAGGATTTTAGGGAGGAAATATCTTTCAAGGATTTTAAGGAGGAAATATTTCAACCATCCATGATATCCTCAACCTCCCCTAAAAAATAGGAAACCAAATGTGAGGTGGATTCTCACAATAAATTAATTTCCTTTTCATGAATATTAATAATAATTCATGTGCACATAGTATTTTGATCTTCATATAATATATTTCTCCTCCACATTGACTAAGGATCATGACATATGTTATTTCATGGTGTCAAGGTGTATGGGACACTTAGCAAGGTGCATATGACACTTTTACGACACTTGCGACACATAGGGAGAGGTACCTAGGTGTGGAAATTTTATGTGTAATAGTTGTATCCCTTCATTTTGTTGGATAATAAAAAGGAAGGACCTGTCAATTTCTCTGGTGGATGTACTCTACACTCGGTGAACCACGTATATTTGTGTCTCTATTTCATTGTGTACCTTCTATGTTTTATTTCCACATTTGTTTTATTTTATTGCTCCACGATCCCATTTTTCTAACACTAGAGATGATAGGTGCAATAAATCCAAGTTCATGGAGAAGGTGGAAGAAAGATTAGAAAATGATGTGTCTATAATGTGAGTGTATTACTGCAATATCATGAAAAAGGGAAAGAATAATCCAAGATATCTTACAAAGAGGAATTGAAGGGTATAAATAAGCCAAGGAGTGACCTTAAGGCATATGTGTATATTAGGTTCATTGTTGGAAGGCCTGAGTTGTATGAAAAAGTCAAACCTCACAATTTGACATCATAGCGTAGGTTATGTACGACCTTGCCTTGGGTTTCTAAGCCCAAACATTCCTCTCTATTATGCCTTATTTGGAACGCAAACATGTTATGTTGAAATACTCTTACTCCATCACCTAGGTACTTTGTTATCTAGTGATTTCATTATTTCAATCAGATTAGCAACTTACAAAAACAAATACAATGCTAAAATATTCAACTCAATAAATCTAATGGAAGCACAAATCAAGAACCAAATCATGCACACATGAACACCAATATTTTTGGCTAGATACCCCTCGAAAAACCCCGGAGGGAAAACTAGTGCTAAGAATGATTTTATCATGCTAAAACCAGGGCTCTCGTAATAGGGATAATGGCCTAATGAGAGAAATACAACTACAGACAAACATGACAAATTCTATTCCATTGTACGACATAGAATTGCATGATTTTCAATATGTACGTGATTGTCCCTATTGTGCACCCACATACACATGACTGTCTCCATTGGAACCTGCATACACGTATGAGAAACCTATACAGAATGTTCCATATGGAGCAACTCTTCCCTATGGATTCGCTTGAATAAAACCCACTTGCGACAACCTATGTTCTCTCTTCTCCTTGATCTGATCTCTAGATGGAATTCCTTCTCCACCTATCCAAGATCTTGAATCATAGTCCTTCGTGATCCAAATCTCTTGAAAGAAAAGATGCTTCTTTACTCTCAAGAATCTCAAGTATCAAGTTTCCTCAAGTGTATGTCTCATTCACCCTAGCCTTGATTTTATAATCATGAGTTGTAATCTATTTCTAATCTCCAAAGTGATTGATGGTTGTGATTACTTCTCACCTCACTTGAGATTTAGATTACATGTTAATTAATTTTATCACTTCCTACAATAAATAAATTAAATAAAAAATAAGTAAATAATAAAAGCGATTTACTTCAATAATTCCTTTAATAAAAGTAAATTCAAGAATAGAAGGATTTGGATGATTTCCACACGTCTAGACACATAGAACTGTACGGAAATACCTGTATGATTCTACCACTAGCATCAACACTCCCTCTTAGAAAGGAATATATTATGCACCACTCCAAGTCTCTCTCTGGAGAACAAAAACTTCCCTTTCTCCAAGGGTTTTGTCAAAATATCTGCAACCTGCTAATCTACGGAAATATAAGAAAGATTCATTTCTCCCTTTTGGATACTATCTCATATGAAGTGGTATTTGATATCAATATGATTGGACCTATCATGGAATATTGGATTCTTCGAGCGTTTGACACAGCTATAAGGTAGATAGAGAGGTAGTGGGGGGGCCCAAAGGGCCCATAGTGATAATAGTGGAGGTCATTCAATGTAAGGTGGACTAGGTCCACTATATTATTAAATAAGGCCCACTATGG
>JZKD02S2374125.1:1028084-1038332 GCA_000966675.3 Picea glauca | reverse complement strand
CTATATTATTAAATAAGGCCCACTATGGTAGTTAGATATAATAAATGGGTAATTAGATATAATAAATGTAATAGGACTTCTTAGAAGGTTCTACTTCTAGAATATTCCTCCTCTATAATGTTCTTAGGTGATGGTAGCACTATATAAAGGGATTCAAGCAATGTAATGAGACATGAAGAGAAGATAGTATTGTATTTGGAGCGGTAGCTCAATAGGAGGATGCCCCCTCAAAAAGGAAAGTGAACAGGAGAGGATCCCTTCCATAATAAGATCCGTTGTATGGTGTTGCCCTACCTCAAGGGTTTGGTAATAATAAAGTGTAGTTTCTTCTATCTTTCTTTGTGGATCTATTGAGTATTCAATATTTGTGGTGATTATATTGGTAGATCTATTCAGGTTCTTAACAACAACTCTGATTATAACAGTATATCACCATAGGATTTGAATATTTATCAAATAAACATGTAAACAAATTGTGAATCCAAATGGCTTCACAGCTAGCTATACTTGTTTCCATATACTCTTCCTCTATTGAACTGAATGTTTCAAAAGTTTATTTCCTAGTGAACCATGTAATCACTGTTGATCCCAAGATTAAGCAACACCCGAAGGTACTCTTTCTGTCTACTACTCTTCTTGCCCAATCTGAGTCTGTATATCCCTGCAACTCCAGTCGATTCCATCCAACATATCTCAATCCATACTCCATTTTACCTTTCAAGTACCTGAGCACATGCTTCATTGCAATCCAATGCACCTGCCTTGGCTCCTGATCCAAATTATTTTCGGTAGGAAATGAGAGTGGGGATATAATAAATAAATGTATAGATATATCTTATATATCCAATAATATAATATAAATATATCAGATATGCAAACATAAACACAAATATACATTAATACACAATTTCTATTAATGAGTGAAATGTACAAAACTATAGAAATACATAGTGAAAAACTCGCTAGAATGGTGGGAGCTTATCTCTAAGAAAAGATGTGAAGGATACTCACATTTACAAGAAGATGATTGTTACAATGAGGTTCCAAGGCCTTTTTAACATAAATAAAATACAAAACCCTAACCTCGGAAGATGAAAAGTCAAATGTTTTGTGGACCATGTTTTGGGAAGTTTGGTGTATCAACTTCTCGGGGGATAAATTTGGCATACGATCTCTATTTGGGGTGAACGATAGCTCATTGGAAAGGTATCGAAGATGATATTCATTTTGGGGGCTCAATGAGAGCCTTTTGATATCATTAGGGTGTTCTATATCAAAAAAAAATCATTTAGGCCCTCAAAATGGCCCCGAAAGTTTAGAAACCGAAAACCTGCTAAAAATAGTATGTTTCTAGAAGATTTTTTTGTGGCAGTTGGAATAGGTGGGTGGCCATCGATATCCACCTAGATCAATCCTATCTCAGGAATCAATGGCCTCCATTGCATTGAGTTCCCAGAGAAGAGGGAAAATTGTTCCCTGAATCTGAATCTTGGTGAGTTGCTTACCTTGATGGAGACGTTGCGTTGCTTGGTTTGTTGAAGGTTGTCACAAACCTGTGGCTGGAAGCATTGAACCTTTTTAACCAGTCTAGATACATGAGATGACTATGTGCAGAAGGAATCCTTGTGCTTTTCTTCAATCTTGTCAACCTGCTTTTGCTGGACAGAAGGTGCTTGGACTGAGGTTACATTGGTTGTGGTGTTCTTCTATTCACCATTTGAATAAACTATGAAGAAACATAATTTTGTATTATGAGATGCTACCTTGTGGAACTGTTTAGGTGGGATAGTAGTTGGAACTACCTCTGGTATCCTGTAGAGATGACCCCCCTGAGTAACAATGACACTACGGGGTCGAGACTCATAAATAGCATGGTGCTTCCACATATATGGTTGGCCCAAAAGAACATCATAGAAATCCAATGAGGCAACATCATATAATACCTCATCCTTGAAGGAATGGATTACGTATGAAAATAAATACTACTGGCTCACACAAATATCTCCTCCCTAGTGAAGCCACTCGATTTTGTATGGTTGCAGGTGTGGTGTTGTCGACAATCCAAACTATTTGACGACCTCTGATGAGATGGGGTTTTTTTGGCTTCCTCTATCAACAATTAAATGAAATAGGGTCCCCTTCACCCACATATATGAATGGAAGAGGTGCTCCCCCTCTTCAGGATCTGTTGGTTCTTCTGGTTGAATTTTTGTGGTCATGACAGAATTAGTGGGGTCTGTGTCGATGATCTGTCTTTTCCCATTATTTCTACATCAGATTTTGAATCAAGGTTCAACTCCTTGTCTTTGATCTTGACCAACAATGATTGTTTTGAGAAACATTTATCAATGTTGTGCCAGTGTCCTTCTTCGTCTTTTCGTTACCATTTTTTTCATGTGGCTTGGATTGGTTTTATGAAGGTTGGTTGTTAGGGTCGTCTTTACAATTCTTTGGTTGATGGGTGTTATCACTCGGAAATTTATTTTGGATGTATCAAAGAAAACCCCAAGGTAACTATTTCAACCAACTTTAGATTGTATTTTGACCTATACAACCAAAGAGGGCTCTCTCAGATGTCTAATGACTAGTAATAACTCAAAGGATTCATCAATAAGAAAATGAAGGTCAGATTCTGATATGAGATAGGTTTTGTTTTGTTTTAAAAGAGTTGGTAAGACCAGAGAGAGAAGAAAACCATTGGGCAATGGAGTCAAATTCTGAAATGCTATGAAGATTAACACAGTTATGTATTCCTGAGGGAACAAATGAAAAATAAGCACACATTTTCAACAAATAAATAGTATTAATACGATGGAGAGACAAACATAATAAAATCCCATTACAAATGATAACATCTAATAATGATGAATTATCAATTGAAAATTTAGAAGAAATGACATGAAATGTTTACTACAATGAATAAAGAACCTAACAAAGGGTCAATTATGGACCTGCAATCATTAAAACATGACAACAACATTAACTATATGAAGGGAGTATCTATCAAAGATGAATTCCAACCATTTACTCTTAGTTATGCTTAAAAGAAAGAGTAGAAGTGAAATGAATGTGAACTAGGGAAAAACACACTGAAAGGGGACACCATGATAAATATTTGTTATCAGAGAACACTCTCTAATTGTATTAAAATTCATCAGAAAAAAAATAGATCTTTCAGTTACAAAGGCAAGGCCTCTCTCCAGCTAGTCAACCCCTTAGCTCTCATAGCTTCATGAAATATATAAAAAACTATCTTCCTGTGCTTCCAAATTTGAATCCTAACAACCTTCCTAGGTTAAGAAACAATTACAAATCTCTAGGCAACAAAATCTGAACTAGCTGCTGAAACAAAGGAGTCAAAGTTGACTCATTAATTACAAGATAATAATAAATAAATCCACTTTTGAAACCATATCATGATGATCCTTGACCTCTGGCATTTGTTGTAGATGAGATTTCACGCTTTCCTACCTTTCCTTCCTGGTCTGGAGGCATTCTAGAATCTCTGTCACAGTTGCTCAACAAATCTTCTGCACAACAATAACCTATAGAAAACACACAGTAGATTGTGCAGTAGACTGGGAAAATAGGTGTCAAAGATGACATCATATATCCCAAATAAAAATATTTTTTCAAAACTGAGAGAGGTTTTTGTATATGAACCTGTGCTTGAGAAAATTTTCTCTTAGTTTTCTAAAATTCCTCTCCAGTCTTCTGGGATCCATGCCCAAAGATGATGAACAAAACATTAAATGCTTAAATATGTAAAAATGGGTTGTAAAGATTCATTCGAATCTCCCAAAATATGAGAGAGGTTTTTATTATTTTGTCTGTCCTTGACAAAAACCTCTCTAGGATTTTCAAAATTCCTCTCAAGTTGGTAAGAAAGTGATCTTGATGTTGACCACTAAACCAGTCATTTTCGTTGTGCACTCTGTAGCATGTGCACAGGACAATCCTCTACGCAGCAAAATCCTTTGTGCAACAACACCCTTTGCACAACAAAATCCTCTGTTTAGTGTGCAGCAAATGAAAACAATAGAAAACTCTGCGCAATAATGAACAATAACAAGAAACTCACCGCAGCAACAAGGATGGCTAGAGTTTAGCTCAAATGAAGTAAATCTTGTTATGTGAAAATAAAAAAAAATTCAGAGGCTAACTTGTAATGGGCTCAAAGAAAGGCTCTTGAATAGTTATTGAAGCAAATGGAGAATGTGCAACAAAAAATAGATTAGCAGATTTACGTAGTGACTAGAAGCACATAGTATTTACATAGCAGAGGGATTCAGAGCTCATTGGAAAGGATATGGATGACACACAAGACTTGAAGGTGATGGAGAAAAGTGAAAGGTGGAAAAATTTTATGCTTTAATGGATAAGGTATGAAATTATCAAAAGGGACGGAATATCCATAGTGAAAAGATGTTTTAATTCAAGTTAAATATTTGCATAGCGAACTTGCGTAGAAGGTACACCTTTGAAGTTTGCAATGGTGAAAATGAATGGAGTGCCATGATTATTCCCTTTTCTAACCTCATGATTAGGTAATGATGAACCATAATATATTTTGACATGACATTCATCCTAACCACTTGATTCAACCTTGGTACATAATTTCCCACTTTTCAACATGACTCAAGACTTAGGAAAGTATACCTTTACAAATTAAACATGACGAATCTTACAATATTTTAACCAACTTATGGCTAAACCCATTACTTGAAATTTCAATCCATTATTTAGTTGATTATTGTCCTCATAAACCTTGACACACTAACTATGACTCATCTAGGGATGCCTTTATTTTCCCAAGATCATGGCATGACTTTGAAAACTTTGGACAAACCTCTAACTATAGCTATGAAAATCATGGTGCTAATAGTTGGCTCCAATGAGGATGATATCCTCCAAGTGAGGTATAAAATAACAGTATACCTAGTGCCTATCCATTGGGATGCTCCCAAACTCAATTTTCCAATTGTAACTTATAACCTACTCTCTTGTTGACTTGGAACCAATCCCACTGAAATCAAAACCTGATCTATTCCACCACAAACTTATTCTGCAACTGAACAAAAGCCAAACTGAAACTACAAACTGATTTTTTTTTGAAAGAGATGCTCTCCATGATGAGCATATTCACACCCCTACCTACTCTAAGTTGTAAGAAAAATTGTTGAATCAGTAATGCAAAAGTTCCAAAGGATCCAATCCAGCAGTTGTTCAAGTAACTAGATCCTTTGATCATGCTTCAACAAAAAGTAAAATAAAAAATGTAATGGAAAAAGCAACTTACAATACCCTTTGTTTCCATAGTAGAAAAATAGCTGAAAATTTTGGCAGAAAAAACTTTCCATATACTTAGCTACAGGATTATAGAAGATGTGTTTTGTTAGATGACTTTCAAGATATCCTGTAATTTGATCATCATATGTTCTCTCTTTTCCATCGTATGATTTCAAATGTGAGTCATCAAGCCTGACTTTATTATTAAAGGATTCCTCAATATTGACAACTGAGGGCAGCACTACCTCCTCTTGTCTTGGCTGAAAAAGGATTTCAAAAGACTGACTCTGATATTGGACATTTTGGGACTAAATTTGAAGCTCTAAAACCTCAATATCTTTCTGAAAATCTTTGGCAATCTCTTGTAAAAAGAGGATCTTGGCTTCTGAGCCACATTTGCATGACTTTGAGTAAGAAGAAAAAAATGCAGGAAATGTTTCTTCCACTTCCTCATCGGTGTATGTATTGTTCCATTCTTTAAAACCTTGACTGGAAAGTGAGTTTTCTACTAACTCTTATTTTTCCATCCATGTTTCCAAAAAGACCACCCAAAAAGTGGTAATTGTTCTAATAGATATAGCAGAATAACCTTCAGCCCAACCTTTACAGTTTCCTTAGAACGAATAATAAAAAATTCTAATGAAAACATCTTCATGTTTGAATCTAAGAAGCTCTATGAAGTCGTGAAAATTTGATATATGATTCAAAGTCAAACTCAAATCATCTCCACTAAATTTCAGAGAATTTATTAAAAAATATTCATCCTTGGGTAAAGGATTCAGGAAACCATGAATCTGTGAAAATTCGAAAAATGCATACCTTGAAACAATGGTAGCAGCATCTAAGTTCTTTGTCAATTCCAGTGGAGTCACTAGTACCTTGTTCAATATTTAAAACCTTTGAACAGTGGAGTCTCCATTGATACTCTGACATCTGGATACAACTGATAATGGAGTTGCAAGGTGGATGATTTAGAACCTCTTTGTGTCTAACTGTTGTCCACCATCAACAATCAGATATGAACTTTGTCATTTATCCCATGGAAAATGCAACTTTCACTCCCCAAAAATGTCACCAAAATATTATCACTCAAAAATTTCTTTGGGTTGTATCAAAGAAAACCCCAAGGTAATTGTTTCAACCAACTTTATATTGTATTCTAACCTATACAACTAGAGAGGGGTCTCTCAGATGTCTAATTATAGGTAATAACTCAAAGGATTCATCAATAAGCACACAGAGGTCAGATTCTGATATAAGATAGGTTTTTTTTTTTTTTAAAGGATTGGTAAGATAATTGAGAGAAGGAAACCATTGAGAAATGGAGTCGAATTCTGAAATACTATGAATATTAACACAGCTATGTATTCCCTAGGGAATAGAGGAAAAAGAATCACACATTTTCAACAAATAAACAGTATTCAGATGATGGCGAGACAAACATAAGAAAATCCCATTAAAAACAAGAGCATCTAATAATTATAAATTCTCAATTGCAAATTTATAAGAAATTGTTGGCATGTTTACAAGAAGAGCGTGCTTGTCATTGATGGCAAGAACAACAACAACGATGACAAATAGGTAGGCAAGGAAGATCAGCAGACAGGCAAGAAAGGAAGAATAGTAGCGATCAAATGACAAGATCAACAGTGTAAACTAAGAAGGAGGAAAACAGTCAAAGCATGACAAAGGTTTTCGAAGTTTCGCAGATCGGGAAATCTAAAGGAAAGAGATTCAAACTCGCGATATGGGAAATCCCGATAACAATCTTGACAGTTGATTCAAGAAGGACACATGGTGAATGACAAAGGTTTTTTTTCAGAGTTTCATAGATCGATAAATCCAAAGGAAAGAGGTTCAAACTCATGATATGCGAGATCACGAAAAGATTTGGACCGTTGATCAGGCATGAAGAAGGCTCATGAAGTGGCGAAATCACGATAAGATCTGGGCTGTTAGATCTGGAGTAATTACGAAGTACCAACAACCATTAGATATGGTGAAGCTCCAAGGTGGATAAGACCAAGAGTCATCCAACTCTCCAAAAATGTGAAGGAATCTTGATTGTCCATCGAGGATAGCCATGGACCATTGGATCTAGAGGATACATGGTGAAAGATCATCGTTTCATTGACTGGAAATTCAAAGGAGCGAAGTGCTCATTTGAGTGGTGAGGGGTCATATCTCGTGGTCACATTGTCGAGAAGCTAGAGAAGGCAAGCCCTATTTCAGAGTTCATGACATGGAGAGTCAAGAGGAGTCATCATAGAATACCCGAGATGTGAAAGTGAAAAATGCGTTTTCTAATAAGGTTGTGGTCATAGCCAGTGGTTACATCTGTGGAAGATAGAGAAAGAAGCTAGTTGTGTTAAGCTCCATCTCGGAGTCTCGACGCTCGTGACTTGGAGCATCAAGACCCTTCATCACAGGAATCGTGATATGTGAGATCACAATGAGATCTAGACCATTGGATCATTAGAGATCTCGACCATTAATCAAGCTCGATGAAGTTCATAAGTTTGTGAAACACGAAGTGCCTTTTGGTCTAGCCTGTGGTCACCGCTGGTGGTCACGTGAAGGAAAGAAGCTAGCAGAGTTAAGTTCCACCTCGGAGTCTCAGTGATCGCAACTTAAAGCATCAAGACTCTTCATCATAGGAACCTTGATATGTGAGATCGCGATGAGATCTGGACCGTCGGATCATTGGAGATCTCGACCATTGATCAGGCTTGATGAATTTTATAAGTTCACGAAATATGAAGTGCCTTTTGGCATAGCCTATGGTCACAGTTGGTGGTCATGTGAGGGGAAGAAGCTAGCAGTGCTAAGCTCCATCTCAGAGTCTCGACGATCATGACTTAGAGTGTCAATATCTTCTATCATAGGAATGTCGAGATGCGAGATCACAAAATTAAAACTATATTTAGCGCTTGGTCACAGCTAGTGGGCATATGAATTAAATGCAAGACCCTACGAACTCCATCCAATGGTGCAGGTGAATTTAAGTATGATTGGAGGGCTACTGTTTCTCTTCACAGTTAATCGATCAGTGGTGATTCAGTTGTTGAAGCGGTCTTTGGAGGTTCACAGTGTAAATTCTAGAAACCATTGATGGTTTCTGCTAGAGGACTCGAAGAGACTTCTATGTGATTATCAGAGGAGCTAAAGAGTCTCTAGGAATCTGCCAATGGAATGAAGACTATTCGTAAAGGCATTTAACAGATGGATCTAACTGCCAGAGAAGTTGAAGAGTTGCCATGATGAATAGGTAGAGTACTCGACATGAGAGAGCATGCAAAATCATGGTGGGATAGCATGCACAAGGTGCACAGAGACTATAAGTATGTAGAACAAAGAAGAGATGGGGGTAGTTGTTGTTAAGTGGGATAGAAAAGTGAAGAAGGAGGGAGAGCATAGCATAAGAGATCCACAACAGAGGAATGGACATGGAATACAGTGCATAAATTGAGAAGGACATAAAGCATAGAAGAGTGTGCAGAAGACATTGATGTAGACAGAGCAGCGCAGTGTAGTAGAACAACGAGGAGACTGGTAAGCCATTGAAGAACTTTATATCCCTGTAATAAGTTTTAATAACAAAGATTTATATTTCAGGGTGGTTGGGAGGTGCTAGGGAGGACGAATGTCCTCAGTGGCTCAAGTGGGTGCTTGAACGCAGGGAGTTGTAGCTTCCATCTAGTTGCAGCCAGAGAAACTAGGGTGGTACAAGGGAGAACAATTGTCCTTTGTTTTACAGGTTGGTGGTTGTATAATAGAAAGTTGGTGCTTCCATCCAATTTGTGTTGGAACACTTGGGGAGTTGGTTCTTCCTTCTAGTTGGTGCTAGAGAAACACATGGAGTTGGTGCTTCCTTCTAGTTGGTGCTAGAGAAACACAGGGAGTTGGTGCTTCCTTCTAGTTGGTGCTAGAGGAACCAGAGAGTTGGTGCTCTCAGCAAGTAGCAGCTTGCAGAATAGAGGTTGCAGCCTCATTATGAGTTGGTGCTCATATGTATGATAATGTAAAGAATGTAAGGATTACTTATCATATAAAGAAGAAGAGGTTTTTACCCTCTATGGGTTTCCTCAGGAAATATTTGTCTCTATGTATCTCATATGTGTGACTGATGTTGAATGTGTTATTACTTATTTCCTTGCATTATTGTAATTGTCATTGAGTGCTTTGTAAAGAGTTTAAAATAAGCATAATTGTTTAAGCATGGTAACAACTAATTCACCCCCCCTCTCATTTTTCCAACAATTGGTATCAAAGCCGACCCATTTTATCTAAGGGTAGATCCTAGAGCTTAAACATGTCAATCCATGAAGGAAATTCAACCAATAAGGCCCCTTTGTTCAATGGAACAAACTTTGTCTTCTGGAAAGTGAGAATGAGAACCTACATAATGGCTTTAGGAGAAGATGTCTGGGATGTGCTAGATATTGGTTATGTAAAGCCAGTTGTACTAGCTAATAAGGATGACAAGATAGAATTTAGCTTCAACGCTAAGGCTATGAATGCTATCTTGAGTGGGCTTGCAAAAGTCAAATTTGTAAAAGTTATAAACCTAGGAACTGCCAAAGAAATGTGGGACAAACTCATTAGCAGTTATGAAGGTAATGAGAAGGTAAAGGATGCCAAGCTTCAAACCTACAGAACACAGTTTGAACAGTGTTGACAGGCGAAACAGTCCATCCGTCAACTGGGAGAGGGGAACCGGTCCAGGGTTGTCTAAATAACCCAAGCCGTTTGGTATGGACCACCCTGACGAGTTTAACGGCTCCGTTGGCTGCTCTAAGGTCTCGTAAGGAAACCAAAGAGAAAATGATCTGAGCTAAATAATATAAACTAAGGAAACTAGAAACTAATAAAACTAACTAAAATAAACTAACTAACTAAATAAAAAGAAATCAAACTAAATTAGAGGAAACTAGAAACTAATAAAAACAAACTTAACTT
>JZKD02S2374125.1:1007974-1028074 GCA_000966675.3 Picea glauca | reverse complement strand
CGCAGAATGAGATGAATGTCTAGAAGTACAATGCGACAATGATTTGTCATAATACCACAAGGGGTGTAGGCAGCTTTTGAGAGCAATCAAAAAAATTGGGTTGGCTGCCAACAAATAGCTAAAGATGAAGGAAGATGAAACTATTGGAAAATACTTTATGAGAGTAGAATAAATGGTAAATGCAATGAAATCACTTGGTGAAACAATTGCAGAACCTTCTTTAGTTTAGAAAATCTTGAGATCTCTCACAGATAGGTTCAACCCGAAGGTCTCTGCTATAGAAGAACTTAATGATCTAAAAACCTTGGAGTTTGATCAACTTCTAGGAACATTGACTGGATATGAAATGAGAATAGTTAAAAATAAACCCACCTCCAGAGAAGCATCATTTAAAGCAGACAATAATGAGGATTTTGAGCCCGATAAAATTAAAGAAAAATTTGTGAAGAGACTAAAGAAGGGATCAGGAAAATACAAAGTTAAACTACCTTTCAAATGTTTCAACTGTGGTAGGATAGGTAATTTTGCAAATAAATGTCCCCACAAAGGAAAGGATCAGACATGTGATGATGAGGAGAAGTACAAACACAAAAATTTCTTTAAAGAAAACAACTTTAAGAAGAAAAGTCTTTGCGTAAAAAATGATGATGATCCTTCAGATGATGAAGACAATGACCCCTCTATTGAAGATAAAATAAATGACTTCATACTTATGGACAAAGAGGATTATGATAATAACAACACAGGAAGTGATGCTAATGAAGAAGAAGTTGTGGTTGACATGGAAGGAGAATTGATCAGTACACTGGAAGAGATTGACAAACTAAGAATTAAGAACAGAAAGAAAAGACAATTGCTGATACAGTTCGAGAAATATAGTAAAGAACTTGATGAAGACCTTGTCCTACTAAAAGTGGAATTAGAAGAGGCAAAGAAAATCGAAGACATTATGAAATGATAGTTATCAGAAAAGAAGGCAAGATGTGAAGCCTTAGAACAAGAAGTAGTAAAAACTAGGAAAGAGATGGAGAAGCTTCAAGACTTGTATAATCAAAATCTATCAAGTATCAAAGCCTTAGAAGGATTAGCCACCATTCTGAATCAGCAAAGGAATCCAAAGCTGAAAACTGGCTTGGTTTATGAAGAGGGATCAAGTAGTGGTAAGACAAGAAATGAAGAACCCATCAAGTTTGTCAAATCTACAACCAATGAGAACAACAAACCTATAGAGACAAAGGAAGACAATCAGATACCCAGGACGAGTAAAGAAAAAGGTGCCTGGACTGAATCTGTAGAACAAAGAAATAATGCACTCCCTACTGAAAGACATCATCAGCATGGAAGAAATCAATTTGTTCAAAGAAGACAACCATTTTCCAGGTACAAAGAACTTTTCTATGGCTATTGTTTCTACTGTTCTAACTTTGGTCACAAAGTTGTAAATTGTTCCTTAAGACTTAGACATGAGCAATTAAGATTTCAAAGGAATAAATACTTGCCACAACAAAGAATGATACAGCCAAGTAACAAACCTTCACAGATTGCAAGTTTCCAAATTAAGTCTAGGGACATGCAACTAAGGAGGTCAAGAAATAATCAACAGTCAATGAGTAGACAATCCCGCAACAAAAATTTTAACCTATTGAACAATGATATTGAATGCTACATCTGTCATAACTATGGACATAAATCTGTTGACTGCCGATTAAGGAACTATGAACCAGATTTGAATTCCCCTGCTGAAAATGTCAAGTTTTGGAAGAAGAAAGTGACAAGTGTGGATTAGTGTTGTCAGCTCAAAGAAAAATGAACCCTTGGTATATAGACAATCGATGCTCCAAACATATGATGGGAGATAAAGGTAAGTTTCTATCTCTAAGTGAAAGAAAATTAGGAAATGTAACCTTTGGAAATGATGCTCCAGGTAAAATAAAGGGTAAAGGGATGGTGAGTTTAAATAATGGAAAAGGAAAATCCCAAGATGTTCTACTTGTAGATGGGCTGAAACATAATCTTCTTAGTGTAATTCAAATGTGTGATAGAGGATGTGAAGTGGTGTTCATGTCCAAGGACTGCAAGATAAAGTCTGTAAACTCAGGACAAGTGGTGGCCAAAGGCATAAGGACAAAAAATAATGTATATGTGCTAAAACAAAATAGATAAGAATGTCATCTAAGAAAACATGATGAAAGTTGGTTATGGCATAGGAGACTTGAACATCTAAACTTTGACCACTTAATCAAACTCAAAAATATCGAGGCAGTAAAAGATCTTTCGAGAATATCAAAGCCCCAATATTCAATGTGTAAACCCTGCCAAGTAGGAAAGCTAAACAGGACACAGTTTAAGTCCAAGAGCTTTACTTCAATAGAGAAACCACTCCAACTAGTTCATATGGATTTATGTGGACCATCAAGACAAGAAGTCACAGGGAAAGAAAACTACTTCATGCTGATTATTGATGATTACTCTAGACTTACTTGGGTTGCCTTTCTCAAGGAAAAAGATGAAGCATTTGAGAAGTTTAAAATATTTAAGGATTTAACTGAGCCTCAAACATGTAAGAGGTTAAGGGCAGTAAGATCAGACTGAGGAGGAGAATTTATGTCAAGTGACTATAAGGAATGTTGTGATAAGCATGGGATCAAGAGAGAATACACAATCCCAAGAACTCCACAACAAAATGGAGTAGTTGAAAGGCAAAATAGAATAGTGCAGGAAATGGCCAGGTCAATGATGAATGAGAAGAACATTGGTCAAACCTACTGGGTAGAAGAAATACACACAGCAGTCCATGTTCTTAACAAAGCCCACCTTAGACCACAAAGTGACAAGACACCTTATGAACTATGGTATGGGAGACCTGCTTCAATTAAACACTTCAAAGTCTTTGGGAGTAAATGCTACATAAAGAATAATGATGAGAACCTTGGAAAATATGATGACAGGGCTGATGAAGGTATCTTCTTAGGGTATTCTACAAGCAGTAAAGGATATAGATGCTATAATAAGAGGTTGCATTAAATGGTCGATTGTATTGACATAAACGTTGATGAAGGAATCCCAACAAGAGAGGTGTACAGTAATGAGTCTTCTACAGAAGACACAGCTAAAGTCGAAGATGAACAAGTCCAAGAATTAGAAAATGAAAACTCAAAATCAAATGAAGACACAGATACTCAGACAGACTCAAATCAATAGACAACATCAAATTCCTCCTCCAGAATCACTCAAAAGAACCATCCTGCAAGTTAGATAATTGGTGAAAAAGACAAAGGTGTACAAACCAAGAGAAAGCTAATCAAAAACACTAAACAATCACATATATCTTTCATATCCAGGCTGGAACCCAAGAATTTTAATGAAGCTAGCAAAGATGACCATTGGATTAAAGTAATGAATGACGAACTTGATCAGATTGAGAAAAACAATATGTGGGAGATTGTTCATAGACCTGAAGGTAAAAATATCATTGGTTCCAAATGGATCTTTAAGAATAAGTTGAATGAGTAGGGACAAGTTGTCAGGAACAAAGCAAGACTGGTCTGTAAAGGCTATGCTCAAATAGAAGGATTGGATTTTGATGAAACATTTGTGCCCATAGCAAGGTTAGAAGCTATCAAAATATTTCTTGCCTATGCTTGTCATAAAAGGTTTAAAGTATATCAAATGGATGTCAAGTTAGCCTTTCTAAATGGAGATTTAAATGAAGAAGTCTATATGGAACAACCAGAGGGTTTTGAACTGTCTGATAACCCTGACTTAGTATGCAAGCTAAAGAAATATTTATATGGGTTAAAACAAGCTCCTTGTGCCTGGTATCATAGACTGGATACGTATCTCAAAGACAAAGGGTTCAAGAGAGGAACAATTGGCAACAATCTATATATAAAAACAGAGGGTGATGATTTTCTCATTGTGTTGGTCTATGTAGATGACATCATATTCAGATGTAATAAGGATTCATTGGTAAAATGGTTTTCTTCTGCCATGGAGTCTGAGTTTGAAATGTCTATGATAGGTGAACTGTCATTTTTTCTTGGTCTATAAATTACTCAGAGGTCTGAAGGGATGTTCATTTCTCAAGAAAAATATCTAAGAGAAATGGTGAAAAGGTTTCAAATGGAAGATTCTAAACCTGTGGGCACACCTATGGTTATTGGATGCAAATTAGGCAAGGATGATGACTCACCTAATGTTGATCAAAGTTCATATAGGTCGATGATAGGCAGCCTATTGTACATCACAACATCTCACCCAGACATAATGCATACTATTGGAATGGTAGGAAGATATCAGTCTGCACCTAAACAGAGTCATTTACTAGCATTCAAAAGGATATTTAGGTATTTGAAAGAAACAATGACTTATGGTCGGTGGTATCCCAGAAATCAGAATTTTTAGTTAATTGCTTATTCAGATGTAGATTGGGCAAACTATGTTGATGAGAGAAAAAGCACCAGTGGAGGAGCATTCTTCCTGGGTGACTCATTAGTAGCATGGCTTAGTAAAAAGAAAAGTTCCATTTCTTTATCGACTACAGAGGAAGAGTACATTTCTATTGCTACCTGTTGCACTCAGGTATTATGGATGATTCATACACTTGCAGACATGGAGGTAAAATACGCAACATCGATCCCAATTCATTGTGATAACACTAGTGCCATTAGTGTGTCTAAGAATCCTGTACTCCACTCCAAGACCAAGCATATTCCCATAAAATACCATTTTCTGAGAGAGCAGGTCACCAATCAGGTTGTTAAGGTAAATTACATTCCAACCATAGACAAATTGTAGACATCTTTACTAAACCCCTAGCCAAGACACCATTTGAATATCTCCGACAGAAGTTGGGTGTCATCCCATGTCACATCTAAGCAAGTCCATCCTGTTAGGGGGAGTTTGTATTGGTTGAACATATTATACCTACTAAACATACTGCAACAACTTAGGGGGAGCGTGTTTTCTTTGACATTGATGTCAAAGGGGGAGAAAAGGAGTGGTCCGGACCGGATGCTACAGTTGGAGGTCCAAACAGATTAGCACAACCATTAAGGGTTGCCATCAATGCCAAAGGGGGAGATTGTTGGCATGTTTACAAGAACAACTTGCTTGTCGTTGATGGCAAGAATAGCAGCAACGATGACAAACAGGAAGGCAAGGAAGATCAACAGATAGGTAGGTAAGGAAGAACAATAGTGATCGAATGACAAGATCAGCAGTGTAAGCTAAGAAGGAGGAAAACAGTCAAAGAACGAAAAAGGTTTTTGGATATTCACAATTCAGGAAATCCAAAGGAAAGAGATTCAAATTCGCGATATGCGAAATCACGATAAAAATCTTGACAATTGATTCAAGAAGGACACATGATGAATGAAAAAGGTTTTGTTTCAGAGTTTCACAGATAGGGAAATCCAAAGGAAAGAGGTTCAAACTCATGATATGCAAGATCATGAAAAGATCTAGACCATCAGATCACCAAGGATTGTGGACCATTGATCAGGCATGAAGAAGGCTCGTGAAGTTGAAAAATTGCGATAAGATCGGGGCCATCAAATCTGGAGTAATTACAAAGGAGCAATAGCCGTTAGATATGGTGAAGCTAGAAGGCGGATAATACTAAGAGTCATCCAACTCTCCAAAACTGTGAAGGAGTCTTGGTTGTCCATCGAGGACAATCATGGACCATTGGATCTAGAGGACACCTGGCGAAAGATCATTGTTTCGTTGACTGGAAAGTCAAACAAGTGAAGTGCTCATTTGATTGGCGAGTGGTCATATCTCATGGTCACATTGTTGAGAAGATAGAGAAGCCAAGACCTATTTTAGATTTCGTGACATGCAGAGTCAAGAGGACTCATCACAGAATACCTGAGATGTGAAAGTGTGAAATGCATTTTCGAATAAGGATATGGTCACAACCAGTGGTTACATCTATGGAAGATAGAGAAAGGAGCTAGCAGTGTTAAGCTCCATCTCGGAGTCTAGGCGCTAGCAACTTGGAGCATCAAGACCCTTCATCACAGGAATCGCGATGAGATCTGGACCATCGGATCATTAGAGATCTCGACCGTTGATCAGGCTCGATGAAGTTCATAAGTTCATGAAACACGAAGCACCTTTTGACGTAGCCTGTGGTCACCGTCGGTGGTCACATGAAGGGAAGAAGCTATTAGAGTTAAGGTCCACCTCGGAGTCTCAGTGACCACAACTTGGATCATCAAGACTCTTCATCACAGGAATCACGATATGTGAGATCGTGATGAGATCTGGACCATCGGATCATCGGAGATATCAACTGTTGATCATGCTCGATGAAGTTTATAAGTTCGTGAAATATGAAGTGCCTTTTGGTGTATTCTGTGGTCACAGCTGGTGGTCACATGAGGGGAAGAAGCTAGCAGTGATAAGCTCCATCCCATGGTCTCGAAAATCGTGACTTAGAGTGTCGAGACATTCTACCACAGGAATGCCGAGATGCAAGATAATGAAATTAAAACTCTATTTAGCACTCAGTCATAGCCAGTGTGCATATGAATTAAATGCAAGACCCTACGAACTTCATCCAATGGTGCAGGTGAATTTAAGTATGATCGAAGGGCTACTGTGTCTCTTCACATTTAATCGATCAGTGGTGATTTAGTTGCTGAAGCAGTCTTTGGAGGTTCACAGTGTAAATGCTAGAAACCACTAATGGTTTATGTCAGAGGACTCAAAGAGACTTCTATGTGATTATCAGAGGAGCTGAAGAATCTTTAGGAATCTGCCAATGGAATGAAGACTGTTCATAGAGGCAATTGATAGATGGATCTAACTGCCAAAGAAGCTGAAGAGTTTCCATGATGAACAGGTAGAGTACTCGACATGAGGGAGCATGTAGAAGCATGGTGGGATAGCATGCACAAGGTGCACAAAGACTATAAGTATGCAGAACAGAGAAGAGATGGGGGTGGTTGTTGTTAAGTGGGATAGACAAGTGAAGAAGGAGGGAGAGCGTAGCAGAAGAGATGCACAACAGAGGATTGGTACATTAAATGGACATGGCATATAGTGCATAAATCGAGAAGGAAATAAAGCGTAGAGGAGTGTGCAGAAAACACTGATGCAGATAGAGCAGCGCAGTGTAGCAGAACAACAATGAGACTAGTAAGCCATTGAAGAACTTTATATCATTGTAATAAGTTTTTATAAAAAATATTTATATTTTAGGGTGGTTGGGAGGTGCTAGGGAGGATGGTTGTCCTTAGTGGTTCAAGTGGGTGCTTTAACGTAGGGAGTTGTATCTTCCATCTAGTTGCAGCCAGAGAAACCAGGGTGGCAGGGTGGTGCAAGGGAGAACTGTTGTTCTCTGTTTTATAGGTTGGTTCCTGTATGATCAAAAGTTGGTGCTTCCATCCAGTTGGTGCTGGAAGATTTGGGGAGTTGTTGCTTCCTTCTAGTTGGTGCTAGAGAAACACAAGGAGTTGGTGTTTCCTTCTAGTTAGTGCTAGAGAAACACAAGGAGTTGGTGCTTCCTTCTAGTTGGTGCTTCCTTCTAGTTGGTGCTAGAGGAACCAGAGAGTTGGTGCTCTCAGCAAGTAGCATCTTGAAAAATAGAGGTTGCAGCCTCATTATGAGTGGGTGCTCATATGTATGATAATGTAAAGAATGTAAAGATTACTTATCATATAAAGAAGAAGAGGCTTTTACCCTCTATGTGTTTCCTCAGGAAATATTTGTCTCTGTGTATCTCATATGTGTGACTGATGTTGAATGTGTTATTACTTATTTCCCTTCATTATTGTGATTTTCATTGAGTGCTTTGTAAAGAGTTTAAAATAACCATAATTGTTTAAGCACGATAACAACTGATTCACCCCACCTCTCAGTTGTCCAATAGAAATAACATGAAAGGTTTACTACAATGAACAAAGAACCTAACAAAGGGTGAATTATGGACCTGTAATCATTAAAACATGAAATGAGCATTAACTATATGAAGGGAGCATCTATCAAAGATGAATTCCAACCATTTACTCTTAGTTATGCTTAAAAGAAACAACATAAGTGAAATGAATGTGAACTGGGGAAAAATACACTAAAAGGGGACACTGTGATGAATCTCTTCTATCAGAGAACACTCTCTGCTTGTATAAAAATTCATGAGAAAAATAGAGCTTTCAGTTACAAAGGAAAGGCCTCTCTCCAGAAAGTCAACCCCTTAGCTCTCATAACTTCATGAAATATATACAAAAATATCTTCCTTTTCTTCTAAATTTGAATCCTAACAGCCTTCCTAGGTTAAGAAACAGTTACAAATCTCTTGGCAACAAAATCTGAACTAACTGCTGAAAACCAAGAGTCAAAGTTGACTCATTAATTACAATATAATAATAGATAAATCCACTTTTGAAACCATTTTGTTACGAGGAAAATCTCTCTATGGCTAGGGGAAAACCACAGCAGACGGAAATGACTGCAGAAATCAACTCTATTCTCAAGTATGTTATATAGACAAATATGATAGCAAGACAAGATAAAAGGCCTACCTTGTCCAGATGTTCGATAAAGTCCACCGTTCATAACTTGAACCAAAGTAATATACCTGAAACTAGTCCTCAACAACCAAGCAACGCAAGAATATGGTGATAATATATGATGTTAGCACATTCAATAGCATAATCCATCAACATTCATAACAAATATGCCCATGGAATAATAATTCAAATGCTTGTAAGATATTAATTGGATGAGAAAAGAGTATTCCTATTTAAATATAATCAACATAAGTGAATAGGTTACAAACTTCCATGTCGGCACGGTTCAAAACTGAGAAAGTAAGTTCCTTCTAGCTGGGCCTCCACCATTTCAATCCTCCACCAAAGGAAAGCTCATGTAAGAGAGACAATGAAGTTCTCAATCATTAAGGGAAGAGATTGGGGGATGAACAATGTGTTCAGACTTAAATGACACAGGGATGCAGACTCAATGTGAAGTGAATAATTCCTCCAGAATAACTTTTCTCTCAAATTTTAATTCTTTCTCCTCTTTTCCATAGCTCGAATTTGTCCCATTTATAGCCTTCAAGTGGAAATGAAGGATCGAGTTGAAATGTTTCTAGTATATGGAAGGCCAAGGATCATTGATACCGTGACGTGACATGGAAACCCGACGCCATTTTTCATGTTTGGTCACATTTCCTGATGTACGCGGGTTGTGGTAGTGCAACCTATGTATACACATGTTGTATAGTAGACAAGGTGTGTATATGTGGAAAAACTTCTATTTTTAGCTCTGAGATTTGCAAAAAGGGATTTTAAGTCTACATAGGGAAATGGAAAAATGCCTTTTGTGCAAGATTGCATGGGGTGAGGAAAATCTTGCTATAACAGATGCCCCCTAATGTGTGACGTCAGAGGAGTATATGAGATGTCCGAAATACATTATAAAAACCCAAAAGTGGAGTAATGGGGACCCAGATGGAAAAACTAGTTTCTCATTACAATCTGTATTGACTTTGCATACATGGCTGCCAATTTGAATTACATTGCATATCCATGTGAAAAAAATATACTAAACAAATGTCTGTGGCCATGAATAGGAAAATAGAAATGTGGTTATATGCCAAAGACTATCATAGTCACGAACAAGGCCCAATAGAACCAGTCTCAAAATCAATCTGAAGATATTTGTATACCATGGAGTACAATTTGATCTCCCATGATCATTGAAGTCACACAGGTACTAGTCCAATGAAAAGGAAGAAACATCTTAGGAAAGTTGTAGGTACATACTAATTTCTTCAAGTCTTCTATACAATCCTCCAAAGGTGCAATTCTACATCGTGTGAATAAAAGAGTTGAGGTCGAACACAATGAGACTTTGTTTGATTACCAGTCATTGAGGTATACCGTTAACAAATGTGAGACAACCTACCGATGGTGAAAGTAGGTATCAAGGCACTGAGTACATTCTTACAAGTGTGACTAAAGGATTTGGGGTCGAACACTTGAAGAATCCATTAATCAGGAGCAATTGATGTATCCCCAACTATCGATGGTGAGAGAAATTGCCACTAATGACTGTAAGCCTCTAGGTACTCATAGGACTCTAGGTATCATTTCCAGAACAATTGAGTTGAAGTCGATGGAAGGAGACCCACTGAAAGGAGAGAATTAAGGCATCTCTCATCATTCAGTATGAGGTACAAAGCAAGAGCTTGATGATTTGAAGGAAATCAGACAAAGAACATGTTCATGAACCAATGACCCTGTGCGTCTTTCACGTGTGCCAAGTACAAGCAGTACATGAAAAATACCCTCTGAATATAAGCTCATGAGGAAAACTATTGACAACGGCGAGGAAACCACCAATAAGGCTAATGGAATCCAAGACACTACACGAATCCCAATGTGTGAATATATGTCTTGTCGTTGAACACAAGGAAAACCACCCAGTCAATGACCAATGATGAAATGTCGACTGTTGGGTTCAAGGTTACCTACCAATGAGGAAAGTAGGACTAGGGTGTGTAATAGGACTACAACTTCATGTGATTCTGAGACAAACTAAGGGTATGTCCGACATGAAAAGTCAAGAGTTATGAGGAATGGTCGACAAAGGTTTATAGACATCCTTTGAACAAGAGAATGAGACATATGGAAGACTCTGGAAACATGGAATCAATGAGGAAACCATGAGATATAGGAGGCACCAATCAAACTCTCCAAAGGCACTAGAAGAGTAACCAGTCAGGGGAGTAAACTCTCTGTGACGAGCTTAGGTTCCTAAGGCTATGCTAAACCCAAAATTATGATGAAAAGTGGACTCAACAATTTTGTGCTTTGCTCAAAGCCGACACGAATGCTGCTAATATATAATAATACTCCCTTCCCGCCTGTCATTTTTTGTTTTTTCATAGTCAAATGAATTCTATGATACAGAGGAGGAAACGAGTGTCGCAAGTAAGAAAAACTAGTTCCAGCAGTGGAACATACCTATGCTCAATGCAAGGGGGTGCATGTGGGAGATGGACACTCAGGGGAATGTTCCCTCCTGGGTATAGGGTGTCAAGTTGCAAAGGATATAAATGAGGCCCTGCTTGGTTGAGGATGCAAAACTGCTGAGGAAAATAGTTTATAATGCAAGGTGAGGACTGGCTATAGGCTCAAAATTGCAAGCAAGGGCATGAGATGAAATCACAACTTAACACTAAAAAATGTCCTTTTTCATAATCTTAGTCTACTTGGTTTTAAAAAGGGATAAACTTGCACCAAATAACGTCCTTTCAAATCCAATTTATGAGTGTGAAAGTGACAAGTTCACTGAGCAATCTTTTCACTTTTTGAACATGAGTCAGAAAAGATATTAACTAATACTCACGACCTTTCAAGTCCAATTTAACGAGTGTGAAAGGGACAATTTCACTCGGAAATATTTTCTCTTTTTAGATGAGTCGGAAAAGAGATTAAATCAGACTCTCTTGGGAGTTTCTAGGTAGCATGTCACAGGGGAGGCCAAGGCTCCCATGCTGGACTTCTGTGAAATCTCAGTATCTTACAAATAGTCGACATAATCTTGGGAAAACCCAAAGTTCTCCAAGTTGAGGAGGATAAAGTGCCAGCGGAGGTTACCATCTCCATGATATATCAGATAATGTCTCTTACTTGAAAGGACATAGGCGGAGGCATTGGATACCCCACAAGACAATCCCAATCAAAGGGAACTTCTATAGGACTTGGAGGGAGAGTACTAGGGGAGAGTAAAACTCTCTCTTGTTTAGGATGTGCAATATCATAAATTCTAACAACATGGTTGAAGGATGCATCACCCTCCAAAAGGAGAGTTGGATTGAATAGAGTTTTCACTAGTATGACCACTTCTTCAACTCCAAGTTGAATAGGATGCGTGATAACAGGAATAAGAGACACATCACCCTCGACAGAGGGGGTGTGGTCATGATAGGATTGCATCAGCATGAATTTCATGTCAATCAAAGGAGAAACGAGATGTGGAGAAACTGCAGATGCCTCAGAAACTGAAGGGCCCCTAGGTGAGAACCACGCTTTTGGTATCCCAACAGTAGAAGGACATAAATGAGTAAGGTGATTTCCTTCACAAGTCCTTCAAAGGAATTTGGGCTTACGTCTGAGACCTCTAGGCTTCTCAATCATATGAATGCCCCCAATGTAATTTACAATGGCTAGTGACATGCTCTTAGCGTGACCGACAGAGGCTGAAGATTCATATCCTACATGATGTACATAGGTTGGATATGTGATATCGATATGAGTCTTGGCGACTAGAGGGATGCCCCTAGCATGACTAGCAGTAGCTGTTTGTGAGTCTTCAACATGAATTGTAGAGGTTTACAACCAATCTCCAACATGATTAGAAGTGGTTGGTGAGGGAGTTCCATTATGACTGGCAGTGACTGGACTGGTGGTGGTGGTGATTTGTGGCATTTTAGACCAAGGTCCTGAGAAAGATTGATTTTGAAACATTGCAGGCCATGAAGGGTCATGGTTTACACTTTGTCCCCGTCTGGATGGGTAGTATCATCTGCCTAATTGATCCACAGAGGTTTGTATGGAAATCATCATTGAGGCAGATGTCTGTGACAAGAAAAAAGTATTATAATAATTATTCAAATGAGGATATATGTTTCCCCCATGTGAAGGGGTTCCATAAAGAGGGTAGCATGAACCGTAAAATTGATTCCCCGCGTATGAAAGACCTGGGGATATATGCGGACCCGCCATGGGAAAAGTGTTCATAGGAACTAGAATGGAAGACGAAGGATACACAGATGGGGTGTAATAAGTAGAAAAACCACCCATTTGAGTACTGGCCCTTGAAAAAACATAGCTAGGAATGGATCCGTAAGAGGGAAGGTTCCAACCTCCCAAAGTGAGATTTGGTTGAGGAGAATGACTCCTATCAAATGAAGATGTAGACGGTGGGGCCATGGTGCCCCTGAATCCAATGCTAGGATTCATATAAGTGGTCTAGGGAGAGGATGGAAAGGTTGAAGCCATATCAACAGGAAAATGACTAGAGACCCAAGGCATGGACTGAGCTTCATAGTTCTGGACTGAGCATCATCATATGGGTGAAGGTATGTTTGTCATATCAATAGGAAAATGATTAGAGGAATAAGTCATGGACTGAGTGTCATATTTTTACATACCATTATGAAAATCAAACGAATTCATCCCCATGAAGTGAGTGAACAACATGGGGGGGGGATAGTAAATCAGGGATTTTCAAGAACTCCGCTATCCATTATAATGACAACTCAAAGCTCGATATAAAATCTCAAAGGCCTACCAATAATCAAAGAGCACACCAAAATTAATCAAACGACCAATATGCACACAAACAGGATAAAATGGTTGAAAGGGGCCTCCCTCCCTAAAGTAGGTATGCCTCGCCCAAGAGGGGCCTGAGACTCCCTGCAAAAGATCGGAGGTATCAAAATCAGTTATAAGGGCCCTCGTGGGCTTAACAACTATTCGGTCAGATCCCCCCAAAGAGGTAATCCTCCATAAAGGTTATGTGTTGTACAACCCTTATCTGACCTAGGGTACCTATAGAATAACCCCTACAAGTGACCTATGTGGTACCTAAGTCAAGAAAATAAGAAATCACAGTATAACTGATGCGTAGGTGAACATTCGTAAGTCAGGTCCACCATATGGGTAGGGTAGCAAAGCCCAAAACCTTTAAATCATCACCTCTCATGGAGGTAAGGGCACTAGAAAGATCCCTAGATACGAATAGATCCTCAGAAATATCTCTGACACTAATAAGGTATCGATGGGATATCCCTTCAACCGACCTCACTCAACCTTGTGTTTAACTCCGGTGTAAGAGGAGCCTCCTGATATTACCAATTAAACAATGGATTTCTCCAATCCCTTAGTCAGACACATATGTTGATTTAATAGCCTTGGTAAAATTTACTCACAAAAATCCTATTCTAAGGCTCTAAATCCTAAGCTAGTTTGTGCACCCTAGAAAATAAAATCGTTACTAATCAATTTTAAATTATAGCGTTAATTTTAATGGCCTTACTTAATCAAAAGGTGTGGTCATGAAATTAGTGATGTTATGACTCAGCAAGTAAAGAAAATGAATATGACAACAATGAAAAGTCCTAACTTCAATTTCCAATAGATGGCATGCTTCTTAAAAAATGCAAATTTTCAATTCAATTCTGCAATTCTAAATAAAAATGCAATCTTTCTTTACATGCACTAAGATAAATGACAAAGACTCAAGAGATCAAAACTCCAATCAATGTAAAATTCCTAATATGTTTGTATTTTTAATGAAAATACAAGGACTAGACAACAACTTGATATATAAAGACTCTACTTTGTATAGACAGAGACAACTTAAGTAGGATATCAAGGAGAAAAACACCCAACCCAAGGTGCAAGGACAATCAAAATGAAAATATGATGAGAAAGGCACCACCCAAAAATTCAACCAAAGACAGGTTTCCTGTCATTCCACGGACACTTAACAGTCACTACAGAGACCCAAGAAGACTCAACAATCATCAAAACCTACCCATCAACCACCAAACCCAGCAATCAAGCTACAAAGTTTGATGTACATGATTGTTCAAGGGAAAAGTGCGTATGTACGCAGCTTGCAGAAGGAAAATACGCGTATGTATGCAACTGTCAAGAAAAACCCCACGTATAAGTGTCAAAACACATCTAGGCTAAGGAGAGGATGAAAGACTCAGACCTAGAGTGAATAGAGGCTATCAAGCAATCATACAACAAGAAACTCAATATTAACAAGAGCAATTTAAGGATAAAACACTCCAAATCCCCCAAAAATAATATTCAATCCCTAGTATGGTCGCTAATTCTGTCACGATGGAAATCTCTCTATGGCTAGGGGTAAACCACAACATATGGAAATGACTCCAGAAATCAACTCTATTCTCAAGTATGCTATATAGAGAAATATGCTAGCAAGACAATATAAAAGGCCTATATTGTCTGGATGTTCGATGAAGTCCACCGTTGAGCACTTGACCCAAATCAATATACCTGCAACTAGTCCTCAACAAACAATAAATGCAAGCATATGGTGATAATATATGATGTCAGCACATTAAATAGCATAATCCATCAACATTCATAACAAATATGCCCATGCAATAATAATTCAAATACTTGCAAGATATTAATTGGACGAGAAAAGAGTATTTCTATTAAAATATAATCAACAGAAGTGAATAGGTTACAGACTTCTGTGTCGGTACGGTTCGGAACCGAGAAGCTAAGTTCCTTCCAGTTGGGCCTCCACCACTTCAATCCTCCACCAAAGGAAATCTCATGTAAGCGATACAATGAAGTTCTCAATCAGTAAGGGAAGATCTTGGGGGTTGAACAATGTGTTCAGACTTAAAGGACAAAGGGATGCAGACTCAATGTGAAGTGAATAATTCCTCAAGAGTAACTTTGCTCTCAAAGTTAAATTCTTTCTCCTTTGTTCCATAACTCGGATTTGGCCCATTTATAGCCTTCAAGTGGAACTCAAAGGCCGAATCAAAACATGTCCAGTATATGGAAGGCCAAGGATCATTGATCTCGTGACGTGACATGGAAACCCGACACCATTTTTCAATTTTGGGCACATTCCCCAATGTACATAGGTTGTAGTGGTGCAACCTACATATACACATGCTATATAGTAGGAAAGGTGCGTATATGTGGAAAAAATTGAATTTTTAGCTCTGGGATTTGCAAAAAGGGATTTTAAGTCTGCATTGGGAAATGGAAAAAGGCCTTTTGTGCAAGATTGCATGGGGATTTTCTAAAATTCATCTCTTGTCTCTTGGGATCTACACACAAATATGATGACCAAAACATTAAATGCTTAAATCTAGAAAACTGGGTTGTAAATATTCATTCGAATATCCCAAACTATGACAGGTTTTGCAAATATGAGAGAGGTATTTTTTATTATTTGGTTTGTCCTTGACAAAAAAATCTCTGGGATTTTCAACATTCCTCTCCAGTTGGTCAGAGAGTGATCTTGAAGTTGACCACTATACCAGTCATTTTCGCAAAGTGCCCTGTAGCATGTGTGCAGGACAATCCTCTACACAACAAAATTCTCTATGTAGCAAAAACCTCTGCGTAGAAAAATCCTCTGCGCAATGTGCAATAAATGAAAACAACAGAAAACTCTGCGCAACAACAAACAATGATAGGAAACTCAGTGCAGCAACGAGGATGGCTAGAGTTTATCTCAATTGAAGTAAGGTTGGTTATGTGAAAATCAAATTCATTTCAGAGGCTAAGTTGCAATGGGCTCTAATAAATTATCTTGAACAATGATTGAAGCAAATGGAGAATGCGCAGAAAAACACTGAGTAGTGGATTTACGTAGCGACTGACAACACACAGTATTTACATAGCAAAGGGATTCATATCTCATTGGAAAGGCTATGGACGATGCACAAGACTTTAAGGTGATGGATAAAAGTGAAAGGTGGCCAACTTGTATGCTTAAATAGATAAGGCATGAAATTATGAAAAGGGACATAATATCCATAGCGACAAGATGTTTTAAAGCAAGTTAAATATTTGTGTAGTGGGTACAACTTTGAAGTTCACAATGGTACAAATGATATTGAGTGTCATGATTTTTCCCTTTTCTAACCTCATGATTAGGTAATGATGAACCATAATATCTTCTGACATGACATTCATCCTAACCACTTGATTCGACCTTGGTACATAATTTCCCACTTTTCGACATGACTCGAGACTTAGGAAAGTATACCTTTACAACTTAAACATGAAAAACCTTATAATATTTTAACCAAATTATGGCTAAATCCCTTCTTTATTTGATTACTATCCTCATAAACCTTGACACACTAACTATGACTCATCTAGGGATGCGTTGATTTTCCCAAGATCATGGCATGACTTTGAAAATTTTGGACAAACCTCTAACTCTAGCTATGAAAATCATGGTGCTCACAATGCGGATTCACAGACCCGAACTCTCATTTGTTTTGGTGCTTAAATTTCTACTCAATTTTAACAACATATCGATATGTGGAACACAATGATGAGATGTCCAGAAAATCCATTTCAGTTTGGATGTATCTATGTAGAGCCCCATGATATTTAAAAAACAAATGTCGCTCAAAGTCTTTGATACCTATCTTGGTGTGTAAGGTATGGAAGGTATTGGTGAACTCTGGCACTTCTTGGTCCCTCTCTTGATGTAGTGTGGTCCATCTCATGTACTGGTCTTCATAGTTTCCAACATAGTAATATTGTTCCTTGATTACATCCACAAAAAAATCCCAAGTGGGCTCGACCCCATATATTCCAAATCCCTCTGTGGAACTTTTCTCCCAGTAATTTTTCCACCAATGTTTGACATGGGGGATATATTTAAGGACTTTGAAGGTGATCTTTTCCCTATCGAAAAAATTGTGAAAAAAGAAATAACCTTCTAGCAAATTTTACCATTTTTCTAGCGCATCTACATATATCTATCCGTAAAATACGGGAATATCAAAATTAACTTGTACCTTGAAAGATGAGGTGCCTCTAAAGTGGTTTCTTGATGAAGATGTGTCGGTTGTTATCGATAGACGTTGAAAGATGTGGGAAAAATTCTCCATCATTTCATCCCTCTGTCGTTTGAGAGCTTTCTCAAGCAACAGATTAATATAATTGTTTCTTGGGAGTGTGAGAGCAATTGTCCTCAAGAGAGACAAGCTCGAGACCCAACTTGCCATACTCAGACCTCATCGGGGACATGCACTGAAAACAAATGATCAAGAGAAACCTTCTCTTATACCATTGATCCAGATTATTTTCGACAGGAAATAAGAGTGGAGATATAATAAATAAATGTACATCTCAGATATGCAATAATATAGCAGAAATATATCACAGATGCAACCATAACCACATAGATATAGTAATACACAATTTCTATTAATGAGTGAAATACTCACTAGAATGGTGGTAGCTTATCTCTAAGAAGAGATGTGATGGCTACTCACATTCGGAAGAATATTATTGTTACAATGAGGTTCCAAGGATTTTTTAACATAAATAAAATACAAAACCCTAAACCTGGAAGATGAAAAGCCAACAATTTTGTGGACCCCGTTTTGGGTACTTTGGTGCATCAACTTCCCGGGGGCGTAACTTTGGCATACGATCTTTGTTTGGGGCACACGATAGCTCTTCAGAAAGGTATCAATGAGGAGATTCATTTTGGGGGATAAATGAGAGATTTTAAATATCATTGAGGTGTCTGTTCTCAAAAAAAAGTCATTTAGGCCCTCAAAATGGCCCCGAAAGTTTAGAAACCAAAAAACTGCTAAAAATAGTAAGTTTCCAGAACATTGTTTTGTGTTAGTTGGAATAGGTGGGTGGCCAACGATATCCACCTATATCATATCCACCATGAATTGACTCAAGTTTTTCACAAAAACACAAATATATGGCCTAGTGTTGGCCAAATACATCAAGGACCCTATCAGATGCCTATATATCTTGGGATCCACCAACTCTGAATCTAGAGTCACCACCTTCTTTAGATTGGTAATCATAGGTGTGGCCATTGGTTTATAGACATCCATCCTGAATATTCTCAAGATATCTATTGCATAATTCTCTTTTCCAAGGAATATATCTCTTGATACTTTCCATATCTATAACCCCAAGAAATAATTCATCAAGCCAATGTCCTTCATCTTGAACTCACTAGCTAAATCTAATTTGTACTCTACAATAAGATCCTCTACACCTGTGAGAAATAAATCATCAACATATAGAACTAGAATGAGTGGATCCGACACAAAAAGTATGAAGTATAAGTTAGGATCCACCTCACTCTTGGTAAAGTCCGTACTTTGTAAGTATCTATCAATACTGGAATACCACACCTTGGGTGCCTTTTTGAGTCTATACAAGGCTTTCTTAAGCCTATACACATGAGACTCCCTCCCATGTACCTCAAATCCCTAAGGTTTCTCTATGTATACTTCCTCGTCCATGATCCCATTGAGGAAATTTGTTTTCGCTTCCATATAATGTATCTTCCACCTCATAACTGAAGCAATAGAAATAACAGGTTGAATAGAATCATAACTGGTGACTGGAGAAAATGTCTCCTCGTAGTCCACTCCCTCTTTCTGGGAGAACCCTCTCGCCAAAAACCTCTATTTGAACCTATCAATGCTTCCATTTTGCAGTATGCTTGATCTTGTAGAGCCATATGGAACTCACAACTATCTTCCCCTCTGGTCTTGGGACTATGTCCCAAACATCATTCCTCATAACATAGGTGTACTCCTCTACCATGGAATATCACCATACCTATTGATATTATGCTTCATCTAAAATAGAAGGATCAACATCAATGATGCTACTCATAAGCATCATATATTAAGGAAACTTATTTGGAGGCATGCTCTCCCTCAATGTACTCCTAAGATCCTCATGATCCTGAGTATCCATCAATGTCATCTCATACCAACTCAGTATTTTGATGGAACTGGAAAAGGCTAACTCCCTCTTCCCATCTGAAGTTTGACTCCCCACATTGGAAGTCTGTGAACTCTTCTCATCCTATAGGATGACCCTAAAACATGTATAACCTTCCCTCTTTGACACCAATGTTGACTACTATGTCGGGGATATCTCCCTCTTAACATATGAGTACTTTCCCTCTCTGAAAAGTAACAACAAAACCCCTATCCTACAAAACTGAAACTGAGAGCAAGTTATTCTTCAGATCTGGTACATAAAGCACAACTTGGGCCTATAACAAACCTCTTGAATCAATTTAGAACATGACAGTTCCCATCCCCTTTATTACATACTTGGCATCATCACCAAGATCCACATGGGTCCCTCAGTCCTCCATCATACCATTGAATATCTCTCGTGCTTCTATCTCTAGTGTTGGATCATGTTGTCATTCATGCCAATGGTTTGATTGATTGATGTCAAGTGATTGATTGATGTCAAATGATTGATTGATTGATGATTGGTGTAATATAATATGTATTGTCCTTGATGAGAATGCATAGATGAAGATGGATCAATGAGT
>JZKD02S2374125.1:995947-1007568 GCA_000966675.3 Picea glauca | reverse complement strand
TCTATTTATGGAAAGTGGTTAACCCTAAAATAAGGAAAATAGGTTAAGTGACCTAGAAATGGGTTAAGTGACCTAAAAATGGGTTAATTGACCTAAAGGATGAAAGTATAAATAAAATATCAATGGTCTCTTGTAGATATCCTTTTTGTGGATCAATGGAGAGCTTCTTGTGGGAATATATTTTGGAGTATTGATGGAGAGCTTCTTGAGCATTTTTGGTGTGGAACACTTGAGGATATTGAAGATCTATAGGTGACTGAGCTAACCAAGGATATATAAGCTGAAATTCTGAGGAAAGTGAAGAAAAGAAGGCCTAAATGCAAGGAAGGATAAATTCTTTTGATGGTGCTTTCTAAGGTATGTTATTTTCAGGTCATCTCACCATTTTCTCTATAACGTTTTTTCTATAATGTTTCAGATCCTTAAATTTCTATGCAAGTTATAAAACATATACAAGTATCTTTGGTTAAAAATTAAGCTTGTGGGTCATTGTATTTTTGTAGTTACACTCTGTGGAAAATAGGGTTTGTGGCTAGTCCTGAAACTAGTCAAAATCAGGTGTTTCGAGTAAAAACGTCATAAATTCTTCATAACATATCCAAATTCAATGAGACCAAATGTGTCAGTTAGGGTAAATGATGAAGTATTCTCTGTAATATTTTCAGTTCATTTTATCAAATATTTTGTGTGGGGCACGCTCTACAAGGTCTCTCTCTAGAATAATCCAGAATTCAGCAAGGTATGTCATTTTTGCTATAACTCCTTTTATGAGAGGTTACAAGTAGTGCCACTTGGAGTAATTTCATAAAACACACTAAAGAATATTGTGTATCAGTTTCATATATTTATTAAATACAAGTACAAAGTTATGATTATTTCAAGTTAGGGTTGTTGACTAATCCAAAACTAGTCATGGTTGAAACAAGCAATTGATGAGTTGGCACATACATGAGGTGCATAGTTGATGATGTTGGTACATATTGATGATTTATTGTTGATGAGTAGTTGACACATGATTGGTATATACTTGGTATAGGGTTGTATGCACTTGTTTATGGTACAGGTTGATTACAGGTTGTTTGGCACAGGTTGGTGCATGGTTGATGCTCTTGTTTATGGTACAGATTGATATCTGTTGAGGATTATTGCCTCATCTCAGTTGGTGCTAAGAATGTAAGATAAGTATTTCATATAGAGATGGTTCTCTTGTAGAGTTGTACTCTATTTAGTTGTTGCTGAAAAACCCCTGGATTTAAGTCCATAATAAAAAGAAAAATTGTACATACATCTTTTGTTCCTTGTGTTCCTTGTGGAGATGATTTGTTGATGATATATTGTTGATATATGTTGCTGATATGTATTCACATCTAACTAATTATTAATGACAGCAATGAGTAATGAGTAAATGTTGAATGCTAACTAATGAGTTTTATGTAAGAGGGAAGTTTTGGGAAAAATATCCCCACACTCATTCACCCCTCCCCCTCTAAGTGTGGTAGGTGTGTCCAACATCTAGTTGATTTTATTAAAATAAAATATAGGCTCTTGTCTTGGGATAATTGTCCATCTAATTAATAATACAATGCAACAAATATCCTATCCTATCATACCTCAACAACAGTCCTTCGATCTCATAGGATTTTATATCCCTTGCTTTCCCTTTGCTCCTTTCCTTGGACCCTTCCCCCACACACTTGCATGAAATTCCTTCTCCAGCCAATTCAATGAAATATCGCTATCTAATTCTGTGTGTGTTTTATTTCCACTAATAAATAGCCAACTCATGCAACCTATCACCTCTGCTATTTTTGTACAATCATGTACCTACAACTGCTCTACTTCCCAGATCTTTCTATGCTACCAGATTTGTCTACTTCTCTGGTTTCTCCTACTAATTTTGCAGCTCATATATGTTGCCCAGATATACCTAGATCTCTCCTTGTTACCAAATATGTTTGTTATTTCCTTGATGGTTTCTCTTCTCCTTTGTACTGAACATATATCTAGGTGAAGTTCCTTCTTCACCCCGTGCTAATATCTCCTTGAAAAAAAGTCCTTCTTTGCTCTATTTATGAATCACTAACTCTAATAAACATGTCATCCTCTAATACCTAGATGAAATTTCTTCTTCACCCATCCGGGATCCCCTTGAGTCACTATCCTTCATGGCTCAAGCACTTGAGAAAAAATCCTTCTTTGCTCCTAAGTGGATGACTTAATCACATGAGAAAAAGTCCTTCTCTACTCCTATGTGATTTCATGTGGATTAGAACTCTAGATGGAAGTATTTCTCTATCTCTCTGAGATCTCTTTGTTGGCTTCACGACCTCCTTCCATAGCTCAGCAAGGCACCCAAAAAAAAAATTATTCTTCCTGGACTCTCTTGCCTGTTGCTTGAACCTGTTGATCCAATAGTTACAGAGTAAATAAACAATGAAGAAATGAGAAATCATACACATACACAATACACTAGTGTTTTACGTGGAAACCCAATGCAGGATAAAACCACGTAATGTTTTTTCTTATATGTCTTTAAGAATTACATTCATTGGAAGCACCAACTTCCTTTGTTTTCCAGCTGCAACTAGAAGGAGGTTCCAACCCCCTAGTTTCTCAGGATACAACCTGAGGGAAGCTCCAAATCCTCAATACTATGGCTACAACAAAAAAGAGGCTCCAACCCCCTAGTTTCTCAGGCTACAACCTGAAGGAAGCTCCAACTCCCCAATTCTCTAGCTACAACTAGAAGGAGTCTCCAACCCCCTATGTTCTCCGACTACAACCAAAAGGTGGCTACAACAACTTGTCCTTATGATACAGAAGCATATTACAAGGCCAAAAGCACGTGCCTAGCCAAAGGAGCAGTTGGACGCGCAGATGGAAAAGGAGAACGTTTTTATGAATAACATTTTGAATATTGAACTTAAAAAGCATTAATGTAATAGTTAGGAAGAAGGCACACTTTGCATTTATACCTAGGAGATATGAACAGATTTGGAGGGATTACTCCCATCTGTCAAACTGTAATAGGCATTTAAGTCTGTTGATGAAAGTAGGTAGATTTGAATTAAGAGATTAGATAGTTTAGAGAGTAGGAGGGAAAACGGATATAGACACCCTCACCCTTGTATCATTGTGTTATGAACATTATCATCATCAAGAGCTGAAGCAGAGAGCTGTAGAGAAGAACCCATGTACGGGAGAAATCGAGTTAATATATGAAGATTTGGATCCAACTTTCATGGTGTTATGATGCTTACTACTTACATTTGCTGAATAGTATGCATACAATTGTTTTATTCTCCTTGTTTATGCATTTCTTTCAATGTTGTGTTGAATGTGTGATTTCATGTTAAGTATATTAAGTCTGAGAGAGGAGAAGAATGAGTTTCAATTGTTTCTCTTCCTGAGAGAGTTCCTGCAAGGAGTGCAGTTAAACATCCACAAGGTGTGCATTGACAAAGGTTTGCATTTTTGTCTCAGAAAGATCAAGAGAGATACTATTGTTCTCATTCCAACGGAAGTGTAGGTGAAGAACAAAATCCATGCAAGGTGTGCGCAGGCTAGTTGAAGCCTTAGGAATTAGCAACTAAGGTTGAAGAGTGAAGGACTGTTGTTGCCGAGAGTGCACAAAGTCGAAAAATCAAATACACAGAAGTATTTGAAAGATTGCCGCAAGGAGTGCATGTAGGAGTCCTTTTGAGGCTTGAGTTGCAAGATAAATCTCAGGAGGGTTAGCACCTTTGAAGTGTTCAAAGGGAGATGGGGTCGAAGTCACCTCGTAGAAGTTAAGTTCCAGTGTAAGAACACCGGTTCGTTTCACAGAGATTCTTGAGGAAGAAATCTAATGGTCGAAATTCTCCATGGAGAACTTGTGAAGTCACGAGGACCGTAGGATCCAGAGAAGTTGCAGGGTGGATAAGGGTTAGATGAAACCATTACGTTGGTTTCAAGATTCAATGTCGACCATTGATCGTGACCGTCGAGCTGTCAAGATCATTTCGGAAAATAGGGGTTTGTAAGTCCGGAGTGTAAACCAAATCCCTTGGTCACTCAAACTTTTGAATCAAGAAATGGATTATTGTGTGTGAAGACGAGGCGTAGAATTTTTGTGGCTTCCGAATTTTGGAGTTCGGCATTTTGGGGGTCTTGACGATAAGGAATCGGGGCATAGTGGAGTGAAAATCCCAAAGTCGCGAGTCGCAATAGGATTTTGGCGTGAGATTTCAGGATTTCGGCACTTTAGGTTTCGGGAAGCAGAGGAGGCATAGTTTTTGGGATAAAGAGTTTCGAACTCCTAGTGCCCGAAATCCCAAAGGAACACAGGTCATCGGATTGAAGGGAGACTTATAGCCATTGATCCCGTAAAGGTGCCATTTCGGAGTTCAGGGTTTTGAAGTGGAAGAGGAACGCCTGTCAGAGGTTTGTTCAAGTCCCAAACACCGGGAAACTTGAGTGAAAGGTGGCAAGAATCAACGTCAGAGAAAGAGTACAGCAGAAAATATAAGTGGTGTACTCATCGCCAGGAAAAGTCAAACCTTCGTTGACTGTTTCGGGGTTTTGGAGGTTGGAGGGCTAGGAGACTTGTATCCAGATTCATGAAGTCCGAAACTCTGAATCAGTGAAAAGTCCCAGTCTTAGTTGTTGGGAATCCAGCCGCATGAAAACATCAGGGTTCGGCATTTCAACAGTTGTGAAGATAAGAGGTCGAGGTTCTTTGCTCCAGAATTCCCAAAGTCACAAAGTGCGACACAACTATGGAGTAGGACATAGCCAAGGATTTCAAAAATTTGGCATTTCGGATTTCGAAGGGTTGAAGAATCAGAAACTCGACAACAGGAATCGCGAAATCCAAAACCCCGAAAGGAAAAGAAAATCCCTGATCACATATTGTTGGTCAGGAGATTTGGGTTGATGCCTTGTGTTTGATCATGCAGGCATACCTATAAGGACCTGTGGAAAACACTATTGCATGTGTGTGGGATTCCTTGTGGAGGAACTGAAGATTCAAATTGACTCAGGGTAGATTTAGAACGATCCTACGTGGATATTGGCCCGAAGGTCAGGGTCTGCATCAGTTGTGGTATTAGAGATTGATTATGTTTGTATTTTGCAGACAGAGGAAGCAGGAGGAAGAAGAGTACTTTGATATGCATTAATTGTGGTATCGGAGCTCAGAACAAGTTCTTTTCTTACTGTAGTAGAGAGAACAGGGGAAAATTTTACAACCATGCCACCGAGAAGAAGAGATAGGCCAATGCCAATGCCTGATCTAGAAAGAGAAAGAGAAATGTGTGAGTTACATGCCAGGATTTATGCTATGGAGACATCACAGAGGCACACAGTTGACACTAGGGATATTAGTGAGACTGAAAGTGAAAATGAAGCTGGAAACGAAGGAGAAGAAGTCGCAGTCGAAGATGTTGCAGATGAACGCCTATTCAGGGTTGTTGCTAGGATAGGTGCCAGAGCAAAGATGGAGATTCCCATGTATGAGGGGAACCTAGATGTTGAAGAGATTCTAGACTAGATTATAGATCTGGATAAATACTTTGACTATAAGGATGTCGAGGAAGATAATAAAGTCAAACATCTTGTCACCAAACTTAAAGGGCATGCAACACTGTGGTGGGATGAACTGCAAGCTGACAGATGCTACAAGGGCAAGCAGAAAATCAAAATTTGGGATAGAATGGTTGCAAAGATGAAAGAAATATTTATACCCAAGGATTATCAAATCTCTTTGTTTCGGAGGCTTCATAATTTGAGACAGAAACTGATGTCAGTGAAAGAATACACTGAAGAGTTTTACAAGATAAAAATCAGAGTAGGTCATCGGGAAAGCAATGATGAAAAAGTTTTCAGGTACATGAATGGTCTATGGTATGACATTCAAGATGAGGTGAGCATGATGACCATTCGAAATGTGGAATGTGCTTATCATATAGCTCTAAAAGCTGAAGAAAAGCTGAGCCGAAAACAAGGTCAAAGAGGTCGAGGTAAAAGTCAAGCTAGAGGAAAAACAATTGCCCAAGACAGAACTCAGAAATCTAAAGAAGAGGGAAAGAAACCTCAAACTCAACATGAGAGAGGAGGAAGCTCATAGAGAGGGCAGTATTTTGATAGAAATACTTTTCCTCGAGCTAGAGGAAGAGGAAGAGGCATAGGCGGTGAAGTAAAATGCTTTGTCTGTGGAAAGATTGGACATAAATCCTATGAGTGTCCAGATAAGAAGAAAGATGGTGGTGAAACTCACAATGCCGAATCACAAGGATAGAATGTTGAGGCAGAAGACGTCGAGGGAAAAATATCTTTGATGATGATTAAAGTTCTCTTGAAGCCAGAGAAGGAGGCAGAGAACCCAGCCCAAAGAAATAGTTTGTTTCAGACTTCTTGCAAAACCAAATACAGGGTATGCAAGGTCATAGTGGACTGTGGTAGCACAGAAAATCTCGTGTCTACAGAGATGGTAGAAAAGCTGGAGATGGCGACTATTGTACATCCAAGCCCATACTAAGTTTCGTGGCTACAAAAAGTACATCATGTAAATTTCACTAAGCAGTGTTTAGTTGAATTTAAAATAGGAGGATATAAGGATGAAATATTATGTGATTTCATTCTCTTGGATGTTTGTCATCTATTGCTGGGTAGACCATGGCAATATGACAGGAATGTGATTCATGATGGGAGAAAGAACATGTAAACCCTAGAGAAAAATGGTAGGACTCACATGTTGTTGCCAATTAAGGATAAAGAGGTGAAAACAGAGATGAGCAACACTGTACTTCTCATGAGTGGGAAGAGTTGCACCTCTTTCGTCACCTTAGTGAGAAAAATAGAGGTGCTTGCAAGATTAGTTGGGTTTGCTAAGTAGGATAGCTATAAGGAAAAGGGTTAGAGAAAGAAATACAAAAGAAAAACTAAGAAATAAAACAACAACTAAATTAATGAGCATAGGGACATAAGGACAAAATAAACAATTAGACCCATGTCACTAATGATAAGGATGATATTAGTGAAAGAAAACACCGAGAAGAAAGAGGACTATGAGTCCCTTCTTCCTCCAAGGGAGGGCTCTTGGACCCCCACAAATAAGCTCTTCTTGCAACTTTGAAAATTAAAATGAAAATGGTGAAAGAATTCTTTGTTAATCCACTCAAGGGGTGAGATGGATTGCCCAATGCAATGATGCAAGTATACTCTTGGTAAGGATAAAAGATTCCTCAAGAGAATAATGGAAGCATAACTTTTCTATGAATTCCTTGAAAAATGAAGTGTATCCATGGCCTTTTTATAGCATTCCTTTGAGGTATTGTCCAACTAGTTTGTAGTGTGTAAAGAGGCTAATTAGGGCATTTTTAGGTATTTGACCAACCACCCAATCGAATCTAGTCTACATTTGAGTGTCAAATCAACTTGGAAGCTGAACCAGGAGTGGGTGGGATGCCAAACACTCTCATAAATGCATTGTTTCTTAGGTTCACATCTTTTTGCGACAACATTCGTGCATCATGCGCATGTGCGTGATTTTTGCATTTTTGTTTTGCGCATGTGCGTGCATGCCCTGTGTCTTCATAGTGCCCTTTAATTTTTTCACTAGTTGTATAGTTTTTGAACCTTTGGAAATGATTTTGTGTTAATTCGGGTCCATGGGTGACCTCATAACTATTTGACAATGTTGAATTCTTGTAACCATTTGCGGACGAAATTTTGTTGATAACAGATGCCCCCTGATGGATGAGGTTAGGAGCATACGTATAGCCGAAATCCATCAATGTTTCTTCTACTGAGAGTGTTTTTGTAAGAGAGAGATATAGTGGGTTTGTCAAGAGTTACCCATTGAAGGGAGAAGGGAACCTGTAGAACCTGACCTTCCATAAGGTTTGTAAAAAAAAACTATGTATAAACGAGGCTGGCATGCCCCATGCTCGTGTCATGTAACTCAAAAGAGGAATGAAGTGTTGATGTAGACAACTGCATCACCCTCGGGGGTGGTCATGATAAAGGAAGAAGACAATTTTGTGGAGGAACATACTCTGAACAGTAGGTAGTGAGATCTGTAAGAAGTATCACAAATTCTGTAGGCATTGATAGCCTAGCCAAGTTCAGAGGTCTTTGGAGAATATAAGAAATAAATGCAATAGTCACAAAGTAAGACCCACCGTAACATGAGAAAGTGTTGATGTCGAATGTTATGGGGGTCAACGACAGTAGGGAGAAATTGCGGTTCTCCCTGTGCCATCTGAGAGCTCTCATTGGTAAGGTAATGAGAGACAAGATATAGTCGCCCTTCTAGAAAACTGTGTTGATGTCAACACAAGGGGGACGTGACTCCTAGAAGCAAGGGGCTTTGTGAAATCTACTAGGTGAGTTTAGGATTTTGGAAGAGGTACATGGACGAAGTCAATATGTAGGAATACTCAAGACTGCCTTTGGTTGGGGGTATATGTGAGGTAAAAAGTGGTCGCAACCGTTCAACAAGGTCGAGTGTCAGGGGGACAACAAGATAGGGAATAAGTTGTGCCAGAGGAGGGACAAAGTGAACAAACTTAGAGGGCATAGGTAAGTGGCCTGTGGGATACTCAGAGGATATGGACAGTGTCATCAAGGGTAGATGATAAGGAGTGCCCCAACCAAGGGAGACATGGGTTGCGTTTTCCAAAAAAGGGAAGAAGGTCTCCAAGGGTGACGACAAAAAGGTAATGTAAATGTTGGAAACAAAGGCATTTGTACAATAAATAAAGAATAATTTGGGATAAGTGTACAAATACAGAAACGGGTGCCCCAATGCAACATGGCTGGACCGGGTAGGGCATAATTTTCTTGGAGAACTGGTGGAGGGTGGGGGCCCCATGGGTGGGTTTCTGTATGAGGTAGGTGAAATGAAGGGAAATTTGCAGAGGGGAAAATGAATTGTGGATGAAATGGAGGGTTCATGATACTGCGGAGGTGTAGTCAAAAATAGAACCTTGAAGAGCTAAGTTGGGAGTCCGGTGGGAAAGCTAGCAAAAATGAGGAGAAGGAGTATGTGGTTGATTCGCAACATGATGGAAAACTATCGAGACTCCCATCCCTAAAGGGTTTTGAAAAAATAGCATGGGTTTCTAAGGCGCAAAAGGGTGCTATGAATGGGAAAAATCATGTGGGTAAGAGTGCTACCGAGTGATAGTACCGAAGATGCAAATGGAGGTGTTGGTACTGCAGAGCTGGAGATGGGGATCCTAGAGGTAAATGTCATAGGATTTGACTGGAGATGGAAGTGAGATTCAGAGGGAATGACTACATGCCAATGCTGAGTATATACCTAAGGGGGTTGTGTTGATGTATGATGACCAAGTACCTGCACACATGAAAACCAAATACCCGACGTGAACAATATCTGAAGAGAATCGAACATACGAGCATTTATTTGATAATTTTGAATATGCGCATGCATACCTAGTTGGGGTATGAAAAAATGGTGCCCCATGGGCTCAAGATGAAAAGAGGCCCAGGGACTATCGTGATGTAGATGATGGGATGTTTATCTCATGGCTGAAGATAGATCGAAGAATGGACACCCGGAGCTCCCAAAATGGTGAATGGAAGTTGGGTGAAAAGGCTTATATATAGTTGTAGGGCCCACATTGCCACCTCATTTGTACTTGCTACTATAGTGACTGGATGAGAAGTATTCAGAGGAGATTTGGAGATTCTAGGAGGATGAGGCATCCGATCGAGGACCAACGAGCTTCAGTTTAGTATTCTGATCATCTTGCATAGAATTAGGGTTTCCATTTTTGGGCAGGGTCTGTATGGAGGGTCGTACAGGAGGTTTTTAGGGATGTGGGCCCCCAAGTGCGCAGGTAATCTAGAAATATGCATGCACAAGTGTGCACCTTCCATATGGATAGTTGCACTTGGGGGCTCCCATAAGGGGGACTAATGTGCGCATTATGTGTGCGCCTATTGGCTACACAGTCGTGTGTGTGTGCACGGCTGTGTAGTGGACAGGTGTGCTTTGATGCGTGCCTATGTTTTTGACAGGGGTGCATGGAAGCACCCCTGTAGGGTGAGCAGGCATGCTTGTATGTGCACCTGTGAGATGGACAAGTGCACATGAGTGCGCGCTTGTGGAGTGAATAGGCGCGCATATGTGCATGCTTGTGGGGTGAACATGCACGCATGTGGTTTAAACAACCATGCCTTGGGGGCAAGGTCGGCAGGTGTAAAACTTATCTTTTTAATGTTTGTGATGGTCGAGGTGGCTGACCTTGGATTGTTTTATGTGGCTACAGGAAATAATTGTGCAAGATGCTAGTTGGTTGGTGAGAGAGGGATTGGTCCCAGTTGAGGGATGCCATGGCGATTGAGGATCCAGGGGTATGTGCTACTTTGGCAGTCTGTGGGTTGATGAATTTCTTTGAGTGCCCGTTGATACAGGCACAGGAGTATCTCCTATAGTTCCTTATCCATATGTGGAGTCCGGACCTGCATTGTTTCATGGTGCAGGGAGAGAAGATTGCCTTCACTGTGGTGGAGGACATATATTTTTTGACTGGGCTCCCGTTTCAGGGAACGCCCCTACCAGCAGAGCTGGTGTTACCTAGGGATGTGGCGCTAGTGATAGTGGGCCAGAGGTTCTATTCAAGGTTGAACTTTATGTTAGGATCCATTGTGAGCATCGGGGTGATGGATGCTCTAGTGCATCATTGTATAGAAGTGATGATTGTGAGAGTGTATGGGTCTCTTGCGACTCATTGGATCAGTGGTGTTCAACTAAGTGTGATAGAGAAGGTACTCGACAGTGATCACTTCGCTTGGGGGCTTACACTGCATGCTAGGATGGTAGGGCAGCTAGACTATTGTCGGTCCACTGATACAAGAGAGTTTTCCTTTGGGTCCATCCTAGTGGTATGGTTTTTGGAGAGGGTGTCGATGTTGCACCCTAGGATTTTATTGGGCGCTCCTGGGATGTGAGAGCCGCGACTAAGGTGGTGGTCAACTATTTTTCTTCGCCATGGTGGTGGTGAGGGAAACCACTTCTTTACGGCTAAGGTGGCATAGGTGTGGCGGCAGATGCCAAAGGTGATATTGCAGTTCCCACATGTTGGTGTTGACTTCCAGGATTATCTGGACATGGTGTTACCTCCAGGGGAGGTTTTTTATCACCGAGGTATGTTTGTGAGTTATATATATAGATATGTTTTTTGAGATAGAATGACATATGTATATGATATAGATGTTGATACTATCGTTTGGTTGTTTGTATGTGTAGATGTGGCACCTCGCGGGTGTGAGGTTAGAATGAGGGTAATATGGTGAGGAAAACTCATGGGAGAATCCTAAACGAGATGAGAGTTTGAAAAAAATCTCATTCTCGAAGTGTTTCCCGTGATCGGAAACTAGTTGAAGTGGTACTCCAAAACGGGATATGATGTGGTTAAAGAAAAAATGCACTGCGGTGTCAGCGGTATTGTTGAAGGTGGGCATAGCTTCTACCCATTTTGTGAAGTAATTGACTACCACAACAATGTATTTGTGTCCATTGCTGGAGGGGGGATTACAAGTCATGAAGTCGATGCCCCATTTACAAAAAGGGTCGGTAGTGATGACTGGATGAAGAACAGTAGGTGGTGCTT
>JZKD02S2374125.1:973699-987868 GCA_000966675.3 Picea glauca | reverse complement strand
AGGTCTTCTTACATCCGCCTTATTCTATTTTATTGAAAGGTCTTATTAATATTGACCTTTATTACATTCGAATACATTGATCTACCTATGTGCGGGTTAGGACCTTAACAGAGGGATCAAGGCCAAGCATTTTTGTGTATGACTAGGAAAAAATATCCCGATATTCCTGGAAGAGAGTTTTATAGGTGGTGATTTCTTGAGGAGTGCAAGCAGCTCCAATGGTGATTTCCTCGAAGATGCCATTTTTGATGGAGATGTTGATTTTGATGTCCGGGGAAATGTTGGCCATGTTGCCTTCTTCAAAAGCATCTGGGGTAGGAATGGGGTTATTGAACTAGTCGATATGCCCTGATGGGATAAAATATTTGGTTTTGACTGCGTATATGGGGTGTTGGTTAGGAGGCGTGGAGGCTTCCTGTGGAAAGAAGAGCACTTGGTGGTGTAGTGCATCCCATGGGTAGTCAGGGTTGTTTAACTCTTCTAGTATTTCCTCGTCATAGTGGAATTGGCAAGAATACAAGGGGTTGTGAAGAGTGATATCAGTGACTGTTGTCATGTGGCTTCCCCCTGGTGATGAAGAATTAGGGGGAATGACATAAGTAAATTGCGATGGTTCCCTCAACATGAGCCAAATATAGAAGTACTGATGAGTACCCGTGGTAGTGGGATGTAAAATTTTTGTAGGAAAATGAGCGGGAGAATTGGGGGGATTTGGGGGTGAATCCTCAGATAAGTCATCCAAGAACCATGGAGGCATTGGGAGGGCCTCGAGGTTCAGGAGAAATGAGATGAAGAATCTCTAGTGATGAGGTAAGGTCAACCATCGATTTTATGGGTCTTTGAAGCAGGGTCAATTGACGTTGCCTATATTCAATGATCATAGGACACTGGTATGTAAAATGATCTAAGGATTCACATAGAGAGCAAGGGCATCTCATACGTTCATTGACTGAAGTTGTGACATAATGGATGTTAGTGAATTTTGGTAGGGATGACGTAGTTGGACTTGGTTCGCTCTGGAAGCTTTGGCATACTGTGGCTAATGTCTGTCGAAAGCATGGCAGTGATGGGAAATGGTGGGTATAATGGCCATATTCTGAACATATAGTGCAAGCGAACTTGGTTCGCAACCCTTTAATACTTGAATGAGGGGTGGTAGCAGTAGTACTTGCTATAGTGGCGAGTTTTGAGGGAGTTTGATTGAGTGGAATCAAATTTCGTAACTCTGGTAGAGATGGATAGTTGTTGGTTTGGTGTCCATATTTCTCACATAGCGCGCAAGGAGGTTGGATGCGCGGGGAGAGTGGAGCTCTAGGCTCTTTATTCTTTCGATTTCCCCTAGCTATGGAAGGGAGGGTAGTGAGTGGGGGTGTAGAGGGTATGGTGGGAGTGAGTATGGGAATCATCATTGGGATTCCTTCCGTTTGGTGGGGAAGCGATGGTCGAGGGACCATCTTGGGTGGATGTAAATACCAAACTAGAATTTCTAACACCATATTAGGGAGGTTAAGCGTTGCGGCTACCTGGAAAGCATGTACACCTAGAGGAGGGTAAAAGAAGGGGATTTGAGTAATGGCTTGGGGAATTGTTTCCCAAACTGGGATATGGCCTTGGGGAGAGGTGAAATCATGGACTGGTGGGGTCGACGAGTTTGGAGGAGACACGTGATGGGGGAGCTCTGCGACTAGTGGGACATCAGATATGATAGAAGCCTCCCTAGGAGGAGGGGTATCCTCTATGTCAGTTTCGTTAGATGATATGGCACACACTTGATTGGAAGGATGAAGGAGCGGTGGTGCTCCATGGTAAGTTCCTAACAATGATGGATCTTTGAAAATTCTGGGACCCATTTCGATGAGTGCGTATGCGTCATGACTTGTGTGGATGAGAGGGAGAATGTTATCGATGTTGGCAGATGGGTTAGTCTCATAATGTGAGACTTGGTCAATGGTAACGATCTTCTCGTTGTGGGGGAACATCAATGTTTGAAAGACGGAAGAGGCAATTGCCTTCATAGTGTACATGTAGTTCTAACTGAAAAGGATATTATAATCGAGTGGGGCATCGATAACTTCAATGTCGATGAGAATAGTCTTGCCCCCGAGTTCTACGGGGACATTTTGGAAGATCCCTTCAAGAGATGATGGTCGTCCATCATAAGCTTGTAAGGTAATGGCAAAGGGTATGAGTTTGAGGGAACCAAGTTTCTGCCATACAGATTTGGACATAATGCATGTAGATGCACCTTCATCGATGATACACCGATGAACTGTAATGTTTCATATTTTCACTGGGATTTGAAAAGCGATCAAAGCAGGAAGGTGAGGTTCTCCACTGTCAAGATCAAATGTAATGAGTCAAGTATCTGCGGGGTCGACTACCCCCAAGGTGGAAAGTAATGATTTCCACTGAGTGGGACAAGTCTAAAGGACTTCTTAGATTGACATGGTAGCCGGGGATTGTGCTAAGTCATCAACCAATCTGTAATTATGAGCTTCCCTAGCCTGTGGGTTGTGGACATTCCTGTGCAATGGGATGCAAGGGATGTGAAGCGGTGGTTCTATGTTAGGGTGAGGGATCACCAATAGGGGTCCTATTGGTGCAGGGATTATTTCTAGAGGAATGGGAGGGGACTCAGCCGGTGCATGGTACTGACGATTACATGTTTGCAGAAGGATTTCTTCCTCACTAGTGAGGAGGATCATGCAATCTACTAGATTGTTTGGATTGAGGTATTTTCCCACCTGAGGTGGGGGAGGTTGCATGTCCTATTGTGTGTTTATCACACCTTGGTGTGGAATAAGATTCTGTAGCACAGTAGGGGGGGGTTGTTGCATGTATTGTTGTGGGGCATGCTGAGGGCAGGTGGTGCTGGAGGATGGGGTAGACTGCCTGAGTCTTTCAGCCATTTGAAATCAATGATTTGGGGGCAATGATAAGTATAATGACCAAACTCACCACAAAGAGCACAAGGGAAGTTGGTTTTAACATTATTGTTATTTCTCCATTGATGCCTATTTTTATTTCCCCCCTGGGGGTTATGATTCCCTTGGTTCTGGTTGCCCCCAGTAGGTTGGTTCTGCTGGGGTTGATTCCCGCCTTGACCTGGGTTGTTGTTGTTCCTGTTTCTTCATTTCTTTTTGGCATTATTCGACTGGTGGGTCGTATTTTCCATATTCAGCTGTTCAAAATTTTGATATTGCTGAACGGGAGAGGGTTGAACAAAATTCTCCCCAGCATGAGGATGTGGGGGAGCGATGGATGGGGGGGGACCAGGAAATGGAAAGTACGGATTCTGTGGAGGTAACGATCTGTAAGGTACATAGGAAGGCGTGGAATTTTTGCTAGTACTATAAGTTGAGGTAGAGGGGGTACCAGAACTTGTTTGAATAGGTGGTTGTATGGGGGGTGTTGACGGTGGCCCACTGATGGGTAGAGGCATAGCAACAGGGTATGGTTGTTGATAAGGGGGTGGGGGGTAATAAGAGGTGCCCCCATATGCCGACGGATATTGAGGTATTCCATACATTGGTGGTTGTTGGGTTTGTGGACCGTGGTGAGTGGTATTACCAATCAGTTCGTCTGTTGAGTGAGACATCCCAGGTTTGTCTTGGCCAAATGACACAGGTTTTGGGAGATCAGGGAGTACAGTGTATAAGTACCCTGACTGTGAATAGATGAGGTCGTATTGTTGAGCCTTATTGATGGCTTCTTCTTCTAATTGAGGGAAGGTGGAAGCTACATCCTTACCAAGGAGAGACACAAGTGATCTAAGAAACCAGTCAAGACACTGTTGTTTGGTGGTTTCTTCTTTGCACAAACTATGTCACCTACGCCACTCGTGAATGTGATCAGCGATATGTGTGGCTGAGGTTTGTTTGAAATTAGAGAGTAGTTCCAGACCATTGTCATGGAGGATTGGTAATTGAAAGAAGGTCAAAAATGCTTTGGCCAAGGACTCAAAAGTCACATGGGACTCTGATTTTTCATCTACATACCATTTGGCTGATGGGCCAGTGAGTGTGTGTTGAAATAATCGTAGTCTGATGGAATCATCCATAATGTTGTTGGAAGAGCACCATAGGTGGAAAGTCATGACATGGTTGGTAGGGTCATCTCTTGCCTTTCCTTCAAACTTGGGGATGTATGAAGGTAGCTTGGTGGGCATTGTAGGCCATGTGGGGTCATGCAATATAGGATCATTGGTGAGTTTGCTTAGATCTGGTATGTTAAGAGAGGCCAAATATGGCATCAAGAGTGTTGGTTGAGGATTAGCTCCTGCCATGGTAGGAGTGTTCTGTGAACCTGACCCTGGAGGGGGGCTAGGTGGGTTGGTACTTCCCCTATGATGTCCAACTAGATGAGTGAATGCGTGCAAATGGTGGTGAGAGTAATAAAGAAACAAGAGCCTTTGTTGCAAATTTTGAACTTTACACGATATATATATCCAAATAAAAATGTAATCAAAAGTGCATCATATATAAAGTGGTTTGAAAAAGAAGCATATGTGTGGATAAGTGGGTTTTGTCTACGTGGGGAATCAAAGAAAACAAATGCTTGTGTCCTAAAAGACGTAACACCCTTCCTCTCAAATAGCACTGGACCTTCCAATAGTACTCAACAGTGGGGTTTGAAGTCACCGGAAGAGAGACTAGTGAAAGATGAAATAATCAGTTATAATGAGGGGTAAAGGGGGCATATCCTGAAAGGGATGGAGATATTTATCAATAGCCACAAAAAATCTGATCAAGGTGCAATTGCAGCCCACAATTGCCACCTGGGTAGATGTCCTAAAATTTGGCCACTAGGTACCTCGGTCAAAGTGCGGCATTTAGATTTTCGGCCTAAGAAATGGGTCACGGGCTGGATCCCGTCCAAGAGGTGGGTGCCTCAAGGGGGGATGCACAGAACAACCGGACCTCGGCCTTTAAACCTTCACGGGTATCTCCATGCCTTATGGTGTTAGGTACACTTGACTTGGAGGATTTTCAGTTCCCTATTTGACAACTTCTATGGTTTTGACAATGTGAGAACCAGATGATGGGGAGTTATTTGGATGCCTATCCCCAAAATCCTACCTAGACTAAAAAATTTCTTTTGGCACCTCCTGTGGAGGAAAACGTGGTGAGTTTTAAAAAAATTTAGATGTAGTTGTTTTGAGAGGTTGGGGGTGTGAACCAACCTCATTGAAATTAAATGGGAGTGGATAGTTTCATCAAGAAAAGGGTGGGGTGTTTCAAAATCCCTTTGGAGGAAACTTACTTTGACCTCCACGTTTCAAGAAGAAGCTATGTGAGTGATAAGTGACTTTTGTGTATGAATGAGTGAAAGTGTGCCAATTTTTAATGAATTAGGTGTCACCTTGCTACATGTGGACTTCACTTGGTCCTTACAAGTGTTGATTACCTAATTAACTAAGTGCCTTTGGTACAACCTTGCGTAATTCAAAATTCCTAAGGAAGCTAGCATGTGGACATGTGGGTCCGTTACTATTCCTTTAACTCCCTATTGTGATTTAATCTAAGAAAAGATTTGAAACTATCCCAGATTATGATCATGTGGGCATGTGTGGGCCCGTTATAAAACCTTTAAACTTCCCTAGTGATTTGATCTAAGAAATTAAATTTCAATACTATCCTACCTTTGTAGAATGTGGGCATGTATGGGCCCGTTACAATCTTAAGATGTGTTTGAAAAAATAAACTAAGAGGAGTCCCAAGAAGGGTTGTTGTCCTCTCGTAAAGGTTTTAATCTTCTTAAGGGAGATGAAATTGTTCCACAATATTTTTCTGATTCTCAAGGTCGCTTGGAGGCGCGAGAGAAGAGCATACTAAGCGATTGTTATCCAACTTCTAGTCCCAATGCAAGTTAAATGTGATTACAAATGATTTCCAACTTATATTTTTAGCGAAAACAAGCCATCCATGTGGCGAAAATGAAAGCAAAAGAGGAAATAATTGTTTTAACCCCCTAAGTGCCTATGTGTTTTGACTAATCCCTTTATATGAAGAGGGGATTAAGTGTGGTGCAAATTAAAACATGCATGAAATCACTTTTAAGAAGGCTAAGGTCCTTCCCCAAATCTCAAAAACCTTACAATGTGAATTTGTTTTGCACAGGTGCGCGAGTCTCAGTGGAGACAGAGGCTCATTGAGCGCATGCGCGCAGACTGAAAATGGCTAATGGGCACATGTGCGCAGAATAGAACTATGACTTAGGTGCATGTGCGCACGATGTGCATCTGTGGGTCGAAAAACCCATGCACAAGTGACACACGACCGTGAATGAAAATTCTTTATGGAATTCTCTCAATTCAACTTGGAATTGGATTATTAGTAGGTCGACTTAGGCTGGTTAATGCACCTGCAAGTTAAATAAACCAAAAGAAGAGCTAAAAAAACCCAAATGGGGTAGGAAATTGATACCTTTCCCTAGTGGAGTCGCCAATCTGTTGTGCCTCTTTCGTCACCTTAGTGAGCAAAATATAGGTGCTTGCAAGCTTAGTTGGGTTTGCTAAGTAGGACAGTTGTAACGAAAAGGGTTAGAGAAAGAAATACAAAAGAAAAACTAAGAATTAAAATAAGAAATAAAACAACAACTAAATTAATGAGCATAGGGGCATAAGGACAAAAGAAACAATTAGACCCATGTCACCAATGATAAGGCTGATATTAGTGAAAGAAAACACGGAGAAGAATGAGGACTATGAGTGCCTTCTTACTCCAAGGGAGGGCTCTTGGACCCCCACATATAATCTCTTCTTACAACTTTGAAAATGAAAATGAAAATGGTGAAAGAATTCTTTGCTAATCCACCCAAGTGGTGAGATGGATTTCCCAATGCAATGATGCAAGTATACTCTTAGTAAGGATAGAAGATTCCTCAAGAGAATAATGGCAGCATAACTTTTCTATGAATTCCTTGAAAAATGAAGTGTATCCATGGCCTTTTTATAGCATTCCTTTGAGGTATTGTCCAACTAGTTTGTAGTGTGTAAAGAGGCTAATTAGGGCATTTCTAGGTCTTTGACCAGCGACCCAGTCGAATCCAGTCCAGGTTTGAGTGTCAAATCAACTTGGAAGCTAAACCAGGAGTTGGTGGGAGGTTGACCACTCTCATAAATGCATCGTTTCTCAGGTGCATGGATTTTTGTGACAACAGCTGTGCATGTGCATGATTTTTGCATTTTTGTGTTGCACATGTGCATGCGCGCCCTGTGTATTCATAGAACCCTTTAATTTTTTCACTAGTTGTATAGTTTTTGAACCTTTGGAAATGATTTTGTGTTAATTCGGGTCCATGGGTGACCTCATAACTGTTTGACGATGCTGAATTCTTGTAACCATTTGTGGACAAAAATTCAGTGATAATAGGAAGGAACTTCTTGATGAGGTTAAGAAGAAGGAAGACACACAATTTATTGTGATCAGGAAGCCCAAAATTGTTTTGACCAGTACGAGGATAGATTATTTACCAAAAGAAATCCAGGAGTTGCTGGAAGAGTTTGTTGATATAGTAGTGGACAAACTACCTTGTTCGTTGCTACCTATCGGGAGTATAAGCCATCATATCGACCTTATACCTAGAGCCAATTTACCAAACAAAGCTGTGTACAGGTTAATGCCACAGGAAAATGAAGAAGTCAAGAGATAGGTCTAGGAATTAATGGACAAAGGACTGGTTCGCGAAATCTTGAGCCCATGCGTTGTTCCAACAATGCTCAGCCCAAAGAAAGATGGAGGTTGGAGAATGTGTATCAACTCAAGGTAAATCCATAAGATTACCATCAGATACATATTTCCATTGCCAAGGATGGATGACTTGATGGATTGCTTGAGTGGAGCAAGATTTTTTTCAAATATTGATTAGAAAAGTGGGTATCATCAAATTCGCATGAGAGAAGGTGATGAATGGAAGACAACATTCAAGACGAATGAGGGGCTATATGAATGGCTTGTCATGCCATTTGGATTAATGAATGCACCCAGTACTTTCATGAGGTTGATGAATGAAGTCCTGAAGGATTTCATTGGGAAATCCATCATTGTATATCATGATGATATATTAATTTTCAGCAAAATAGAAGAAGAGCACTTGAAGCATTTAGCTGCAGTAATGAGAAAATTACAACAAGAGAAATTGTTGATAAATATGAAGAAATAGTCATTTATGAGGACAAAACTCATTTATTTGGGTTTTGTTATCTCTACAAATGAGTTGAAGATGGATCCAGAAAAGGTAGATGCAACTAAGAATTGGCCATTGTCGAAGAGTGTGTTTGAAGTTTGAAGCTTACATGGTTTTGCAAGTTTCTACAGGAAATTCATACGAAATTTCAGTGGAATTATCGCACCAATGATGGATACGGTGAAGAAAATACATAAGTATTTTCACTTGATAGAAGAAGCAGAGAAGAGTTTCAATCTGTTGAAGAGGAAGATCATTGAGCAACCAATTTTGGTTTTGCCAGATTTTAGCAAGGCATTCTAGGTCAGGTGTGACGCGAGTGGATTTGCAATTGGAGCGGTCTTAAGCCAAGATGACAGGCCGGTTGCATACTTCAGTGAAAAACTAAATGAAGCAAAAATTAAGTACTCAACATATGACAAAGAATTATATGCAGTCATACAAGCATTGAAGAAATGGAGACATTATTTGGTTCCTAAAGAGTTTGTTTTGTACAGTGATAATCATGCTTTACAATTCATGACTCAACAGTAGAAGTTGAACCAAAAACATGTTAAATGGGTTGAATTCATGCAGAATTTTACTTTTGTGATTAAGCATATTTCTGGAATTACTAATAAAGTTGTTGATGCTTTGAGCAGGAAATGTTTGCTTATGCAGGAATTCAGAGTCAAGACTTTGGGTTTTGATAACCTCAAAGAAATGTACAGGGATGACCCAAATTTTAAGGAGGCATATGAGGCATCTGAGAATCCAGTTCTCAGGGACAGAAGCCAATGGACCGAGTATATGATCCAGGATGGGTTATTATTTCAGGGAAATCAACTATGTATTCCAAAATGCTCCATGAGGGAGAACCTGCTGAAGGAAAAACACAATGGAGGATTGGATGAACACTTCGGTCATGATAAGACATTCTCAAAGTTGAATGGCTCATATTTTTGGCCAGGGATGAGGACAGATGTTAAGAAATTTGTGGAAAGATGCAGGATTTGTCAGAACACAAAAGGAAAAAGGTAGAACAAAAGGTTATATCAACCATTTCCCATACCAGAAAGGTCATGGGATGCAGTGAGCATGGATTTTATATTGGGACTACCAAGAACACAAAGAGGATGTGATTCAATCTTTGTGGTAGTCGACAAATTTTCAAATATGGCACATTTCATACCATGCCAGAAAACCAGTGACTCAACTCATATTGTGAACCTGTTTTTCAAGGAAGTTGTCAGACTTCACGGCTTACCAAGGAGTATCATGTCTGATCGAGATACCGAGTTCATAGGGAATTTCTGGAGGACCTTATGAAAAAAGCTGGGAAAATTTTTGTCTTTTAGCTCAGCATATCATCCTCAGATGGATGGATAGACAAAGGTCGTGAACAGAATCTTGGGAGATTTGTTGAGGAGATTGTTGACTAAACAACATAGTCAGTGGGATCACATTTTTCCATAGGTGGAATTTTCTTATAATGATTCGCTTAACAGAAGCATAGGGCAGAGTCCATTCCAGATTGTAAATGGAATGCAGCCAAGGGGAGTTTATGAATTGAAAGATTCGAAACAAGCTGAATTCAGGAGTGCTAGTACAGAGGAATTTGCAGAAGGAATGAAGGAGCTTCACAGTTGAATTAAGGAGCGATTGCAGAGTTTGAGTCAAGAATACAAGCAGAGAGAAGATCAACACAGGCGAGAACTTCAATTTGAAGTTGGTGATCTGATTCTTGTGCATTTGAGGAAGGAAAGGTTCTCGAGGGGAACGTATAACAAACTGAAGATGAAAAAGATTGAACCATGCAAGGTCATAAGGAAATTTGGGGAAACTTCATATGAGATTGAATTACCAGATGGGGTCATAATCTCACCGATATTCAATGTTGGGGATTTGTACCCTTATAGAGATGAAGAAGCAGGAGCAAAGAAAGAACCGAAAGAAATTCAATGGACAAAACAAATGCCCGTAGCTCAAAGGCCACAGATGGAAAGCATAATTGACAAAAGGATTAGCAAAAAGACCAGGAGAAAAGAGTATTTTGAATACTTGGTCAAATGGAAGGGACATCCAGTTGAAGATGCTAGTTGGGAAGATGAATCAGAAATTCAAAAGCATGGATAGACTGTGCAAGAGCTCATGAATAGGAGCTCATGAAAATTTTCAATCGAGGGAGTATGATGCAGGAGCATCTTACAAGTCCAAAAGCACATGCCTAACCAAAGGAGCAGTTGGACGTGCAGATGGAAAAAGAGCACATTTTTATGAATAACATTTTGAATTTTGAACTTAAAAAGCATTAATGTAATAGTTAGGAAGAAGGCATACTTTTCATTTATACCTAGGAGATATGAACAGATCTGGAGGGATTACTCCCATCTGTCAAACTGTAATAGGCATTTAAGTCTGTTAATGAAAGTAGGTAGATTTGAATTAAGAGATTAGACAGTTTAGAGAGTAGGAGCGAAAATGGATATAGACACCCTCACCCTTGTATCATTGTGTTATGAACATTATCATCATCAAGAGATGAAGCAGAGAGCTGTAGAGAAGAACCCATGTACAAGAGAACTTGAGTTAATATATGAAGCTTTGACTCCAACTTTCATGGTGTTATGATGCTTATTGTTTACATTTGTTGAATAGTATGCTTACAGTTGTTTTATTCTCCCTGTTTATGCATTTGTTTCAATGTTGTGTTGAATGTGTGATTTCATGTTAAGTATATGAAGTCTGAGAGAGGAGAAGAATGAGTTTCAATTATTTCTCTTCCTGAGAGAGTTCCTGCAAGGAGTGCAGTGAAACGTCCGCAAGGTGTGCATTGATGAAGGTCTGAGTTTTTGTCTCAGAAAGCTCAGGAGAGATACCATTGTTGTCATTCCATCAGAAGTGTATGTGAAGCACAAAAGTTGTGAAAGGTGTGCGCAGTCTAGTTGAAGCCTTAGGAATTATCAACTAAGGTTGAAGAGTGAAGGACTGTTGTTACCAAGACTGCATAGAGTCGAAGAATCAAATACACAGAAGTATTTGAAAGATTGCCGCAAGGAGTGCATGCAGGAGTCCTTTCGAGGCTTGAGTTGCAAGAGAAATATCAGGAGGGTTAGCACCTTTGAAGTGTTCAAAGGGAGACAGGGTTGAAGTCACCTCACAGAAGTTAAGTTCCAGTGTAAGAACACTGGTTTGTTTCACATAGATTCTTGAGGAAGAAATCAAACGGTTGAAATTCTCCGTGGAGAAATTGTGAAGTCGTGAGGACCGTAGGATCCAGAGGAGTTGTAGGGTGAATATGGGTTGGATGAACCCATTACGTTGGTTTCAAGATTCAACGTCGAATGTTGATCATGACCGTCAAGCCATCAAGATCATTTCAGCAAATCGGGGTTTGTAAGTCTGGAGTGTAAACCAAATCCCTTGGTCACTCAAACTTCCAAATCGCAAAATGGATTATCATGTGTGAAGATGAGGCATAGAATTTTCAAAGCTTCAAAATTTTGGAGTTCAACAATTTGGGGGTCCTCTTGACAAGGAGTCGGGGCATAGTGGAGTGAAAATCCTGAAGTCATGAGTCGCGATAGGATTTTGGCATGAGATTTCAGGATTTTGGCACTTCGGGTGTCAGGAAGCAGAGGAGGCAGAGTTTTTGGGATCGAGAGTTTCAAACTCTCAGTGTCGGAAAGCCCGAAGGAACGCAGGTCGTTGGATCAAAGGGAGACTTATAGTCGTTGATCCCGTAAAGGTTCCATTTCGGAGTTCAGGGTTTTGAAGTGGAAAAGGAATGCCTGTCAGAGGTTTGTTCAAGTCCCGAACGCTAGGAAACTTGAGTGACAGGTGGCAAGAATCTATGTCAAAGATAGAGTATAGCAGAGAAGGCAGGTGGCATACTCGTCGCTAGGCAGAGTCAAAACTTCGTTGATTGTTTTGGGGTTTCAGAGGTTGGAGGGCCAGGTGACTTGTATCCAGATTCGTGAAGTCACGAAGTCTGAAACTCTGAATTGGTGAAAAGTCCTGGTCATAGTTGTTGGGAAGCGAGTTGCGTGAATGCATTGGGGTTCGGCATTACAGCAGTTGCGAAGACAAGAGGTCGGGGTTCTTTGCTCCAGAATTCCCAAAGTCGTGAAACGTGACACAACTATGGAGGAGGACACGGTCAAGGATTTTCAAAATTCATCATTTCGGGTTTCGGAGAGTTGAAGAGTTAGAAACTCGACAATAGGATTCATGAAATCCGAAACCCCGAAAGGAAAAGAAAAGCCCCAATCACATATTGTTGGTTAGGAGATTTGGGTTGATGCCTTATGTTTGATCACGCGGGCATACCTATAAGGACTCGTGGAAAACACTGTTGCATGTGTGTGGTATTCCCTATGGAGGAAACGAAGAGTCAAATTGAATCAAGGTAGATTTAGAACGATCTTGCATGGATCTTGGCCCAAAGGTCGAGGTCTGCATCACCTTACCTCGTCCAACCACCCTAAAATATAAGTAGAATGATGGAACCATTGTCACACTATCACTGTGAAATATACTAATGTAAACCTGTACCAATCAACATGTAATCAACGTTTACCATAAACAAGTGCATCAACCATGCACCAAATCTATACCAATCATGCATCAAATACACATAAACTATGACTCATCAGGATGTACCAACATCATCAACTATAGACCTCATGTATGTGCCAAATCATCAAGTACTTGTCTCAACCATGTACCTAGCATGTACCTCAAACATATACCAAATACATATACCAATATAACCATCAAAATTTATCTAACAATTCATCAGTCTATCCATAAACCCAATACCATAAACCATTACATCAAACCATGTGCCACAACCTCACTATTATGCAACCTCTATCTGTAACATACCTCAACCAAAATCCCTCATCAATTCATCATCCAAATGTTATTTGTAACTCTATAACAGACTTGGTGTATATGATCACATACATGCAAACCTTCCTCAATAAGAGAAGAGTATTTTCATCAAATTTTACTTTAGTCTCACATCACTAGTTTTGGATTAGTCAACAACCCTAACTCACAATAATCATAACTATGTACCTGTAATGAATAAATATATGAAAATGGTACACATTTTTATTCAGTGTCTTTTATGTAATTCCTCCAAATTTCACTTATTGGAACCTCTCAGAAAAGGAGCTCTAGCAAAAATGGCCTACCTTGTTGAACTCTGGCTTATTCTAAAGATCGAACTTGTAGAGAATGCCCTGCATGGAATATTTGTTGTGTAGATATGAAAATCATACACAACATACTAAATACGGTATTATAACCAATACACTTGGTCTTACAAAATTTGGATCTATTATGAAGAATTTATGACATTTTTACCCAAAACACTTGTTTTAGACTAGTTTTAGGACTAGCCACAAACCCTATTTTCCACATAGTGTAGCTCCAAAAATACAACGACCCACAAGATGAAATTTTTATCACAGCTACTTGGATATGTTTCCTAAACGGCCTCTCAATTTCACGGTCTGAATCATTCTATAAAAAACTTTATTGCGAAAATGGTGAGATGACATGTAAATAACATACCTTAGAAAGCATCATCAAAAGAATTTATCCTCCCTTGAATTTCGGCCTTCTTTACTTCACCTTCCCTCTGAAATTTGGCTTATATATCCTTTGGTTACCTCAGTCACTTGTAGATATTCAATATGCTCAAGTGTGATTAAAATGAGAGAGTCTTGACTCTTATTTATGCTTTCATGTAGCTTCCTCAGGGGGTTACCATTTAACCATCTTAACTCACTTTCCTTATTTTAGGGTTAACCCACTTCTAACCGCTTGCCCACTTAGTAATTTCTCCATTAAATTTATTTTTTAAATAATTTATTTTGTATCCACTTTGACTTATAGTACACTCATCACTTCACTTTATTATTTACCTTCTAAATCTCTTAAACCACTTTCCTTATTTTAGGGCTAACCCACTTCTAACCACTTGTCCACTTA
>JZKD02S2374125.1:943838-967525 GCA_000966675.3 Picea glauca | reverse complement strand
GACCTTTTGAGGCTTCTAGATGACTCATGAGGGTTCTCCAACTTCACATGGCCATAACTCTCTAACCGTGAGGAGTTATGTGACGTTCCACATACCACCGGAAATGGAATGACATGTGTTATCCATATAGAATAATATTACCTTAAAATATATTAAAACTCATACTATTATACATCAAACAAACTTGGGTCCATTACCCAAACCTTTGTTCTACCAGAATTCACTACCAGACTTTCTTCAAGGGTTGACATCAATGAAAACCAACCCAAATAATCAACAATCTACCCTGGTTGTTGAAAATTCCATTGTATTGACCTGTATGAACTTGTACGCAACTGTTACCACTAGATCATGTGGATGTATTGCATGTGCTCATTGTAGCCCGCATACACATGATTGTGCTCAAAGCACCTGCTTATGTACATGACTATTCTCATTGACACTCGTGTATGTATGCACATGTGCTCACTTACACCCATGTATATATGCTCCCTTCCCTTCTTGCATCCTGCATACAAACCATAGTTTCGCCTCAGTACGATTGTTTCCCTAGAATTTGTCCTTCGATTTTTGCATGTTGGTTATGGATCTGCTATGGATTTGAGATATGGCTTCCCCTCAAAGAAACTTCTATGATACCATGTTGAACACCTATTACTCTAGAACCTAGGTTCTTTGTTATCTAGTGATTTCCTTACTGCAATCAGATTAGCAACTCACAAAACAAAAATACACTACTGAAATATTCAACTCAATAAATCTAGCAGAAGCAAAAATAAGGAAACCAAATCATGCACACATGAACACCAATATTTTGGGTAGATACCCCTAGAAAAACCCCAGAGGGAAAACCATGGTTGAGAATGATTTTATTATGATAAAATGAGGGCTCCTGTAATAGGGATAATGTCCCAGTGAGAAAAATACAACTATAGACAAACCTGGCAAAGCTTGTTCGGTTGTACAACCCAAAACTGCACACTTTTCAATATGTATGTGAATTTCCCCACTTTACACCTGCATACACGTAATTGTATCCACTAGAACCCGCATACACATACAGAAATATATGTATGACACAACTCTTCCTGCAACAACCTATGCTCTCTCTTCTCCTTGATCTAGTCTTTGGATGGAAGTCCTTCTCCACCTATCCAAGATCTTGAATCACAGTCCTTTGTGATCTAACTCTCTTGAAATCAAAGAAGCTTCTCTACTCTCAAGAATCTCAAGAATAATTTTTCCTCAAGTGTCTTTCTCCTTCACCCTAGCCTTGCTTTTATAATCATGAGTTATAATCTATTTCTAATCTCCAAAGTTATTCACGGTTGAGGATACTTCTCACCTCACTTGAGATTTAGATTATATGCTAATTACTTTTAGCACTTCCTAAAATAAATCAATTAATTAATTAAATAATTAATTAATAAAAGTAATTTACTTTAATAATTCATTGAATTAAAGTAAATTCAAGAATAGAAGGCTTTGGATGATTTCCAAACATCTAGACATATAGACCTGTCTGGAAACACCTATCCGACACTACCACTAGCATCAAAATGGTACCCTCTTTAGGAACCCATGGTACACCCTAGAACAAGAGACTAAATGGTTAGGGAGGTTTGACTCATTTTGAATCCAATAACAAAAATTCCAAGTAGAATTGGGATTTTATGGGCTCGTAGTGAAGCATATTAAGTAATTATACACCCAATTGGGGGCTTGTGCTCCCAACTAAACCCATGAAGTTAGGAAATACCCCAAATGAGTTCCTCTAGGATCAAAGTGAACCAAAATAGTGACCAATTGGGTGAATTCTCTTACCAAAGTGATAGAAATCCCTAAGGAGTCACCTATATAGGATAAGGTAAGGAAAATTAAGGATGGTGGTCAATTGTAGAAGGACAATCTAGAGAGATATTGTATCATCATTGGGTAGGCCACACATGTTGAATATAACATGGGAGTGGACTACATGTCATACCTTTAGGTGGGTAAGAATATCTAAACACTCAAGTGCAAATATCGTATGCTACATCCCATCCCCTTGCATAAGGTTATTTCTATGAGATGAGAAAAGTATGGAGGTGCAAGGAAGAAGAGGAACAAGCAAAGCTAAATAAAAAAAATAAAAAAAGAGTAGAAATAATGACAAAGCAATGACGAAAGTTGGTTAGACTGCTAGTTTGTGTAGTGTGAGCTAATTTCCACAAGGGGTACTCACTTTTGAATTATAAAAAATACTATGTGAGTGCATACACTTTTGAAGTTATTGATATAATTTTTTGTGAGAAATCATAAAATTTCCATAAAGGACTATCCATAATCATAATAAAGGACTATCCATAATCATAACCAAATTTAGCATTAGGTGAATAGATAAATAAGATGAGGATATGGTAAATTTTTAAACTAGGTATAATTTTTATAAGTGCATGAGCAAACATGTTTTGAACATTTTTTTATTAAGTGACCCCCTTGTGCTAATTGCATAGACATGTTGATTTTGTAGCCTCCATTGTTTGGCTTCATTTAAGTTCTCAAATTTTGCATATACCCCATGCCTCAATAATATGTGCAAAGAGTGAAGCTATAATATTTATACATAGGGAATATGATGTCAAGCACATGGAAGATAAAGAAACAAAGAAAGATGATAGACATAAGATGCATGACAATCAAGAAAAGTTGGGATGGGAAACAAGCAAGCTTAACCACAATGCAAGTAAAAGATATCAATTAAGCTATGAAATGTAAATGATGAGGTTAAGTAATGAGAACTAAGTCTAGTTATCATGCACGTGATATAATAGAAAAATTATGACATTATAGGTAAGAAAGTTTAATTACCATATTAGTGAAACATAAGCTAGGATGTGATATAAAGTATAATTCTAATATTAGTATGACCTAAGTGGCCATCTAGGGATACTTGAGAAATGGAGAAATGTTCATAATTCTAACAATTTTTGGTTCCTAAACTTCTGGTGCATTTTGAGGGGATTCCCCATGCATTTTCACTCCAAATATGTGCACAACTCGAGAGCTGACAGTTAGTGTTTTAATTTTATTTCCAATAAGATAAGGAAGACCTAAAACAAATAAATGAGTGAAAAATGATTGTCTTGACAAGGCTCCCCTTCTTCTGGATAGCTCATATTCATCCAACTCAGTGTTTTCACTCGGTCCTAATTTCATGCTAGGATTATGGTTCTTTCATATTAGGGTTTTTCCTCTTACAATTTTATTGGCATTTATAAAATACATTTTTAGCCTCTTGTTATGGGATTTTTTTGAATGAGTGTAGTCAACATGTGTCTTCTTGATATAAAACAAACCCCATTCAAACTTTGTAAAAATTATAGTTCTTGGTAAAATTTGAAGTCAATGGTTTGTTGGAAATTAACTTGAAGACTAAAGGCCAAATTTTTGGCCCACATGAAGATGAAATGACTCACATGATGGTTGGAATTCCAAGTAAATATTGTAATTCATAATGCTCACTTGATGTAAAATCAACCCAAGAGAGATGGAAAAAATGAATCTTGGGAAGAAAGATATAGTAGCGAAAGAATGAGGACTTGGAATGAAGAAATTTGCTCAAAGATTGGAGGATCAAGAGAATTCTAAGATTATCCATGAGGAGAAAAGTTGATTGTCTTTGAGCCAAATAATCTGCAAAATACCACCAATGATTTAGAATACATAAATATCTAATTGAGAATCTATAACTCTCATTTGTAACAATTCCCAAGCATGAATAGTAGCCATCAAATGTTGGCTTTCCAATTTGGGTTTCAAGGTTGATTTTTGGCGTCTATGGCATGGTTAATTGTTGTAGAATTGTATTGATTTGGTTCATTTTTCATGTTTTGGTGTGTTCATGTATGTGTTTCCTTATTGGGAGGCCATATGCTCCACTATTTACTTGAAATATATCGTAAATTGATTAATTATATATTATATTGATTAATGCTATGAATTGATGTGTAAACCATGATGCCAACTCCCTCTTCACCTCCTCACAACCATTTCTAGGGTAATTTATGTGTTTATGGTGTGGTTTATTCATGTGGGATTGTGTTAACCTAGTTAATTCTTCATGTTCTAGTGTGTTCTTGTATGTGTTTCCTTGTTGGGAGGCTATATGCATTACCATTTACTTGAAATCTATCTTAAATTGATTGATTAATTAGATATTAGATTAATCATTGGTGGCATGAATTTCCATATAAACCATGATATTAACTCCCTCTTCAACTCCCCACAACACGCGATGGCACCTGCAAATAATTTTCCAGTTGTTAAATCAATGGGATAATCCACTTGTGTGTATTATGTGTAAATTAGATGCAGAACACCCAAAATTGCATGATCCACTCCCTACATGGAGCATATAAACCATCCCTAGCTTGATTCCTCACTTGATTGAATCAGTCCCTATTATACAATGATCCTAGGTTTGTGAATTCATTAGAATATTAATTGACTACAACATAATCACTTGCAAATAACTCAATTAAAACATTATAGCACTTTCCAAGATCTATTATACCTAATTGATCCCCTCAAGTCTTTGTTTGAATTCTTGGATCATTGGATCATATAATACAATGTCAATGTACCAAATGCTTTGTTTTGTGGTATGAAACATTTCTCAACACTTCCTAACTCTTCCATTCGATGTAGGGTGGAACTTACAACTATCACTTTTGAGTGCTCAAGCATATAGTTTGTTCATATCCCTTTTGAATTTTCAAGTCCTTGTGATAAGCTATACCCATAGCCATCGCTTGAATTGGTGCAAAAATTATACAGTAAGATGTATGCACCCAATGTGCCTCGAAGGCCATGCATCTTAATTGCCACCTATAGTTAATTGTGAATGGGCAAAGGAATGGTTATTAATAACATGTTGTGACTGCATATTCATTGAAAAACACATAGTATATTATTTAGTTTGACATATAGAGTTAGAATAAAGTGTTGGGCTTGAAATTGTTGAATGAAAAGTATGTTTTAATATTGACATTCAAAATAGAGTGCACTTGTCACCCCTTCATTGAGCATTAGCTTTAGCATTATAAAGATAACAAGCCAAGCTCAAACACCAATTAGAATAGGCATATCCATTCATGTGAATTAATGCATAGATAATAGAAGTTTGATCTTAATGTGATTGTGATTGCAGTTATTAATGATATCTTCGGTTATTAATGATATCTTTGTTTCATTCTCGACATAATCTATATCACAATAATAACAACTAGACTATGAAAATGTGTGCAAGATATCTAGCTATGGTGAAGGGAATATAAGAGTTAGAGGGAAAAGGCCATACCCATACTTACCTATAGGTGGATATAAATGATGTAGGAGCATGCTAGAAAAAACTAGCTACCTACACTACAAAACTCAATGACTTTCCCTAATCACAAAAAGAGATAGTGTCAACAACTTTGAGGAAAATGATAGAAAAATGGGGAAAAAGGAACAGGGAGAAGAGGAAAAAATGTCGGGATGAATCTTGTGGAGGAGAGGGAAAGAAGAGGCAAGAGGTAGTGACGTTAGGGATGACCTTGTGACTTGGAAATATGTGAAAAGAAGGAGGTCTGAGAGGTAGGTTGGTCATGGAAGTGACCATACATCTGTGATCTATAGAATGTGACAACCACATTCGACACCTCGTGAGAATAATGCCATTCTTGGCCCATGCTAAGATGAAACCATATTGAGTTGGACCTACTTAAGACATTGATCCAAAGGGAAACCAGCCATTTGTAGAGAAACTGGAGAGGTAGAGATATGATGAAAGGAATGGAAGAAGAGGATTTTCTCTAGTGGATATGAGTAGGAAAGTAGAGGCAAAGAAGTAAGTAAAAGGATGCAAGAGTATTAATGAAGTAGGAAGCAACTAGTACTAATGATAGGAGGCCCAAGTTGGCCCCATAGAGGTCCTATTAGGGATGTGGCTTTAGTCAACTTAGTGAATACATATTAAAATAAGGAAACCTCCTAAGGTTAGTAATCTTGTCTCAATATATCAATTAAAGGGAGAGGAAAAGGACAAGCCCTACACCGATATGTAACCCCCTGTTTCCCCCTATTTGTAAATATAACTATATTGGCCAAGAGAATATAGCGAACTCAATATGTGTGAATGTTTTATTTGATGGACCTTTGTATAAAAGGTCAATGAATGTAAATTTTGTTATTTACTAAAAAAATGGATAAGTGTTGCATGACTGTTGGAAGTGGGGGGTGTGCTAAGAGAGACCACGAATGCTATGAAAGAGAGGGTGAATGGAACCAAGAATGGTTGCATTAACCTCCACCAAACAAGTACCTTATTGGATTTAATTGCTCAAGACCAGAACAAACCTTTGATCCATAAATGAATTACAGTCAGGTTGGTAGGTGGGAAGACCTCCTCAAGAGTTAATGAGGGGATGGGGCAGAGCACCCATATGTAATGATTTCAGACCTGACCACAGACTAGGAATTCAAGCCACACACAATATTGTTGAAGAATGAAAGCATGGTGGGCAAAGGAAGACCTACGAACAGTACAGATACAAGAGGCCAAGATATTGGGTTCAAGGAAGAAATAAGGGATGAGTCTGTTATGATCATAAGGAAATAGCTAACAGGGTCACGATACAAGATGATAAACAAGGTTGGTCCTCCTTACTTGGTATCGTGTAAATCATGCCAACATCCTATGGGAGGAAGAGAGTAACCTCTGTCCCTACTATCGTTGATTCGGAAGAAAGGATTTTATAGCAGAGCATCGTGGTCTAGATCGGGGGTGGCTAGTCGTAAATCTGTTAAGAGTGACTAAGACTATGGTTGGGTGGAAACATGCACCCCTTTTAACAGTCACTTCATGTTATCTGGTTCTGATAATTATTTTCCATGTTTTATGTATTGAACTGGAATAATGGATGAATGCATGGATTTATATGTGTGTGTGTATTTATAAATGGTTTATGTGTGGAAGGGTCATGATATGCATATGAGCACATCTATTTGTGAACTTATGCTTTTGACTAATTGTTTGTATGCCAAATCTCAGTTCCTGAGGATTATTAGGACATAAACCTATAGGATGACCAGGATAGAAAGCATGGTGTCATTTTTGCATTGTCTGCCTAATGAGACTATCCCCTTCAAAATCCTTGTTGTGCGACTGGTATATCTTTCCCAAACCCTTAACATTTTCATGATGAATCTCAAGAAGGATAGCAATATTTAATTCTTGAAACGGAAGACCCTTTTGTCTGGAAGACGATCAGATGAGATCTGTTTGGGAGAACCCATATGACCAATACCTAGGAACCTTAGGTTAAGCCTATGGGTGCTAAGTCCCTCTAGCTTTGAAGATCTGGAAGTCTAGGACTTCGAAGTAATGGCATCCCTCATAGTCATAAACTGGTCGAAGGTTGAAGCCTCAAAGGACCCAGAACCGTAGATAGAGGGATCCATCGGGTCCCTTCCTAATCATCGATATACCGGGGACGCATGGTGCTAGCCCCTTTTAGTTTGAAGATTGGGCACTTCAGGAGATGAGAAGAGTTTGCATCATAGTACTTCTGAACATTGAATCCCCAAGGTAACCAGAGCTGCAGATCTATCAGTCTACGTGGTCAGGTCTTGACCGTGAGATCTGAGGAATGTAGAAGAATATCAGTCCAAGGTGACGAGGTGCAGGGATGCCACCTAGTGTGACATGTACCCTAGCTTGATGTGCCACATGTCACCTAGATTTGCATGTATCATGTACCCTATAGGCTCATTGGAATGTGACAAGTGTTACCGTGATCCCTCCTACGTGTCAGTTCCTGATGCATGTCCGCCTAGCCAACGTAGTTGGTGAAGCGACCGGGAGTCCAAGAATCTAAGACTCCAGAGGATCTAGGATGTAGCATGATAGAGAGACCTAATGGCCCAAGGTTTGGAGCCACAAGATGAGATTCCAGGAATTTGGAAGTTCAAAAATCCGGGTGGTCTCAAGCAAAGATAGTAAAGAGGCCCGAAGCGCCTGAGCATCAAAGTGACGAATTCCTCCACAACTGATATAGGAGAAAGAGAGTAATTCCATTCATGGGATCAGGTGGTGGATGGTCTTACACCATGGAAGAAGGAGCTTGTAAATATCACATGTGAGCTAGATCCACATGGGTGCCACGTGGCCCTCAATGAACACCCAAAGAACTTTGGAAAGATATATTCATTGGTTCTATGCTTGGTTTTGAGAATGGAGACCATGGTTGGAAAAATATGGACATGAAGAATGTGGTAGAAACCCCGAATGAAGGATTCGACCACTTAAGGAGAAAATTTTTTTGATATCTCATCCCTAGGAGAGCCACTCAGCGGTCGAGTGTGTTACAAATTGGTATCAGAGCATTGTTACAACACTTGGCTTGCTTGGTCTCATGGAAGAGTTGCGTTAAAAAAATATTTAAAGAAATTTAAGGGTGACACCCTACCTTACCTCCTTCCTAAAGAATCTGGTTAAACCCTTACTGAAGAAAAGAATGAAAGATTTCTACTGTATATGTGTATTTAAGAAATATGAACTATGTGTTGTTCATAAACTAGTAGACTTCTAGCTAACATTAAGTGTTTTTTCAGCACTCGATTAATCAATAAACGATGGAAAGTTGCAAGAATAAAGGATGGTGGCGTGCCATGAGGTGGGAGATGGCTCCCAGAATAGAGGTGAAGAATCTGATAAGAGGAGGGTGGTGGAAACCCCTCTCGATATGGCTGAAACTATAAGGAGCCTCATGGCCAAATTACAGAGTTGCAAGGCCAACAATGAGACATTGATAAAAGAGAAAGAAAAAAAAATAGAAATTGATGCAGTCTTGTTGCAGAGTTTATCTGACGTACAAAGGCAGTTGTAGCATGGACCCGCAACTAGTCATGTTGACCGATGACATATGAACATAAGTTAAAGCCCACCTGAGATACGAAAATGTGGTCCCATAAGTGGCCACACTAGGATAAGTACCTCGAGGAAGGTCCAGCGTAGAGGCAGGGGAAACTCATAGGGAGAATCCTCAGGAGAGGAAACAGGCAACTCCGAGGGATCTTCCAGTATAAAAACTAACTTTCGGTCTCAAAAGAGAGGAAAGAAGCGAAAGAATTTTAAAAGTCATGATCTTGAAGAGTTCAAGAAAGTCATACCACCCTCTTTCGATGGTGAGATTAATAAAGGGGAAGAGGCAAAAGCTTGGCTACTTGGTTTAAAGAATTATTTTAGAGTCCATGACTACTCTGAAAACTTGAAGGCTCGAATAGCCATCTTCAACATGAATGGAAAAGCTTCCATTTGGTGGAAAGACCTTAATAATGTGAAAGGAAGCCATGAAGAGGACTTATCATGGAAACAGTTTGAGAAACACTTCAAGAAGTATCTATCAGACAAATACCTTTATGGGAAGACTAAGGAGTTCTATGAAATCAAGTTGGGACAACTCATCATAGAGGAATATGTCAATAAATTCCTTGAGCTTCTAAGGTATGTACCCTACATAAAGGATGAAAAGGTGAAAGTGCAAAGATTTATTAGTGGGTTACCTCAGACCTACTGGAACAGGATTGAGTTTGATGAACCAAAGACCATAGAAGACACTATCTGGAAGGCAAGGTATTGTTATGAACAGTTAGGGAGTTAGATAGAACTTCGCGAGGACTGGAAGAAGAAGAGTAGTTCAGGATTCAATAAGAATGGGTTCAAACCCTCAAGATTTAAGAACCATAGGAAATACTCTAGGATGAGCCTTCCTACTAGAAGTGTATATCAAAAAAAAAATCTTTCCCAGAGTGGAAATAAACCTTTTGGAGCAACCCCAAGGAAGATTGATAACCCAAAGAAGTAACCCTTGAAATTTTTGTCTTGTGGAGAAGAACATCTACTAAGTGATTTCCCACATAGACAAAAAAACGGTAGGAGAGTATACAATATCCAAGAATCCACCACAGTCAATGATGTGGCCAGGATCATGCCACATATTTATGCATCTTTGGATAATAAACAAGTCAAGCACCAAGATTCAGTGGTGGAGATGGAAGATGTTATCACCCTAAAAATTTTATTAGGATCTAAAAACTTCTGAAGTTTAGCGAGACGCTATACCCCAGTAGAGGCGCGATAGTTCAGGGTGCTTGTCTATATTTTGCGGTGTAGGAACGAATGTAGCAGAAGTGGGAAGGGAGTAGATCGACAGGTCATCGATCTTGAATAATCTCAGATCTATGGTCGAATCCTACATCAGACAAACAAATAGCATGGAACATAACATCGCGAAGGAAAACCCAGGAAAACTACTCTAGTTTCGATGAGGAATGCGTGGCACTCTTACACACGCATTGGGGGAGATGGAGGATTGCTCGAAACCACTTTTCCTGTGGCCCCAATGTCACGTGTTTCAAAACATCATGTCAATAGCTCACGGGGAGGATGGCAGTAGGTTAGATCACCTCACATCATTAGTCCAGGTACTTCCTGGATGACGTACCAAAAGGATGTTGCCGTATAACTAACTTGAGGCTCATCATTCGAAGTGGATTGATGAAGCATGGTGCACCAAGTTACTGTGACATTAATTCATGATCAAAGTACACAGAACATCAAAATCTCATATATGAATCATTCTATCCTATTCTGGGAAATTGTCATCTTATGCGTAATAAAAACAAGCTCGGCCTGTGCTCCTGAATTTTGTAAACCCAAAGGGTGGCCAAATCAAGGTCTATGTGAAGGTCAGAAATAATGGATAATATCTATCAAATGGTGTCTGGTGCAATTGGGTTCTCAGCTAAGGTACTAGGCAGGTCAATAAGTAAGAATCAAAGATGGTTCTTGCAGATGCAGGCAACTAAATTTCATACCGAACTTGATACTGAGACAGAGTCGGGAGTAATATTAAATCCCGTTATAAGGGATCTTGTCATAAATGAACATGCAGAAAACACCTAACACCCAGCCACAAGGAATAAGAGGAGTAAGAGGAGGAAATCAGAGGCCAAAACTGAGATGATAGAGAGCATCGGGGAAAATTCTAATTGGTGGAGTACCCTAGAGGAGGAAATCACCAATATGAGGTGAATTCTCAGGTAAAATTTTTGTGTATTTCAGATAGTTTTGGACAGATGTCAACTTAAGAGAAGGGAGTCCTAATATGACAGACCAATTACTAATGGTCCCTTTAAATAATACAACTATTCTTCCTTTTTGTAACTCGTATCTATTTTTAGAATTATGAGGAAGTCGGAACATTTTAAATTCCACATGAAATTCCTCTATATATGCTTGGCCTCACGAGTATAGAAGGATGGAGAAAAGAGGAGCCTTCCCTCTGTGCAGGAAAACTTTATAAATCTCTGGGGATAGAATGAACACATGGGTGTAGAGGCATATTTTGGGACTTTTTATGAAAATATTCTAATTGGTGGTGTTATTAGTCTCGTTTTCTCTCATAGTATGTGATTCCTGTTATTCTGTATTTTCATTTTGCTTTCTTTTGTCTAAATTGAGAAACTAAAAGTCTATAATTCATTATTCGATGCTCTCGGCTTGACGATTTAGACTGTGTTCATATCTTCTAAACCATTTTAGAGTTCATTACTATAATTCTCTGATAATAGTTGTGTGTTTCTCTTCTTCTGATACCATCTAAAATTTTCAAGAATAAACTCAGAAGTCACTTCCTCATTTAGCCTTTTCCTCTTGATTGTTTTCACAATTTGGAAATACATCCTACATTCCTGACCCCATAGCCCAAAGGTCATCTTCATCTCTTCAAAAAATTTATTAAAACCCCAAAACAAACCAATTCTAGCCATCGATTTCCATAGATGTATCAAGTGACATGAGAGAGCCCTCTCTGAGTTGAGTAGGCTAGTGCCTCAGCTCTAAAGTTTGTTGAAACAGTTACCTCTGTCATCTATCTATTCAGCCAGACAAAATTTATAGAGTGCTAACATTTTGGTGCCATTGTCGGGGATGAAATTTAAAAATTTTCCCTGGGAAGAACGACATGGTTGAGTTCTAGGGTCTAAGAGCAGCAGACACTTAGGCACACATTGGTTGTATTCCTTCTTTGGTGACTCCACTTCGGTTCGAAGGCGACTTCAATGATAAAAGAATCCTGAATTTCCAAGAGGTGACCCTACTCTGAATACTTCAAGCGCGAGACTGAAACTTCACTGAAAGATGAAACCCCTTGATAGGGGCAAGGAAGGGCACCATGAGAGAAAATAGGTACTCAAAATGGGACCTCTTACAAAGCATTTTACTTTTCATTTTAAGTTGCATCTGCTCCTTCCTTGAAAATGCCAAACGAACTTTATTTTACCTATTGTATCTTAATAATGATCATGAAAGACTTAAAATTATATTTCCTCCTCTATACGTTGCACATGCATACCCTCTCTTTGTCACTGCTTCTGATAAAAAGGTTTCACCTAGGCCACGCAATGACAATGACCAAGTTGATGAATCCCATGAGACTCAGACCAATGTCTCTCCCATTGTTCTTGGCCCAACACCCCCTAAGTCCCGACATAGATATATACCCTTAAAGCTACCCCAAACCCTTCATGATTTCCCTTCAAATTACTATGAGTTCCTACCTGTGTTCGACGGAGAATCGAGTATCATATATGCTGAAAAGCACATTCAAGGGTTTGAGCATTTTATAGATTTATTTGATATTGAACACAACGATGTGTGTATGAGAGTTTTCTCTCAATCCTTGAAAGGAGACACCAAACAATGGTTCAAACACTTACACCCATAAACCATCAGCTCATGGGTGGAATTGAAGAAGGTTTTTTTTTAATTTTGGGGCAAGGAGAAATCCTTAGAGCTGCAACTCACTGAGTTTTATGCCTTGAAAATATGTAGCAATGAATCTATTTCTATATTCAATAGAAATTTCTCTAGCATCTATTATAATTTGTCCAAACAAATTCAACCCTCTGAAGCTGCTACCATGCTCCATTACGCAACTTCTCTTCATCCAGATTTTTATTTTCTCCTGATGGAAAGAAGACCTGGGTCCTTACAAAAAATGTTTAGTGATGCTCAGGACATTCAACACAACATCCAAGCATGTAAACAAACCCAAAATGAGGGATTGGATGTTCAAGGACATGAAAATGAGTATGAACAGAAAATAGTTGATTGGAATCTTGAGCATAGAATTGACAATAGCATGGGTCCTCTTGAAGTTTCCAATGCTAATGATTTTGCAAAAAATTACATCCCACTTGTCGAAAGAGGAGGTGTTGATCTATTCCATGATGAGTAGAGGGATGATCGTTTTATGTATTCATTTGTAGATAGTCAAGAATATGAGTGTGAAAAGAAGCTTGTTGAAGAACAAGTTGATGTTCTAAGTTTGTTCTTGTTAGATGGCATGGTATATGTTAATGATTTTACTATATATGATGAATATGATGATTGATGTTAACCCCCTGGAACAATCAACCACGTGTTCTCTATCAGAAAATGTTCTTTTTCAGTAGTATAATGAAAGCAATTAGGCTGCATATCACAATTACAAAGAAGAAAGTATTGAATCAACTGAAGGGAATTCCTTACCTCTATGCTTTTCTTCTTTCAAATTGCTAAAAGAAAATCCTAAAATCATCATCGAAGAAAAAGAATATGTGCTTATGCAAATCCACACTAGACCAATGGAGCAGAATGACAAGATGTCACAACATTTTTTTCATGCGCTTGGAGACCCTATTGCTTGCGTTGAAATACAACCATATGTTGGCAATGAAATTGAAGACGGTTTCAAATCAGGTAGGAAAACCCTACCATTATGTTTTGCTTCTTTCGAATTATTGAAGAAAAATATTTGTAGTATCTCAGGACAGGGATCCTCCAAGCATGAATGCAGTGGTGATGATAATTCTATAGAAAATCACATAAAGGGTCATGTCATCTCAGATTTGGAATCTATGTTCAGCTATCATCCTAAAAAGGAAGAAGAAGTTGCTCCAGAAAGTATTGTTCAAGGACATTTTATCCATCCCGAAATCAATATGGATTCTCAATGTGAAAAGGTGTTTCAGATTACTTTCTCTTCCCTTGAGAATGACATCGTGGTTAAATTTTTAAGCAACATAGACATGGATGAAGATTCTGAAATCGTATCTATGGAAGTTTCCAACAATAAAGAAACAAATGACATAGATGAAGCATTGTATGTCATTTTTCCATCATAAACACAGAAAGATAATGAAGAGGCAGTTTTTTTATTCAAGTCATTTGAAAATCAGGGTTTTGAAAATCCATCCGCAGGAGCTCTGGGCTGTGAAGTAGTGCATGAGTAGGAACTTATTTCTATTTATTCACTGGAAACTCAAAATGGTTGTCCTCAAACAAATTTCCAGAAATTTAATGAAACCACATCAGAGTTGTTTGATGAACAAGAGGATAACCTTGGTGCATATTATATGGTTGTCATATTTGAAGATGTTCAAGAATATATGAATATTTTTGTTGATATGCATGGCCGATTAGACAAAGCTATCGTCACCATTTCATTCGAAGATGTTCTCAGAATAGACGAAATAGAGCAAAAACAACTAACACCGATGAAAGATATTTGCCTTTCGGTTTTTTCTCATCAGGGAGAAATGATTTTTAGTGATTTTCAAGATCTGATGGCCATCCTCTTACAGTCTTCAATGAAGGATGAATTTTCTTCATTCATAAGCTCAAATTTTGGATTCAATTTGTTTTTTCAGCCGCCATCCTTTACATTTTTCTACCAGCTTAAGAAAAATGTGAAAGGAAAATTAGGAAACCAATTGCTTGATTTGTTTCATTGGCACTTTAGCATCACTTGAGCAAGTGGTCATCCCAGTAGTTTTAGGGTAGGTAGGGATGTGAAAATAAGCTTGTCGGTCAAGCATTTTTCCAGTTTGATTTTTCTAGCACTAGATACAGTCAGTTTTCAATAATGCACTCGGACGTCCCCCATGTAATTGGAAGCAGTGCACAGAGCTTGGTAAGAGCAAGACACACACATGTTTTGGGGAACATCTCCATGGATCAGGCACTAGGTCTACGAGTTATTTGCTACCTCACTGGGAGGATAGCATCCCCAGTTGGAGACAATGTTATCACCCTAACAATTTTATCGGAATCTAAAAACTTCTGAAGTTTAGCGAGACACTATACCCCAGTAGAGGTGTGATAGTTCAAGGCACTCAGCTATATTCTGCAGCGTATGAATGAATTTAGTGGAAGTGGGAAGGGAGTAGCTCAACGGGCCATTGATCTTGAAGAATCTCATATCTACAGTCGAAGCCTACATCGGACAAACAAATAGAATGAAACTTAACATCGTGAAGGTAGACTGGGTAAAACTACTCTGGTTTCAATGGGGAACACATGGTGCTCTTACACATGCATCGGGGGAGACGATGGATTGCCCAAAACCAATTTTCCTATGGCCCCGATGTCATGTGTTTCAAAATGTCATGTCAATAGCTCGCGGGGAGGATGGCGGTTGGTCATATCACCTCACATCATGGGTCCAAGTACTTCTCGGATGACGTACCAAAAGGATGTCACTGCATAAATAACACGAGGCTCATCATTCGAAGTGGATTGATAAAGCATGGCACACCAAGGTACTGTGACAGTAATTTGTGAGAAAAGTACACAAAACATCAAAATCTTAGATATGAATCATTCTATCCTATTCTGGCAAATTGTCATCTTATGCGTAAGAAAAACAAGCTCGGCCTATGCTCCTGAATTCTGTAAACCCAAAGGGTGGACAAATCAAGGTCTCTGTGAAGTTTGGAAAGAATGGATAATATCCATTAAACGACGTTTGGCACAATTGGGTTCTCATCTAAGGTACCAGGCAGGTCAATAAGTAAGAATGAAAGATGGTTCTTGCAGATGCAGGCGACTAAATTTCATAGCAAACCTGAAACTGAGACAGAGTTGGGAGTAAGATTAAACCCCATTATAAGGGATCTTGTCATAAATGAACACGTATACAACACCTGCCACCCAGCCGCAAGGAAGAAGAGGAGCAAGAGGAGGAAATCAGAGGCCAAAACCAAGATGATAGAGAGCATCGAGAAAAATTATGATTCGTGGAGTACCCTGGAGGAGGAAATCGCCGAGCTGAGGTGAATCCTCAGGTAAAATTTTGGTGTATTTCAGATAGTTTTGGACAGATTTTGGCTTAAGAGAAGGAGTCCTAATATGATAGACCAATTACTAATGGTCCCTTTAAATAATACAATTGTTCTTCTTTTTTGTAACTCATATCTTCTTTTAGAATTATGAGGAAGTCGGAACGTTTTAAATTCCATATGAAATTCCTCTATATATGCTTGGCCTCACGAGTATAGAAGGATGGAGAAAAGAGGATCCTTCCCTCTGTGAAGGAAAACTTTATAAATCTATGGGGATGGAATGAATACATGGGTGTAGAGGCAGATTTTGGGACTTTTATGAAAAGATTCTAATTGGTGGTGTTATGAGTCTCGTTTTCTCTCATAGTATGTGATTCCTGTTATTCTATATTTTCATTTTTCTTTCTTCTGTCTAAATTGAAAAACTAAAAGTATAGAATTCATTATTTGATGCTCTCAGCTTGACGATTTAGACTGTATTCATATATTCTAAACCATTTCAAAATTCATTACTATAATGCTCTGATAATAGTTGTGTGTTTCTTTTCTTCTGATACCATCTAAAATTTTCAAGAATAAACTCAGAAGTCACTTCCTCATTTAGCCTTTTCCTCTTGATTGTTTTCATGATTTGGAAATGCATCCTACATTCTTGACCCCATAGCCCAAAGGTCATCTTCATCTCTTCAACAACTTTATTAAAACCCCAAAACAAACCAATTCTAGCCACCGATTTCCATAGATGTATCAAGTGACACGAGAGAGCCCTCTCTGAGTTGAGTAGGCTAGTGCCACAATTCTAAACCTGGTTGAAACAGTTACCTCTTTCGTCTATCTATTCATCCGGACATAATTTACAGAGTGCTAACATAAGGTATAATCTCCAACTGTCTAGTTTCCATTTTAATTGACCCTAGTTCTAATTTGAGTTATGTGGCCCCTCATACTATTGATAAGTGTAAACTGCAATCAGTTAGACATGTTAATCCATGGTTGGTACAGCTAGCCACTAGAACCAAAATAAAAGTAGTAGAGGTCATACCAGCTTGCCAATTCATCATGGATGTATTTCCCACCCAAGCGACCCTTAACATACTTCCCCTAGGTTCTTATGACATGTTGATTGGTATGGACTGGTTGGTTTCTTATAAAACTAAGTTGGATTGTTACCATAAAACTTTAGAACGTTTAAATGAAGAAGAGAGAAAGATAACCCTCTAGGGAATTCAGAAGCATGTCTCAATGAGACGAATTTAATCCCTTCAAATGAAAAAGTATTGCAGAAAGGGGTGTCCTCTATATGCAATACAGGTGTTGGAATATATTGAGGATGAAAAACCAAACCTAGAGGACCACCCCATATTAAGAGAGTATACAGACGTGTTTCTAGAAGAGGTATTGGGTCTACCTCTGAGAAGAGACATTGACTTCTCCATAGAGCTTGCACTGGGAGCAGTGCTAGTGTCTAGGACACCCTATAGGATGAGTACACCCAAGCTAGTTGAGCTCAAGATACAGCTAAAGGAAATGATGGATAAAGGCTACATCCAGCCCAGTGTGTCTCCATGGGGAGAACTAGTCTTGTTTGTGAAGAAGAAAGATGACACACTCCGACTATGCATATATTATAAACAACTCAATTAGACAACCATAAAGAACAAGTACCCCTTACCAAGAATCAATGACTTGTTTGACCAATTAGGGAGTGCTTCCATTTTCTCAAAGATTGACATAAGGTTTGGATACCTTCAAGTCCGAATCAAGGATGAAGACATCCACAAAACCGCCTTCAAGACAAGGTATGGTCACTATGAATTTGTGTCGGTGTCATTTGTATTAACCAATGCCCCCACCACTTTTATGTGCTTGACGAATAATGTGCTCAGCAAATTCCTAGACATAGTTGTATTGGTTTTCATTGATGATATCATGATATACTCCAAGAATAGGGAGGATCATGAAGAACATATTATACCTATACTTCAAGTACTAAGACTACATCATCTCTACGCTAATTTTAGCAAGTGTGACATTTTCTAGAAGCAAGTCCATTACTTAGGCCATGCTATTTCCAAAGAAGGAGTGGCAGTAGACCCTAACAAGATCAAGTCTATTATGGAATGGCCTACCCCAAAGGATGTATTTGATATCAGATCCTTTATGGGCTTATCAAGATACTATAGAAGATTCATAAAAAAAAATTCCAAGATTAGTTGTCCAATTACTTATCTTCAGAAAAAGGGGATTAAATTCATTTGGACATCAGAATGTGAAGAAATATTTCAGGAACTGAAATACCTTCTAACCCACGTACCCATGTTGAATATCACAGACCCTAATAATGATTTCGTCATGTGTACAGATGCGTGCAAGGAAGGACTCAGAGGATTCCTTATGCAAGAAGGACATGTAGTTTGCTACGAATACAGAAAATTGAAAGAGCATGAAATAAATTATGTGACCCATGATCTAGATTTGGTTTCCATAGTGCATGCATTAAAAATGTGGAGGCATTACCTCCTGGGTAGGATATTTATACTTATGACAGACCACTGTGGGTTGAGGCACCTGTTTGATCAACCAAAACTCAATGCTAGACAAGCTAGGTGGATGGATCTCCTTAGTGAGTTCGATTTCAAAATCAAACACATTAAAGGAAAGGAAAATAGGGCGGTTGATTCCCTTAGCATAAGTATGAAAACGATTCACCTAGCAGTGGTGAGAACCTGTGTAATGAATGTCAGGGAAAGATTCAGGAATGCACAAGAAACAGATGTGTTCTTCAAGACCATGACCTCATACCTAAGGCAAGAGCTTATAGGGCTAAAGTATGAGGGATATTAGATGCTCGATGAAGGCCTACCAACTTATAGAAACAGATTGTATATTCCAAGTTTTCATGGCTTGAAGAGGGTTATAATGGATGAACTACACAAGAGACCATACATTGGTCATCTAGGTTATCAGAAAATGATTACGAGCACTAGAAAACAATTCTATTGGCCTGGATTGAAAAAGGTCATAGATGATTATTTAGCTAAGTGTTTAGAATGTTAGTAAGTTAAGGAAGAACACTGGCACCCAGCAGGGTTTTTACAACCTCTACCAATTCTAGAATGGAAATGGGAAACCATCTCCATGTATTTCATCACCGGATTACCAAAATCGGCCAAGTAAAATGATGCCATCATGGTAGTGGTAGACAAATTGAGCAATTTTTCTCACTTCGTTCCTGTCAAATCAACTTGAAAGGTGATATATACTGCCAACATCTTCATGAAGGAGATATTCAAACTACATGGAATGCCTAGGGATATCGTATCTAACAGAGACACAAAACCCACTTCAATCTTTTGGAAATCCTTGATGGTTGGTTTTGAGACTAAATTGTTTTTTATCACAACCTATCACCCTCAAACGGATGGACAGATAGAAAGAGTAAACCATATATTAGAAGACATGTTAAGGATGCATGTAATGCATCAACCTAAGAAGTGGGAAGGATACCTACAATTGGTAGAATTTTTCTACAACAACGGTTATCAAGAGTCACTGAAGATGATCCCTTTTGAAGCCCTCTACGGTAGACAGTGCAAGATTCCAATCAGCTGAATAAATCTAGTGGATATAATTACGATCGGACCCTACATGCTGAAATAAATGGAACAACAAGTGATTCAAATAAAGCAAAATCTAAAAATTTCTCAGGATATACAAAAATGTTACGCCGACAGAAAGAGAACTCCCAGAGAGTTCAAAATAGGAGACCATGTCTATCTCATAGTTAGGCTCAGGAAAAGTTCCCTGAGGATGGGAACTTATGCCAAACTGGCACCTCGGTATTGTGGACCCTTTGAGGTCTTATATAGAGTGGGACCTGTATCCTATAGGCTATCACTCCATCCAACAATAAAGGCACATAATGTTTTCCATGTTTCATTATTGAAAAAGTATGTACATGATTCTAATCATATAATTGAATGGTCTGTGATCTAGGTGGATTTGGAGGGGGGATTCCTTATAGAAACTCAATGCATACTAGACAGGAAGGAAACCCCACTCAGGAACTAAACCATTGCACAGGTCAAGGTGTAGTGGAAACACTTTGGCCCATATGAGGCTACGTGGGAAATGGAGGATTCCATGAGACATGCATATCCTTTTTTGTTTACTTCTGTATATATAGAGCATGTTGACAGATAGAAAATCAAGGATGATGTTCCTTTGAGGGGGAGGGAATTGCAACCCCTTATTTCCCCCATTTTGTAAATATAACTATATTGGCCAAGAGACTATGACGAACTCAATATGTGTGAATGTTTGATTTGATGGACCTTTGTATAAAAGGTCAACGAATGTAAATTTTGTTATTTACTAAGAAAATGTATAAGTGTTGCATGGATGTTGGAAGGGGGAGGTGTGCTAAGAGAGACCACAAATGCTATGAAATAGAGGGTGAAGGGAACCAATAATGGTTGTGTTAACCTCCACCAAACCAATACCTTACTAGATTTAATTTCTCATGACCAGAATAGACCTCTGACCCAAAAATGAATTACAGTCAGGTTGGTAGGTGGGAAGACCTACTCAAGAATTAATGAGGGGATGGGGAAAAGCACCCATATGTAAGGCTTTCAGACCTGACCATGGACTGGGAATTTGAGCCACACACAATATTTCTGAATAAGGAAAGCATGGTGGGCAGAGGAATACCTACGAAGAGAGCAGAGACGAGAGGCTAAGCTCTTGGTTTCAATGAAGAACTAAGGGATGAGTCTATTATGGTTGCAAGGAAATGGCTTATAGGGTCACGATACAAGCTGATAAATGAGGTTGGTCCTCCTTTATTGGTATCATGTAAACCGTGCCAAGATCCTGTGAGAGGAGGAGAATAACCTCCATCCCTACTGTCATTGAGCCAGAAGAAAGGATTTTATAGCAGAGCATCATGGTCTAGCTCATGGGTGGCTAGTGGTAAATCTGTTAGGAGTGACTGAGCCTATGGTTGGGTGGAAACAAGCACCCCTTTCAATAGTTACTTCACGTTATCTGGTTCTGATAAGTATTTTCCATGTTTTATGTATTGAAATGGAATAATGGATGAATGCATGGATTTATATATATGTGTGTATTTATAAATGGTTTCTATGTGGAAGGGTCATGATATGCATATGCACTCATCTCTTTGTGAACTTATTCTTATGACTGATAGTCTAAATTCCCAAGCTTGGTTCCTGAGGCTTCTTAGGACATAAACATGTAGGACGACCGAGATAGAAAGCATGGTGTCATTTTGGCCCTATCTGCTTAATGAGACTATCTCCTTTAGACTCCTTGTTGTGCGACTGGGATATCCTTCCCAAACCATTAACAGTTTCATGATGAAGCTCATGACGGATAGAGAGATTTAATTATTGAAAGCGAAGACCCTTTTGTCAGGAAGACGACCGGAGGAGATCTGTTCGAGAGAACCCATATGACCAATACCTAAGAACCTTAGGTTAAGCCTACAAGAGATAATTCCCTCTAGCTTTGAAGCTTTGGAAGTTTGGGACTTCAAAGTATTTCCGACCCTCATAGTCATAAACCATCCAAAGGTCGAAGCCACAAAGGACCCAAAACCATAGATCGAGGGATCCAACGGGTCCCTTCCTAGCTGTCGATATACCGAGGACATGTGGTTCTAGCCCCTTTTAGTTCGAACATTGGGAACTTCAGGAGATGAGAGGATTTTCCATCATAGTACTCCCAAACACCGAATCCCTGAGGTAACCAGAGCCATAGATATGTAGGTCTACATGGTCATATCTCGACCATGAGATCAGAGTAATGTAGAAGCTTGTTAGTCTAGGATGACAAGGTGCAAGGATGCCACCTTGGGTGATGTGGACCCTAGCTTGATGTGCCATATGTCACCTAGATTCGTTTGTATAATGTACCCTATAGGCCTATTGGAACATGACACATGTCACCCTGATCCCTCCTACCTGTCAGTTCCTGATGTGTGTTCGCTTAGCCAACACAGTTGGTGAAGCCACAGGGACTCTGGGAGTCTAGGACTCTAGAGGATCTGGGATGTAGTATGATAGAGAGACCGAATAGACCAAGGGTCGAAGCCATGTTGTAAGATTTTGGGACATCGAAATTTTAGAACTTCGGGTGGTCTCACGCGTAGATAGTAAAGAGGTGTGAAGCACCATAATGCTGAAGCGTTGAATTCCTCCACATTCGATATAGGAGAAATAGAGTAATTCCAATCATGGGATCGGATGATGGATGGTCTTCCACCATGGAAGAAGGATATTGTAAATAGCATGTGTGAGGTGGATCCACATGAGTACCATGTGGCCCTCAATGAACAATCAAAGAACTTTGGAAAGATATATCCATCGGTTCTGGGCTCGGTTTTGAGCATGGAGACCATGGTTGGAAAAATTTGGATGAGTAGAATGTGGTAGAAACCCCGAATGAAGGATTCGACCACTTAAGGAGAATGAAATTTTGATGCCCCATCCCTAGGAGAGCCACTCAAGGGTTGTGTGTGTTACACGAGTGCTTGGAGGATGAGGGAAAGAGGCTAGGGGTGGGAAATAAGTGAAGAGAAGAGAAATGAGGAGAGAAGGGAAACATGAGCACTCTTATGGGAAGAAGGGTCTAAGATATATAAAATTGGCAAGCTCCTTTAAGGGATCTCCCTCCAATATACAAGGTGGTAGGTACCATTATTGAAATCCTCGGTGATGATAAAGGGGCTTAACTACTACAAAACAAACTTACCCTTATTATTGTAGATATTATCCATCTTAAGGACTCAATAGCCTATATTGAAAACCATATTTTCATATGTAGTGGTTAACCTTTTCTTATATATATTTTTTTGACGAAGAGATTGAATATATTGATCATCCATCATTTCTAATTCAATGAGGTGGGTGGAAAAAATTCCCTCTTTATAGATAGGAAGAAAAACATCATGGGAAGGGAAGGAATTTCAACCAAGAGGGGAGGGACAAGCTCAAACTTGATTGTTAGAGAAAGGAGTGCCACCTATCAATGTGGGCATGCAAGTATGGTAATCCCAACGGAAAATAAATATATTCACTTTCCAATCCCTTTTATATGTGGAGAATAACTTATTATAGATAGGTACTAACCATGTATTGAATACTTCAACATAACTATTGGCTTCAGGATAATAGGGAAAGGAAAAACATTGTCGAATGTTGTACTTTTCAAAAAGGTATTTCATTTGGTTGTTCTTGAAAGCTCCACTTTTATCAGAGATGATCATGTGAGGTACCCCATATTGACATATGAAATGGTTGAAGACAAACATGGAAATGGTATGGCTTGAGCCTTTGCAAAAATATATCACTTCTATGAAATGTCCTTGATCCAACTTATCTGGATCTCTACTATTGAACTACTGTTTGGGCTACTAAATATGATACTCTGGGAGTTTCTGAATGCGTTTGAGTTACTGTGTGAACATTCTT
>JZKD02S2374125.1:878225-914973 GCA_000966675.3 Picea glauca | reverse complement strand
GTTAGGATGATCCCACTAAATCATGAAAGCGAGTAAGATCCAAACCATTCGGATGCCACCTCACCATAGAAGCTTCCCCTTCTAGAAGATTCGAGAAACCGTACGTTTTTCCCACATACTGGAATGTTCGCACCCTAGCTATATAGCAACCTACGAATATTCGCACCCTGGCTATAGTGCAACCTGCGAGAATTGATCATTCTCGCACCCTGCCTATATAGCAACCTGCGAACATTCCTTTTTATAAGGTTTTTACATAGGAAAATGCAACTTTTTTCCTTAGGAAAAGTTCTTCTTCCTTCTCTCTTCAGGAACTCAGGCCACTGTGACCCCTCTAAAAGCAATAGATAGGTTTACATCATTAACGATCATAGGGATGACGAAAATAATGTGTAACAGCAACCCCTTGTCTTTCAAAGTCCTGGTAGCCGGAATGCCGAAACGGCTCCTGGGGGATTTTACATTTCACGTTTCAACGATTCCAGATGCAGTGGAGGAGTGACCCCTTGTCTTTCAAAGTCCCGGTACCTGGAATGCTGAAACGACTACTCATTTCGTGTTTCAGAGTTTCTCGATGCAGTGGAAGAGATACCCCATGTCTTTTGAAGTCCCGGTAGCTGAAATGTCGAAACAACTAATCATTTCATGTTTCAGAGTTTCCCGATGTAGTGGAAGAGAAACCCCCTGTCTTTTGAAGTCCCAGTAGATGAAATGTCGAAATGGCTAATCATTTCGCGTTTCAAAGTTTCCTGGTGCAGTGGAAGAGAGACCCTGTGTCTTTTGATGTCTCGGTAGCCAAAATTGCGATCGAGCCTGATCAGGCGCCATGTGTCCCGACTGGATCGGACGACCACGATCATTTTGTGGCTTTGGTCCTAAGGGATGAGCTCATGCGCTAAACCTTGTGCAACTTCATGGCTCCATCTTACCTAATGACCATCGATCTGCTCCATCAGTGGATCTTTTCCATTGAAAACAAAATGCCCGCTTGCTTGATTTTAAGTCCGAAATGGACTTCTTCTGTGTGTTGCGCTTGGTACTCATGACTGCAGCCTTTGAATAAAATGAATTTGATGGGTTTTTAAACCCCATTTCATCCATTTCTCACCAAGGAACCAAATCTAGAGAGAAGCACCCCGCCCTACTGGTGCTAACATTAGGATCCACGGGGGATAGAGTCATCCCTACGATTCTCTAAGAACTCCTTCTGCAGTTCCAGTTGCCTTCTGTTGGGCTATGGAGTTGACCTCAAAACATGCTACTTAAAAATACATGCTGATAAGTGAAAATAAAATATAAACACACATGCTCCAAGAAGCTTATTTATGTATGGTCCTAAGCTAATAAATTCCTTTACATGGGGCTAGGTGAAAGCAAACTTCCACCATAGCCAATCAAATAACTTCCTGAATAGAAGCTCCTTCCTTCTGTCGATGATCACAAATAGATGGTGTAACCATGATAGAAGAACGGTTACGCTCTTCAAATCCTCCTTACAGGCTAAAGTTGAGCTGAAATAGGGCGGCTCCAAATTGTGAAGGAAATATAACTCCATGTATTCCTTCACAGGCTCATAGGACCAGTGGCAAAATCCAAAAAATTGGCGATAGGTAGCCTCCTTTGCTACACAGTTGTTCACATGTGGCTGAATATCTTTGGTAAGCACATGTGGGTGGATGACTGACGTACGCTGACTGATCTCAGGCGGTGGCTACTCACTGGCTAGCTCTGCACATTCTGTAAACTACATCTTTGGCTCCTCCTCCTCTTTTCCATGGCTCTCCCAAAGATCAGATTCATAATCATCATAAATAGGGACCATGGGAAAGCTTTGCTTGTTGTCATGTCGGTCAGAGTCTTCATAGAGATCAAATGTAGGATAAGCTTGGTGCTCATCATCACTAGAATATTCATCAAAAAGGGGTTTCCCTTCATTTCTATGATCAACCTCCAGAATAATGATCCCATCGAGAATATAACTGTCAAAAATATCCATTTCAGGGACAGCGATAACTGTTGCTTCTAGTTGTTCATACATAAGATTTTTCTCTTTAATCCTAGGTAAAAATATATCATGGGAAACCTCTTGAAGGAAAAGAGAAGAATCCTCTTCCACAACCATCTCTTCTTTAAAAACTAGAAGGTCTTCTTCATCATAAGCCGGGATGCTAGGAACATCTTCTTCAACCCTATATTCAGGGGAGCCATCTACTATAGACAACATCTTCTCTATAAAATCAAAATTTTCACAAGAGGCATGTTGATCTTTATGAACATCTAAAAGAACATATGTATCTGAAATGATGTCAGATGCTTCCATGCTAGGGATAACATAATTAATATCATCCAACGCCTCTATATTTTCATAGCAAATTATTTCCTCCACAGTAAAAGCTTCATCACAAACGTGGTCTTTAGGGCCAACAGAGGCTTTATGAAGCAAAGAAAAATCATCACTACAGTTTTCATACAAACACTCAGCTGGGAAGTAGTCTTTACAAAATGAATTGAAAGTTGTATGAAAACCTATCAAAGAATGGATGCTTGCAGTGGGAAGAGATCAACACCAATCAAGAGTATCTCCCTTCAATGACTACCTAAAAAGCTTAATCTAGACATCTTCATGCATCATATTAAGTCGATGAATAACCTCATGAAAGTCCAGTAAATGCTCAGCTGGTACCTCCAAAATTTTTGCATGAAATTTAGGGACGATATATTCCCATTCATCTCTATCAGGCAGTGTATTAGGAAAAACAACTATCTGGGAAAAGTCACATAAATCCAACCTTTGAGCTAAGATATTTTCCATATCGAATCAGTGGAGTCGTCGACCGATCCTTGGATCATGGAGTCACTAGGTGAAAGATGTGCAGCTTTGAATGTGTCTGGTCTTTGTTCACCATCAAAGGCTAGATCCTAACATTGTGTCCTCCTAGAAAACTTCTCAAGCTGAGAAAGCAGCTACTAGAACCTTCTCAAAAAATCTCCTCTGGGTCATCTTTCAGGTGTGCTAAAAGTATCCATAGCTGAAATAGTGAATTGGAAACACTAGAGTCACCAGGTGCATAGTAGCAATCTTCAAGGGCTCTGATGCCTGATGCACCTTCAGAATCAGAGACTTAATGTCATTCAATCTCGGGGAAAATCTTCAACTTCATCCCTGGCAATGGCGTCAGAAGTCACTCCTAGATTGTAGCAGGAGTAAGCCTGAGGCACGACGTCAGTAGTCACTCCTGGATTGCAGCAGGAGTAATCCTGAGGCACATCAGTTTAAATGTCATGATTTGTTGATAAAGGGTGATGAATGGAAGTAAACTCAAAACAATATCATTCTAACTTAGAAAACTGGGTTGGAACAACTAATACAAGTGAGGTCTTGATCTAATTTAAGCCAGTAATTTTTCATAGTCGTGAGTAAGTGGAGGGAAAAACAAAGGAAACAAAGTCTACTCTGGACATCTGGTCTTCCAACAACCTTTAAAAAAGGGTAAAAGTCACAAATATGATATCCTCTCAGATCTGAGAAACTTCAAGAAAAATAAAATTCTACAAAACTAATATAATCAAACATACATTATATAATCATTACAACACCTGACTAGATCATACATGCCCGGGCTCTTAAGATTCAGAGGAAAAAGGGGAGGAAGATGTTGGCTTCCATTAAACAGGAAGTCTCAAATATCAATCTATAACCAGGGAACCAGAGGCCTCGTTAAATCTTTACAATTAGGAGCTTAGCTCTACCATCCATGCTTACAAAAATACAAAAATTGAGTATATATACTCAGAGCAATTCGCCACCTTGGCAGCAGGAGGGTAGTTGAGACATTAAAATCCAACTTAGCGTGTGCAAGCTCTTCTGGTCAAATGAGGACATCATATCGACATGGATTCTTTAAGAAAACCTACAGACAAGACGATCTTGGGCAGACTGCCTGCTAGAACCTCCATGTCTTACATTTAAGGAGTGAGGCGAGGTTTCAACCACCTCCTCCTACCTTTATTTACCTCTAGCAGGGATTAGGATAGAGGCTGAGTTGAATTGACACCTGGAGAACACGGAAACACCTCCTGCAGCTAGACCTGGCACTCCGGTCCTTTGTGCCACTCTTTCTATCACCCCAAGTGACCACGGGCCGTGACCCTGTGCCTATCTTCAAAGGCACTTTTAAAATTTTTCATTTCGGCGATTCCAGATGCAGTGGAGGAGAAACCCCTTGTCTTTAAAAGTCCCGGTAGCCGGAATGCCGAAACGGATCCCGGGGGATTTTACATTTCGTGTTTCGGAGTTTCCCGATACAGTGGAGGAGAAACCCCTTATCTTTCAAAGTCCTGGTAGCCGGAATGCCAAAACGAATCCTGGGGGATTTTACATTTTGTGTTTCGGTGATTCTAGATGTAGTGGAGGAGTGACCCCTTGTCTTTCAAAGTCCTGGTAGCTGGAATGTCGAAATGGCTCCTGGGGGATTTTTCATTTCACATTTTGGCGATTCTAGATGCAGTGGAGGAGAGACCCCTTGTCTTTCAAAGTCCCGGTAGCTGAAATGTCGAAACGGCTCTTGGGGGATTTTACATTTCACGTTTCGGCAATTCCAAATGCAGTGGAGGAGTGACCCCTTGTTGTTCAAAGTCTCGGTAGTCGGAATGTCGAAACGGATACTCATTTCTTGTTTTAGAGTTTCCCGATGCAGTGGAAGAGAGACCTTGTGTCTTTTGAAGTCCCGGTAGCTGAAATGCCGAAATGGATAATCATTTCGCATTTCGTAGTTTCTCAATGTAGTGGAAGAGCGACTATTACACATAAAAAATACTCACTTTGATAGTGTCGCAAGTGTCTTCATTACAAAGGTCACAAGTGTTACATTTTGCTCACAAGTGTCGCAAGTGTTAAAGAAAGTATACTACCATGATGCCTATGTCGTGCCTATAAAGACATGAGGAGGACACTTGAAACACCTCAAACATTTGATTTGGAAGAGGAGAAATGAGTCAGCAGGCTCATGAACCTTTTGCCATCTGAAAACACTCAAAAAACTAAGTTTTTGAAGGAGAGCGCTCCCCCATACCTCTTCTGGGAGTGATGGCACTCCCCCTTACACTGTCTGGGAGAGTTATAAATCTTCTTTGGCCCTTCTGGGGCAGCGCTGGTGTCTTTAGGAGTGTTGGTGCCCCCCTTAAGCCTATTGGGGAGCGCTACAGTTCTCTAATGGCTCTTTTGAGGGATCGCTGCCTATCCTGGGAAGTAGTTAAGTTGTTGAGATGAATGGGGGAAGGATCCTTTCATTCTTGGAAGGCAGTTGGATTAGAATCCCTAATCAAGCCATGATCTTAGGGAAGATCCCTAACTGAAGGAGGAAAATTCGCAACTCACCCTAAAGATATCTCAAGTTGTTGAGCCTCTCCAAGGATATATAAGCAAGTTTTCTCATGGTGAAAGAGGACTGGAAAGGGAGAATCACACCAAACTTATGATCTTATAAGTGGTGTTGGAGTAGAGATAATTTGGAAGAAAGAGACCTATTATCTCATAGGGAGAAATCGGTGAAGCTATCATCATTCATATAGTGGATCTTTTGAGCAAGGGTTGGACAAGGAGGACTTGGCAGAACTGTCGCATTCCATCTATGGTTGTAAGCAATGTTTTGTCCTCATTAATATAATTTGCTTGGCCTGTTTCTTTCTAATTCGTGTTCAATCTCACATGAATTTGTCTCTTTAGTAGATAGACCTATTTCAGACTAATCTTGATAGAGTAGGAAGTGGTCGTACTTTGTTTGTCTACAGGGCTTATCGAAGAGCGAAAGATTGGAGCTCAATTCGGGGCGTACAGGGACAAACGCCGGTAAAAGGTACTTCTTTTCTCCTTCCTTCTCACACACTAGTCCACCTAGATCTAAAAGGAAGTCAGTGACCATGATAATCACTTTCTGTCTTAGAGTTAAGAGTCTAGATCTTTGAGGAGATCTACCTGTTCGCAGGGATATTTTCCTTCAACAGAAATTGGCGACTCCGCTGGGGAGAATCGAATCGAAACTTTTGGTTTTGATTTTTTCTCATAAGACCTTGTCTTTCCCTTTGTTTGTTTTATAACCTTGTTAACCCCTTCATATCTGATTGCATTTTCTGATTGACTCTTTACCCCATCACACTCAGCTTACCTGTCAAAATTTGATCAAAATTTTGGGTTTTTGGTCATTTTTATGAGTTTTTTTAGCCTGGCGCCCCCCTGCCCATGTTAGAAGAGCGCCAAAACTCCCTAGAAGTGTTAGATAGAGCTTTATAATTCTCTGGTGGCCCTTATACCAGAGCACCAACCCCTTTTTGCACAAAATCTCTTCAAAAATTCCATTTTTTGGAGGTCCAGACCTTGTTTCTTCACTTGCTGAATTGCTTTGTGATTCATGATTCTTCCTTTGACCTTTGACATGCTTCCTCCTAAGAAGTAAACACCTTTTTGTTCAGATTGTATGCCCTTATTCATTATTTTTGAGTTTTTTCTGTTGAGAGCTTGAAATCAATCCACTGTTTTCTTCTCTCCTATCCGACTGAGCAGAACTCCAGTGAAGGACATTTGAAGTCTATGACTCTTCTCACTTGGTTTTTTGAGGTCATTTTTCTTCGAACACCTCTCTATTGTGTGAATTGTTTGAGTTTTCTTTGTCACCTTTTGTCTTCTGTTTGCTTCTTGCTTTAATCACAACAAGAGGGTGTGTATTGTGTGTGCGAAATCTGATCATACATGTCTGAATCTCCTTGATCTGAAAAGGTAGTTGATAGGGGAAGCTTTTGCTTTGAATTAGTTCTCATTCACATACAAACGAAAAAGATACATTTTAGTGCTTGATTTTCATATTAGAAGGAATTTTTGAAAATGTTTTAGCATTGCATTGGATTCGATTGAGAACCAATTGATAGAGGACTTTTCATATTAGTGTTTGGAAGTGAAAACGATTCCTTCTCTTTCCCTTAAATAGGTGTTCATCGAAAAGAAATGATTTCTTATCATATTCTGTGCATCTTTTTGGGCATTGAGTCATCATTCCATCAGTTTCACTTTCGTACACCCTTTGAGTAAAGAACATCTATAAAACAAACGCTAATTAAAAAATATCTAGAACATTTTTGTTTTTAGGATCTTCCACCAACAATAGACTAGGGTTAGCACTTTGGATTAGGCTGTGAGTACAACTCTCCAAATTTTTCAAAACAAACATTAGCATCCTGAGCTAGGGAGAGTCAAATCCAATTGTCGTATTGTTTTTCTGGGATCCCCCTCTCACACAGGGGTTACACACGAGGTCACATTCGGGTGAATTATGGAGATTATCCCTCCGCGGTTCAACTGTTTGTGGTGGCCAGATCATATATTTGGGGTCACTGGAAGGTATACCCATGATTATGTGTGGGAGCCTTTCGGGTTGATTTCAGACTTTTTATCCTGCCCATATGTTTCGGATCGAGCTGTCGATTGTACTTGCCCAGGGACTCACTGCGAATTGGTATCTTTAGTTGCCATAATCTTTAGGTACTTACACAAGGTGATAGTGAAGGGAAGTCTCACTGTACCTAGAACAGACATTGGTCAAACTCACTCGGGCTCCTTGGAGGGTAAATCCACAATTACTGTTTGGAAGCTTGCACCAAGGCGTAAGTCCATTAAGCAGGTCACCATTGTAACTGTTCCACCATATCCCATCCCCTTCTCGACTTGATCACACGATGTTGGATTTCATCAGCAACTAGTGCGGTCATCGAGAGAAGTTTTGTCTGCTTGATTGATTCCTAGATCTTATTAGCGCATGTTGTTTCTTTTTCTTAGTTGGCCCTAGATTTTCAGTGTGTTCTGTTATTCTCCACAATTGATCCCGTAGACGATAAAGGTCTTCACCGATCACATAGGATGCAAGGGCTGCCTCCGGAAGGCTATCAACCCTTACCTCCTAACCTACCAGAAGACAACTACTGTAGAGAGGTAGACAACCCATCTGATGCTGGAAGTGTTATTGCTCCTCTGTTAGATAACTTAGAAGATGCTTTGGTCACGGTTGAAAATCCCATCACACCTGTGTCGGTAACTCCTCTCGAACCGCTTTTGGTTCATTTAGACTCCCTTGGGAACGTCATAGATGAAGAAGTCCCATGATTACCGAAGAGGATCTTTACCGAAACATATATGGAATCCACAAAACCAATCTTTGGTGACGAGTATAGGACTCTTGTTCGTCCTAGCACTGCAGTAGAAACCAATCCCACACTTGATCGTTCTATATGGAGGACTTCATCGAGACGCGATCTCTATAAACATTTCGAATCTATTCGACAACCCTTTCATCCCCATGACCCTCCTAGTGAAACAGGACCATCCGGTCAAACCATGAATCACCGAGTCGATCAGGTTATTCACCCTACTGCTACACCAACACAAGTCCACCTTAATACTGGACTCATTACCTCTACTCATCCCCAAATCACTTCAATCTCTACCCTTGTTTCTACAAGCTTTTACTCTACAGATCTGCATGTTCCACATGATCCTGTTGGGACATCTTCTCACTCGAGAACACAGACCCCTGTTGGCCAAACACAACTGGCTGGAGGACAACCACCATCCAACATACCTTTCCCTCTTGGAGGACTACCTTTCCATGGCAGGCCTACCACTCTTGGGGGACAGCCCCCTGTTCAGGCTCCTCCTGGAGGGAAACCTCCATTTGCTAGTCAAACCCCGGTCATAAATCCATCGCTGGTAGGGGGGAAACCCTCGTTTGTTGGAAACCCTTCACAATCCTGGGGAGAATCCTCAAGAGGCACTTTTAATCAACCCCACATTGGGGGGCACTTGTATAATAACCCACTAGGAGGAGTATCCAATCATGTCCCTTCTAGAACATATTACGGGCAATCTTATCCGGGCGGTATCCAAAACACCACCTGGAGTTCTCCGGGACCAAAGTCTTATCCTCCTTATGGGCCTCATGTGTATCTTCCTTCGGGATATACTCCTCACCATTCTCAAGGCCAAAATGTGTATCCTCCTCACAGGCAAATAAATCACCCGACCTATAATGTTCAGAGTCCACCAGATTATGCCCATGTTTCTCATGCACCATCGAATCCTTCTTATCCTGGCCAGTAACAACCATATATAGGAGGACCTATTGGTTACAACTATCCACCTAACCCAGTCTATGGTCCTACTAGTGTTCCTATGTCGTACCAGTGTCATTCGTACATTAACCGACATCTACCTTTCCTTGGGACTCTGGATCTCCCAGACTTGTCTCGGTTAACTAATGATCCTATCTCTCATTCACCGGTTTGGCCATTCATTCCAGCTAAACTTCCTTATGATATTCCAAAATTTGATGGAAACCCTGGCAAAGATCCAAACAACCATGTGATGAATTTCCATTTGTGGTGTTCATAAAACTCCCTCATGAATGATTCTGTATGTTTGCGTCTTTTCCAGCGGACACTTACCGGTTCAACAATAAAGTGGTATATTGAACTACCACATGCTTCTTTTCATGATTTTAATTCCCTTGCCATGTCTTTCCTCACACAATTTCAACTACCTATTCACTATGAGACAGTTACTAAACTCTTGAATTCCCTTCGTCAAACTAACTCCATGCATATCTCTGACCATATTCATGAGTAGAGGTGACGATGAAGAATGATCAAGGCAGTCATTCCTGACATGCTCTTGGCAGAATGGTTTACTAAATCACTGTTACCCCTGATCGCTCGCGATGTCGCTATGGGTGGTGCGGTCACAGAGGAACAAGCCATCGCTCGAGCTCAGTACTCAGATTTGGTTTATTCTCAGTTTGGTACTTTGTACGATTTACTTCCAAATGCTGCTCGCGCTAATACCGATCCTTCTAAGCCATCATCCTCATCTCATGCGGATGGTGTTATTGGTTCCGTCAAAACTCAATCTCTTTCCAAATCGACTACACCCTCCTCTACCTCCCCCCAAACTCAGATCTCTAAGGTGAATGCAGTTCAATTTTCCCCTTCACAACAATCCGAAGGTAAGAAGAAGACAAAGAATGAAACAAAAAATAATAATGAACAACCCAAAAATCAAACACCTGCTACCGAAAAGAAACCACAACCGAAACTGAAATTCCCATGTATCATTTGTGGTGATGATCACTACACTCGAGATTGTCCGCTTTGCAATGAAGTGGCCAAAATTTTCCAAGGGGAGTCACAACGCGTTGTGCTTACTCAGCCTTTTCCACAGTAGCAATCCATGGTTGCTCAAACCCCCTCTCCTAGGGGCATTTCTAGCGAACCTAATGATGAGGCCTTGTCGAGTGCACATATTTATATGTTTAATGGGATCAATTTGACCACTCGCTCTAAGACCTATGACACACCAGGTAACCCTGACAAAGGAAAAGACACCAACGATGCCGACACTTTACCGGATCCATCATCATCCTCTGTTAGTCTTCCATCGGTTAATCCTCCATCTGGACCACTTCAGATTGAGAAACCCATGTCCGACTCTATCTTACGCCCTCCTAAGAGCACTATCCACAAAGCTACCTTTAATCCTAGTTCACGTGCTGCCCAAAACTACAACATTGTTGAAGATTTGGCTCAAGCACCATGTGCTATGTCTGTGTTATAAGTTCTACAACATTGTCCTAGTCAACGTAGAATGCTCTTGACTTCTCTTGGCGCTGTTGATCCTGATTCATCCAATCAGATCATGTTTAACCTGGATAATTATGCGTCTTGACTCTCCCACCAACTTGCTTTCCAAGTTGATGTTGTTGTTCACAATCAACAAATCCATAGAACTATTCTGGATGAGGGAGCCTCAACTTGTGTCATGTCTGTAGCATGTTGGAAATGTTTAAAATCACCAGCACTCAACAAATCCCCAATGATTTTAAGCGCCTTCGATGGGAGAGGTTTTCATCCCCATGGGATTTTACAGTCCCTGCCCATCCAATTGGGTGGAAAAACTGTTACTGTTGATGCCGAGGTGGTCGATGCTCCCCTCAATTACAACTTGTTACTAGGAAGAAGTTGGTTTTATGCTATGACTGTCATTGCCTCATTGGTCTTTCGATGTGTACAATTTCCTCACCAGGGCAAAATTGTCACTGTTGATCAGTTGGATTTCTGCATGACCGACTCTCGCGTTCTCTCTACCAACAATATTCCTTTCTTGGGAGACCACAAAATCACGTATGAAAGTGTTGATGTTGGCTTATTGAAAGATTCTAGCCTCATGAGTACCTTCTCTACACCACTTCCATCAAATACACATCACATTGCCACCGTCGATATGATTTCGACCACAACTTATCAATCTTTGGAATCATCTGACCCTTGGATTGTACCTTGTCCTTTGGAATTCGATGCACTAAGTGACACCGTGCCACTTAGTCCAGCTAAAACGTCATACATTTCTACCCGGTCCGCTTCTCCCTTGTCAGATGCCCAACATCTATTAGCATTTGACAGTTCCTCGATGCAATCATGGTTGAGTTCCTTGTCGTCTGCGATCGACTACATTTCCCCAACTTTTTCGTCGGATGAATCCATTCTGGAAATGTTTCGCATTGACAAGTTACCTTAGGATAATCACTGTCACTGATCATCTTTTCTTCCCCCTCATGAAGATATTTGGGAAGATATACACTCTATCTCCCCTCCTGCTGTTGATTTTTGATAATCTCCCATGCTTTCCACTTCTGACGATTTGGATCCGGTAGTGGACATGGTGATTTCTTCGGTAGGATTATTGGAGCCTGATCTCCTTACTCCTATTGCGACCCTCGATATGTGTTCCTTCTCGAGTGATTGTCGTCCATCCAGTGAAGATCTCCCGGAAGCCATGACCACGTTTTATCCTTTGACATGGTACCCTTCCAGATCATTATCCTCTTGGAAGCCCTAATCCGGACAAAACCACAAGCATAATTTCTCTTCTCTGTGGAAATCTCACTAAAAAATGAAACAAAGGTCCTGAGCATAGTTCTTTTCCTGTGTCAAGCTCGTTAAAAAATGAAATAGTCACCTCTCTTGAACCTTCTTTTCATCCACTCTTCTCCTTTGGTGAATGACTCAAAGCTTGGAGGGCATGTCTCCAGCCTTTGTTGATCATCTTAGAGTTAAGCCACTAGATTTTATGCTGGGGGCATACCGATCTTAGTCTTTGTTCTTTCTCGTGCTCGTAAATACATGAGAATGTATCTGGGTAGACTTTTATCTCTTTTTTGGACCTGTATGGATACACGAAAAAGGAACCCCCTGGAGTCTCCTTTAAGATATTTTCAGACTCTCTAAACATGAAAAGATTGTCGAGTGATCTTGCTTTCTTTCCCACTCGTTAAATGGTTTGAAAGGGCATCTTTCGAGTGATAATTTATCTCTTTTTCGGCCTTTCGAGCCTAACATTACGAAAAAGGACAACACCAAAGTCATCTTTAAGTTCTTTTCAGACTCTCTAAAGATGAAAAGATTACCGAGAAACCTTGTTCTCTTCACGCTCGTTAAAGTATTTGAAGAAAATGTCTATTGAGCGATAGTTTATCTCTTTTTTGGTCTCATCAGACTACTTTACGAAAAAGGAATTGAGAGAGTTCTCTTTTAACTGTTTTTCCAATCTCTATAATCATGAAAAACCTTCGAGTTTTCTATCTTTGGACTCGCTAAACAAAACATTGACAGGCCCATACGGGACGGAACCCTTACTTCTTCCAGTTCGTTAAACAAAGGAAGAGGAACTTACCAAAGGTGAGTTTTATCGAGCATGTGTTACCCTTCTCGCGCTCGTTAAATTAAAAAGAGGTACTCATCTATCTGGACGGGGGGAAAAATTGAAAGAATAAAGCCAAGAAGTTTTTTGAGAGCATTACCAAGTAACTCTTAGAGTCACCCTTGAACACGACACTTTGTCTTTTGCACACATTATAATCCGCTGAACCTCTCTACTGAGCCAATCCTTTGAGTTTCTTTCACTCCTCTGGGTCACCTGACATAAGTCACAACATCCACTGCATCATCAAGTTTTGGTCCATGTCATGTTTCTGTTGTTGTGCCTCAGTGTTCAAGGGAAGTATTTTCCTCGAGAGTCAACCATCACAAATATCTTGTCTCAATGCCCATGTTAGTCCATGTTCATTTGATCTACCAATTACATCTCTATGTTTGTTTCATGTCATTGATGGGGGATACATCAAGGCCCTCCTTTGATGAGCCTATTCCTGTTGACCTAAACACATTATCCAGGAATTAGACTTAGAAGCTAGTTATTACTTTGGGACCTGCATGCCTCAATGGTAGGCCTCCTCACGTCTGACAACAGGTTTACATAATTGACCTTTGATCAAATGATTCCATGGATGTTCGACTCCAGCTCATCCATTCACATTCGTTGGAATGTACTAGGTTACCTTGGGAATCATTGACATTAATGGTGATCTCCCTCGCACTTGTTAACGATTTACATCATTGACTGGTAATCAAGTGGTTTCTGCCATGTTCTACATTAGGACATATATTCACATGGTTATATTTGCACTACATTGGGATCAGTAAGAAGACCCTGGGTTGAGTGATCACTTTGATATGTACTTTGCCCAGGTTGCAAAGGAGTTTCTTTTGAACAATGACACATATACTGTTACATAGATCCACTTTGTATTGGTAGTGGCTATGTCTTGTCATCTCATAGATCCACTGTGTATTCGTCGTGGCTACGATCAGTTCAGGTCATGGGAGTATAGATCCACAGTGTCTTTTCAGTGGCTATATCTTTTTATCAATACAATTATGGATCTGCAGTGTATTTTATGACGGCCATATCTTGCAAGTCTTGATCACCCAAGCATAGGTATGCCTGCCTTGGGTATGAAACATGTCATAATATTTGTTGGATGTTTGTGTGCAGCTTTTGTTAGGTTCTCTGCATCTATACCCTTGCTTAAAAGTATACAAAGAATTTTAGTTATCAGTTCTTGTCTTCTAGCTTCATACTTTGGGGGGAAATCTGTTACACATAAAAAATACTCACTTTGATAGTGTCACAAGTGTCGTCATTACAAAGGTCGCAAGTGTCGCATTTTGCTCACAAGTGTCGCAAGTGTTAAAGAAAGCATACTACCATGATGCCTATGTCGTGCTTATAACGACATGAGAAGGACACTTGAAACACCTCAAACATTTGATTTGGAAGAGGAGAATTGAGTCAGTAGGCTCATGAACCTTTTGCCATCTGAAAACACTCAAAAAACTAAGTTTTTGAAGAAGAGCGCTCCCCTATACCTCTTCTGGAAGTCCTGGCGCTCCCCCTTACACTGTCTGGGAGCATTATAAAGCTTCTTTGGCCCTTCTGAAGGAGCACTGGTGTCTTTAGGAGTGTTGGTGCCCCCTTAAGCCTACTGGGGAGTGCTACAATGCTCTGATGGCCCTTTTGAGGGAGTGCTGCGTATTCTGGGCAGTAGTTAAGTTATTGAGATGAATGGGGGAAGGATCCTTTCATTCTTGGAAGGGAGTTGGATTTGAATCCCTAATCAAGCCATGATCTTAGGGCAGATCCCTAACTGAAGGAGGAAAATCCTCAACTCACCCTAAATATATCTCAAGTTGTTGAGCCTCTCCAAGGCTATATAAGCAAGTTTTCTCAGGGTGAAAGAGGGTTGGAAAGGGAGAATCACACCAAACTTATGATCTTATAAGTGGTGCTAGAACAAAGATAATTTGGAAGCAAGAGACCTATGATCTCATAGGGAGAAATCGGTGAAGCTATCATCATTCAGATCATGGATCTTTTGAGCAAGGGTTGGACAAGGAGGACTTGGCAGAACTATCGCATTCCATCTACGACTGTAAGCAATGTTTTGTCCTCATTAATATAATTTGCTTGGCCTTTATAATTCATGTTCAATCTCACATGAATTTGTCTCTTTAGTAGATAGACCTATTTCAGACTAATCTTGATAGAGTAGGAAGTGGCCGTACTTTTTTTTTCTACAGGGCTTATCGAAGAGCGAAAGATTGGAACTCAATTCGGAGCGTGCAGGGACAAACACTAGTAAAAGGTACTTCTTTTCTCATTCCTTCTCACACACTAGTCCACCTAGATCTAAAAGGAACTCAGTGACCATGATAATCACTTTCTGTCTTAGAGTTAAGAGTCTATCTCTTTGAGGAGATCTACCTATCCGCAGGGAGATTTTCCTTCAACAACAACCCCCTATATTTTGAAGTCCTAGTAGAAAAAATGCCGAAATGGCTAATCATTTTGCATTTTGGAGTTTCCTGATGCAGTGGAAGAGAGACCCCGTGTCTTTTGAAGTCCCGGTAGCCAAAATCGGGACTGAGCCTGATCAGGCGCCATGTGTCCCTACTGGATTGGATGACCATGATCATTTCATGACTTTGGTCCTAAGGGATGAGCTTATGTGCTAAACCTCGTGCAACTCCGTGGCTCTGGCTTACCCAATGACCGTCAATCTGCTCCATTGGTGGATCTTCGTCATTGAAAACAAAATGCCCGCTCACTTGATTTTAAGTCCGAAATGGACTTCTTCTGTGTGATGTGCTTGGCACTCATGATTGAGGCCTTTGAATAAAATGAATTTGATGGGTTTTTAAACCCCATTTCATCTATTTCTCACCAAGGACCCGAATCCAGAGAGAAGCACCCCCCTTGCAAGAATTGGTGCTAACATACTCTACAAAATAGGAATTAAGTTTGATCTTGTAAAACAAATCGAGGTCTTAGCATCTCACTGACCAAAAATGAGTATCTTTGCCATATTTTTTGGAAAACATTTAAATCATAATTGTAGCAAATTTCCATGTTACCTTTAGGATATAATCACAACAACAGCTTTAGTATTTTTCTGTTTGAGCTTTGTGGTAAGCACGACATTGTGCCAATAGAGTCTGAAATTAATCTCCCCGAGTTCTTTGAGAAATGCCCTTTGCTCTTTCTTCTTCTTTTTAAAACCTTGAATCCTTTCTTGCTGGTGAGCACTCCATTGTTCTATCTGCACCTTTTCTTTCTTTAATTGTCTTATTGTTTTCTAAAATTCCTTGATCCTTTCTTTACCAGTTTTTATTTTAACTCTAAATCCAGAGAATTCTTCAAAAGGTGTAGGTTCATTCAAGTTTAGGGCCACTTTGGGTTGCTTTGCTTCAACTTGGTACTTTGAGACTAATCCCAAGCTATGTTCTTCATCAGAACTTGCTGAGTCTATTGCTTCAGGCACATCTGATATGTGATCTGAGTCTTCAAGGTGACCTTGTTTATCCTCAGGGGTTTCACTGATACCTTTAGCCATATCTTTAGCTTTTGCTAATCTGGTTGAAGGTCTTGTTACAGGTACTGTAGATGGTGAAATCATTCTTTTTCCTTTGCTGACTAGTTTCTTAGGTAGTGAAGTTCTTTTTTCCCTTTTCCTGGTACTTGCTTCAGCATTCTCAGAGTCATCTTCGATGACTATAACATTTTCTTCTTTGATTGATGGATTGCAAGCTAGGGCATCATTGATTTTATTGCAAAGTATTTTTGAGGGTTTTATGATTTGGTTTTGGTTTAATGGTTGAAAACTGGGTCAAGCTTACAACATGGCATCAAAATCAAGATTAAAACATTGCATATACCACTGGATGAATAATAGGTAGATACATAGATGGAGCAAACCAATTCAAGAAAAGAAAGTGAAATCTTCAATTTGTCAATTTCACAAAGTTTGGTTTCAATATATCATAAAGAAACAGGGGTATCAACTTGTAATCATTACTTGAAAATTATCTCTATAGCAAAATCTTCACTGTATTAATTAACATTCAAGAACCAAAAAGCATTGCAATTTGAATAATAAATTCAAGCATGAAAATGAAATAATAGAGTAGAAAAGAGAAGGTTTAACCATCCATATTCCTTTTTTATTAAGTGTCAATTGACCATACATGCCTTTACAAAAATATCCACAAAAAGTCAGTATAGATCTCTAAATTTTAGACCAACATAAGGTATGTCTTTTGTCTATTTAAAACAACTATGAAACTACCAGATCCTATTATCTAGGACAACTTTAAATGACTAGAATCCAAGAGTATCCAGATCCTAAATTATGTCCCTCAAAAATGAGCTACTATTTCCAAAATAGTCCATAGCTCAACAACTTAATATAACAAACATTGCCAGCAATACTCTACAGAATAGAGATTTTGTTTGACTCTGTAAAGTAGATCGATATCTTAGCATCTCCTTGATCAAAATGAGTATTATTTTCCATATCTCCTGGAGCACCTTTAAAAAACAATTGTAACCAATCCTGATGTTACCTTTAAGATAAAATCGCAACAGAGGCTTTGGCATTTTTTTTCTTGAGCTTTGTGGTTAACACAACATTGTGCCAGTAAAGCCTAAAATTGATTTCCCTGAGTTCCTTAAGCAACGCCCTTTTCTCCTTCTTCTTCTTTTTAAGACTTTGAATTCTTTCCTGCTGGCGAGCATTCCACTGTTCTATCTGCATCTTTTCCTTCTTTAACTGTTTGATGGTTTTCTGAAATTCTTTAATCTTTTCCTTATCAGTTCTTATCTCGACTCTGAATCCTGATTAATCTTCAGAGGGTGCAGTTTCATTCAGATTTAAAGTAACACTGGGTCCTTTGGCTTTAACCTGATATTTTGAAATCAATCCTGAGCTATGTTCTTCTTCAGAACTTGATGAATTCATAGCTCCAAGTACATATGGTAGGTAATCTGAATCTTCCATGTAATCATGTGTTTCTTCATGAAATTCACTGATGCCTTTAGCCATCTCTTTAGCCTTAGCTAATCTAGTTGAGGCTCTCTTTACAGGGCCTATAGGTGGTGATAGTTTTCCCTTTCCTTTGCTGACAGATTTCTTGGGAAAAGGAGTCCCCTTTTCTTTTTTCCTGGTGCTTGTTTCAGCCTCCTCATAATAATCATCTATGATTATGGTGTTCTCTTCTTTAATGGTAGGATTCAACATTTCTTTTGAGTTCAATCGATACTTATTAGTATCTCTGGTTGAATTTCTCCGAGGTCTTTGTGATACACACGCACCCTTTTTCCTTTTTCCTTTGACTGCAACGTTCTTTTTGTTGGTGGATGGCATTTCAATCTTGACTGCAGTTTGAGAAAATGAATCATTTTCTGAATCTATCTCTTCTTTGAAATCTTCCTCAGGAAGCACCTCATGTTCGGGCTCCCATCTAGGTATTTTAATCCTGCTCTTTTTAGTTACCTTGCTATTAGAAGATTTGTCTTTTACAGGGTTTTCATCAACAACATCTTGACCCTGTTTAACAGTTTTCCTCCCTCTACCCTTTTTTGACTTATTTGATTTAACAACAGGTTTTAAGGATTCTGTGAGCCAATTCTAGGGATTTTGTAGTTCATTTAGGGTAGACATGACTAGGGTTTTAATCAGGACTTGATGGAACAAACTACCCTTGACATTAGTGGAAATATATTGTACTTTCTTGGACATTTTTGTCAAACTTTTAAGCAGGAAATAAGGAAGGTTTAAAGGGTAGTCACCATTTAGATGCATCAATATTATGATATGATAGATATACATCAAAGAAAACCTCCCTTCGCAGGTGATGTATCTGTGAATCACCACCAGGGTAGTGTGCCATTTGGGTCGGACCCAACTGTGAGGAATTCCCCTTCTCCAATCAGGATTCTGCTTCTCTGGAAGGAGGAATTGATTCACAAACTCAGTGACCACGTGTTCCTTCTTCCACCATCTTTCCCCTCCAACCACAAGCCTACAGGCCTTGGCTATAGTCTGCTCTGTCACCAGCATCAACATTTTTCTGATTTCGACTTCATGACCATTGAAATTTAAAGAAAATTCCATGGAAACCTGTTCGTCATATCCTTGAAATGTAGTGAGGAACTCAAACCACTTGGCATCTCTGAATATTTGAGCCATTTGAGGGTAGGATTCAAGGAGTTCAACACCTTCTGGTTCAATTCTGGCCACTTGTCCTCTATGCTTTGGCGCCATTTCAACTCAAATATGCAACTAACACCCTTGGGTTCTGAATTTCATTCATGCAATTGCTGATATGTCTGATGCTTTGAATGGATGCCTGTATTTCTTCCTGCAGGGTCGAACTTAAAACAAATCAAACTGATCACATAATAATCATTAAATAACAGGGGATTTTGAAATGAACCCTGCGCATGTGTATAGCGATTATGTTATGAACATGTTGGATTTAGAGATGATTACCAAATTCTGGTGGGAACACATGAACTCTTATCTCATGATCTCGTTATCATAACTAAATTGGGATAGCAGGCGAACTATTTGGCATGATTATTTGGTGCTATGGGAATAGGCTTATTCCCGTAGCGCGTTTTGACAATTTAAAATTTGAAATTCCAATGGCATAAAGGAGACACTTCTAGTTTAAACAATGTTTTTCATAACCAAAACTCAAATAAATCATCAAAAATTAATGCAAACCATGAAATATAAAAAATCTTAAAAAATGAAAACAACTGAAAACGGAAAATGAGGGATCGATAAGGAGGGTTTTAGGACAGGGGTTTCTTACTTAAACCAAGTCCAAAGTAGAGACTAACAGATACCATGAAGAAATTTGATGTCCCCAATCAGTTTTCAATCACTCCTTATCACTCCCATAGTTTAATGCCCAACCCATGAATAGAAAATTCATCTTATAACACTTATTAAATTCTGGAAATGAAATTGTTGAATTTGAAACACAAGAGACAACTTCTTTGACTTGAAATATAATATTCTAGATATAAAAAGTATGCAAAAAAGAAATAAAATGCTAGAAATAGAAGATGAACAACAATATAACCAGAACACCGCCACAATAATAATGATATGATACCAGAATAATAGCAGAAATAACACTTTGATTACTGAGAGGAATGTTCACTTTCCTCTTCGAGGGGGAAACCTCCAGTCAAGTAGGGATCTATTACAATAATATCCAAGCTAGGGTTCTCATACCCTTAACTCCTATTTATACTAAATATCTCTATCAAAAGAACCATCTAGAGGAATATCCTTCTAGAAGAAGAAGCTTCTATTAGGTCTTCTTACATTTGACTTATTCTACCTTATTGCTAGGCCTTATTAATATTGACCTTTATTACCTCACAATATATTGTTCTATCTACATGAGGGGTTAGGTCCCTAACATGTCCTCTCCCTTAAAAACAACCTTGTCCTCAAGGATTGAGATGTGGAAATTGTTGCAGAATGGTAGTTGTTTCCCAAGTGGCATCTGTTGGGGTTGTATCTTTCCATTGGACTAACACTTCCTTGATGGTTCATTGGCACATATGACACTCACGCTGGTCCAAAAATGCTTGTGGTTGTATCCAAATGGATCCTTCTTCATCCAACTCGAGAAGTTTGGTTTGAGTTTTGAACTTAGTTCCAATCACCTTATTTAAGCATGAAACATGAAAAACAAGATGTAACTTAGAATTACTGGGAAAAGATAACTGATAGGCCACCTGTCCCACACTCTTGAGAATGGTATAAGGACCATAAAATTTGGGCATCAGATTCTGAAAATGGTTGGCCTTGAGGGAATTTTTCTTGTAAGGTTGCAGTCGAAGAAACACATGATCCCCTTCTGCAAATTGACGTTCAAAGTGACCTTGATATTCTTATTGCTTCATGCAATTCTGGGCCATGAACAAATTCTCTTTGAGGGTACGAAGAATAGCCTCTCGAACTATAAGCATTTGGTCAACCGCCTAAACCTTCGAGACACCTGGTAAATATGAGAGAACCGAATGTGGAGTTTTTCCATATACCGCTTCAAAATGAGTCATGCGGGTAGCTATATGGTATGAAGTGTTGTACTACCATTCAGCTAGGGGTAACAATTGAGCCCACTGATTTTTCTTTTCCAATACAAAATAGCTGAAATATGTTTCCAAACACTTGTTGAAAACTTCAGTTTGACCATCAGTCTGGGGATGATAAGTTGTACTAAGATGCAATTGAGTCCCTTGTATATTGAACAGTTCTTGCCAAAAATTGTTGGTGAAAGTTAGGTCGTGATCAGAAACAATAGAATGTGGCATGCCATGAATATTGAAGACTTGATACGTGAAAAGTTGAGCCACAATGTATGTTGTAAATGTGTGTTTAAGAGCACATAGATGAGCATACTTGGAAAGGAGATCAACTACCACCATGATGACTGATTTATTGCCCAATTTAGGTAAGCCTACAATAAAATCCATAGAGATATCCCTCCAAATAGTAGGTGGAATCGGAAGCAGTTGTAGTATGCCAGGAAATTTGAATATTTCTCCCTTGTTGTGTTGACACACATCACATTCAATCACAAAATTTTGAACGTCTTGTTTCATACCATCCTAGAAAAAATAATGTTTGACCCTATTATAGGTTTTGGTAAACCCAGAGTGCCCAGCTATGGGTGTAGCATGAAGCTCAACAAGTACCGTGGATTTAAGTTTTGACTGTTTACTTAAATACAAATGGCCTTTGTATCGAAGCTCATCATGGAACCAAGAGTACCCTGGGGAAACTGGATAATTGGAGTGTGATTGTTGTATCATATGCGGAATTTTGGGATCATGTAGCCATTCCTTGTGAACAACTTGGAGCCAATCTAGTACAATGAAGGAGAGAGAAAAAAGGGACCCTTCATCTTCATATTTTCGAGAAAGTGCATCCACGACCACATTGTCTTTTCCTTTCTTGTAAACGATCTCATAATCATATCCAAAGAGCTTAGTCACCCATTTTTGTTGCTCTAGGGAGGAAATGTGTTGTTCCAGAAAATACTTAAGGCTTTAATGATGTGGCTTAATTTGGAAGCCTTGCCCCAATAGATAAGGGTGCCTAAGATCAACAACATGCAGAATATCCAACATTTCCTTTTCATAGATTGATTTTCCCAAATTTCATTCAAACAATTGTTTTCTAGTAAAGGCCAAAGGTCGTCCCTCTTGCATAAGGACAATGCCAATTCCTTTCCCTGAAGCATCACATTCTAGGACAAAGGTCTTTGTGAAATCAGGAAGGGTTAGTACTGGAGTGGTGCACATGGCCATCTTCAATGTTTGAAAATTTTGAGCAGCTGCTAGATTCCAAGTGAAAGAATTCTTTTTAAGGAGTGTAGTGAGAGCTGCCGCAATCTTTCCATAATTCTTAACAAACTTGTGATAATAACCTGTTAAGCCCAGAAATCAACACAATATTTTGAGAGTCTTTGGGTGAAGCCAATCTTGCATAGCTTCAATATTTTTAGGATCCACCCTAATGTCATCCTTTCCAACAATATGACCCAAGTACTCGACTTCTGAGGTGCCAAAAGCACATTTAGATTATTTTAGGAAACGTTGGTGCTGAGAGAGTAGATGGAGAAATTGATCCACATGAGCAATATGGTCTATCTAGTTTTTTCTATAGATGAGGATATCATCAAAGAAAACTAAGAAAAAATGATGGAGAAAAGGACGAAAGACATGATTCATGAGGCTTTGGAAGGTGGAGGGGGCATTACACAAGCCAAAGGGCATGACCAAAAAATCATAGTGGCTCTAATAAGTTCTAAAGGAAGTCTTAGGAATGTCTACCTCTTTCATACAGATCTGGTGGTAGCCACAACGAAGATTAAGTTTAGTAAAGAACTAGGCGCCACTCAATTCATCCAATAGGTCATCAATGACAGGAATGAGAAATTTGTCTTTAATGGTAAGTTTGTTGAGGGCATGGAAGTCAGGACACATGCGCCAAGAACCTTCTTTATTTAGGACTATGACCATAAGATAAGAGTAGGGGCTCGTACTAGAGCAGATAATGCCTGCGTTAAGCAATTCTTGAACCATTTTATCAATTAATTTTTTTGGGAAAACAAGTGACGATAGGGAAATATATTGGGAGGAAGGCTTCTGAGTACAAGGGGAATGGAATGATCATGAACACCATGGGAAGGAGGAATTCCCTAGGCAGTGGAAAAGACCACTTGATGTTTAGAGAGGATGGATTGGAGGTCCTATGGCATATAGGGTGTATTAGTTTCTTTTATGGCATATAGAATGAACTTTTTGAGCATCTTTTCCATGCAATGGGAACCAATGATCTCAGGAGAACTAGTGGTGATGCCTTGAAACTTATATTATTGGCCCTCCTGGTCGAATTTCATGGTTAATTCCTTAAAATCCATGAAAATGGGATCCAAAGTCCTTAGCCAGTCTGCACCCAACAAAATGTCACAACCACCCATGTCGATTGAAAACATATGATATTTTAGGTGGTAGTCACCAATTTGGAGATGCACATTTTCACAATGCCCTCCACATTTCATGGAGCCGCCATTGGCAATTGTGATTTGGAAATTATTGACTGCATGGTTATAGCAATGAGTTTCTTGGGCAATGTGACGATGAATAAAATTATGGGTGCTTCCACTATCACCAAGAATGATGACCTTCCTATGCTTGATGTAACCAATTAGCTTAAGGGTTTGGGGACCAGAGAAACTAGTGAGAGCATTTAGGGAAATTATTGGTTCTACTTTGGGAGGGTCTGAGGGAGGGGTTATGTCAGTGGGTTTAGGTGACTCAGACACAAGGTGATTTTCAAGATCCTCTTCCGAAACATCCTCTGAGATGGCCATAAAAATATTTTTTTCCTTACACTTGTGTCCCGGAAAACATTTTTCATCAAAATTATAACAAAGGCCTTTGATTTGGCATTCAGCCATTTCATCCTTGGTCAATTTTTGGATATTTAGTGGAGTAGAAGGAGGAGTGGTATTTACTGGTTTAGTGCGAGGAATAAAGGGGGGTTTCCATTTTTGAGAAGACACAACCTATTTTGCTTCCTTAGCTGTTTTAGCATCCTCCACCCAAATCTGAGGTCGGTCCATGAGGACATGGGCATGAATCTCATCCTTGAGTCCACTGATAAAACATTCTCAGAAAAAAGCATCAGACATGCCCTCTATACGAAAATCCAGTTTCTCAAAAGAATCTATAAAGTCTTCCATTGTTCTAGATTGTTTCAACTTTGTCAAATGGCCTAAATGGTTGGTGTCAATTTCAAAGCGTTCATAAATCTCTGCCAAAAAGTGTGTCCAAGAAACATAGCTTAAAAGATAGTTTTTCTCCATTGCCACCATTGCCAACATTCTTGATCTACATGGAGAACACCATACTGAAGTTTTTCCAAATCATCTGTAATGTCATACAAAGAGAAATACTATTCCATTTGAGTTACCCAACTAGTGGGATCTGAGCCATCAAATTTGGTCACATCCACATGTAGAAGGTGTAGGTCACGCTGAAAGTGATGGGGATGAAATTTATGGGAATGAGAAGAAGTTTTAGCTTCAGTATGCAAAGTTGGGTCAGATAAAGGGGGATCTGCAGGATATGCATCTTGGTGCAGATCATTGAAGCGACAAATTCAAGATGGGTAGTAATGTCTTGTTTGAGACCTTCTTTGAGTTCCTCGTTTGAGGTGGCGATGGAGGAATGCATGTTTTAATTGATGGTGGAAATATTGGCATTGAGATGTCTCACTTCTTGTTGGGTCTCTGTGGAATTATATTGCAAGGTATTGAAGCGATCTTCCAAGTCTTAGATATGGGTATGGTCCATGATGATGAGGGAACCGAAAAGGGGCAGGTGGGGTCAAACATTTTTTTGAAAAATGATAGGTATGAATGTGATAAGGGTGAAGAGATAAATCCAATGGAATAGGTCTCAAGAGTTTCTTTTTTACACCTATAGAGATATAGTATGGTCTAAAGAATACTGCAGTGATGAAATACCCAAATTCTTAATCAGGAATAAATGTTTAGTGATTTGGAAACTAGAATGCATGATACACAGTTGTGCAGCAATAGATCTTGTCTTTTTTTTTTCCCCCCTTCACCAAAGGTTAGGTATTCAAGGGTTCTACAAATAATGGTTTTCCCTATGCTATATCTCTCTGATATACATGTGGGGTCCAATAGTAGTACTCGGCCCAATATCTTAGGGCACCAACTAAGGAGGCTAGTCTGTGCCCTTAGCCGTACTACCTGAATACCCAGGTACTAGAGAGTATATTCTCGAGTGTTCTTCTCAGTGGCACTATAGCAGTCAGGCGGTCGATTGGTTTATCTAAAGAGGGATTCAGGAAATTTAGTTTGATCCATATATAGGTGGTGTCTGATGTGCTACCACTCGAAAGGGTACCAATAGGGGTTACAAGGGTGTCCAAAAAATGTGCGCTTAAGTACCACTTGTATTTCCTGTGTGTATGAATCCCCGACTATGGGTTTATGTGCATAACAATAGATATTTGTAGCTTAAATACGTCGGAATATGTCTCTACCCTAAAAAAAAATTAACCCACAATTTTTTGTCGAGGAAAGTGATCTGATACCACTTGTAATATTCCAGACATAAAAATTATGCAGAACAGAAATAAAATGCTAGAAATGGTAGATGAACAACAATGTAACCAGAACAACACCACAATAATACCAATATGATAACCAGAATAACACCATAAATAACACTTTGATTACTGAGAGCAATGTTCACTTTCCTCTTCGAGGGGGCAATGTCTAGTCGAGTAGATCTCTATTACAATAATATCCAAGATAGGGTTCTCATACCCTCGACTCCTATTTATACTAAATATGTCTATCAAAAGAACCATCTAGAGGAAGATCCTTCTAGAAGCAGAAGGTTTTATTAGGTCTTCTTACATTTGACTTATTCTACCTTATTGCTAGGCATTATTAATATTGACCTTTATTACCTCGGAATATATTGTTCTACCTACATGAGGGGTTAGGTCCCTAACAGGAAATTAAATGTAGAAATAAATCAGCAGAAAATCAACAAGGTACACAGGAAAGTTTGGTCCAAAAATGACCCAGGAAAAACCCCCAGGGTGGGGGAAACCTATTCTTTTGATACGACAGCTTCTTTTATTAATTTTTAAGAATATGGAAATTACATTTGCAACAGAAAATTAAATACACAGTAGAGACAACTTATCTCCCTTTTCCCAAGTCAAACTTTCTTGGAAACTAGGCCAATCAACCGCTTCAAAATCTGAGCCAAGCTTACTCATAATTTCCATATGATGTACAGAAAGTATTGCACAGACATCACTGTACGAGCCTCAATTTCTATGCAGGATGTATGGATCTGTACGGTCATATGAATTCAATAAATGATGTACGATTGCCTTGATTTACATGTACATTTATCCTCGATTTTTGTGTATAAAATCTGTACTGTACGTAGTGGTTATGATTGTAATAAATGTTTTCATTTACCTTAATTTATGTGCCCATCTTTGCATGGAAATCCATGCCACTCTTTTCTGGAAATGATCTTCTTCTTTCTCTTCACTTTTCTCTCTCTTCAGGGATTGCTTATGTGAGTGTGTTCTCTCAATGGTATCATGAGAGACATTTAATGGTCTATTTCCCCTCTTTACCTTCCATATTCCCAAAGTGGCTTTTGGGTGTCCACATGATCCAAAGGCTCATAATGAATTAGATCAACAGTGGAAAATAAAGTGCACATGAAAATCACTTTTTAATATTATAATCACCCAACTTAAATAAAAGACCCACTTAACTTTTATTTCCTAAGTCACTTTCACTTTATGAAATAAAAGGGATTCACATTAAAGTGGTCACATTTTCCTAGGAAAAGAGACCAAGCCTAAGGAACACCACTTGCCTTGGTATAAAAATTAACATGAACAACATTCATCCAACCATGAATAACTCAGAAATTTAGGAAAATGCTAGGGAAAAACCCAATGTGGGGAAACCTAATGAGTGAGAGAGATTCTATTAGCTTTAGGAAAGATTTATCAGCAACCACAATACAATTTCCAGCCAAGAAAGACAACTTACAACACAAAACTATCCCACAACAAAATTGCCTTGAAAATCCTGCCACAGTCCATACAGTTGTACAGATTTGTTGAAAATAACACCTCAGAATTTGTGCCCACAAAAGGCTTTTGTACCTTCTTCCTGTACGGTCGACCTCCTTCAAAAACCTCTGCTAAAACTACCTCGAAAATATGTGCCTTCTATTGCCTCGATTTTCATGCCAAAGTTTGTTGTTGTATGACCTGTAAGGATCCATACAATACGACCTGTACCAACAAATAACATAGCAACACATAAAACAAAAAATGTCTCCTTGGGATTTGTGCCCTATCTCTCTTGGGAAATGTGCCAACTTGCTTCTCACTTTCCTATCCAATCTCTCCTCATAAATCTCTCTCATTCCTTCTCTCAATGTGTCTTGCACACTACCCAATGCATTCTTTTATAAAATCTAAAGATGACCTTTTCCCTCCAAAGTGTCTTTTCACCTTCCCCAACCCTAAATTCAAAGGCCAAGATATAATCTTGCCTTTACAAGATCAAGGGCCATGATTCATTCCCTCCAAAATAAATTACTTAAAAATATTAAAGTACATTTCACTTTATTACATAAGTGCACTTTATGAAATAAAGTCACTTTAATATTAGAAGGTATACTTTATTAAAAGGTCACTTTAATAAAAGAACCACTTTACAACTTTATAAAAATCCATTACAAAGTTAAGTGTCTAGTAGTGTCAACATAAGGTAATATCCACATACAAGACAAAACATGCGGAGTACCTCCCAAGATAAAAAGATAACACTCCCTCTTAGCAACATATGTACTTGCTTCCATCTCCATCATCTGGTCCAATCACATTGTTCTCAGAAGGAGATCCCCTTGAAGCTGGAGCCATTCTCAACACTTGTAAAAAAACCAAACTAGAAGTTCTTCTCCTTATAGTTATCTAGAACCTTGAGCTCCTTGGAGAATCCACTCCACCTTGAGCATTGGTTCAATTGCACCAACTGAGCCTCCTACCAGTGCTCAGAAGAGACTCATTCTCTTCTCTCGGAATGAAATATTGAATCCTTGGGCCCACCACAGTCTCATGAGCCTCCTCATTCTCAGCATCAGACGTTGAATCATACCCTGAAGGTTGTCCTTGCAATATATACAAACTTTCCACCCAATCATTGATCAACTGCAGTTCCACCGAGTCCACTCCCTCCATGTAGATAAAGACATGTTCCCTCTTGAACAATGTACAATATCCTACATCCTTCAAGGCTGATACTGAGAGAAAGTTAACCCTAAACCCTAGAACAAAGAGAAATCCATCAAGTTTCAAGAATCCTCCATACTCGAGTCAGAATCTAACATTTCCAACTCCACCTACAACTCGTGCCATACCACCTTCATTTACCACATGTTAGTCAGGACCTGCCTCTGTGATAATTAGGAATATTCAACATATTCTCGTCATGTGGCAAGATGCTCCACTATCCACAATCCATCTGATATCACCCCCAAATCCTCCGCTAATGACACTGGAAACTAGGGTAACCAAAGAAAATTCCCTGTCATACTTGGAAGAAAAGTTCTCCATGGTTGTTGTAACAATTTTCTCAAGCCCCTCGAGTTCCTTCTCCTTATTCTTCTTCCTCTTAGGACAATGAGAATAAAGGTGCCCCAAATGGTTACAACAGTAACATCTGACTTTACTCAAGTCACACCTAGAACTTACTTTCTTCTTTCTCTTTGAAGTAATACCAACATTTTCATCAGCTCCATATGTCTTCTATCCACTTCTGTGATTTCCTTCTTGGATCTCCTCCTGAGTGAAATTTTCCCACAGTGTGCTCCAATCTGGAAGATTCTCACGACCCACCATATACTTCACAAAGACTTCTCATTCCTTGGTGATGCCTTTCAAGTCTATCCTCACCAACTATGAATCTAATATGACCTCTCCAACTAATGCCAGCTCATCTTTCACTTGAGCTACCCAGGTAAGATAAGAAGAAACACTCTCCTCCTTACCCATCTTGATATCATCCAGCTTAGCCTTCAAGGCCATCTTCCAGTTTTCATTCTTCGCCTCAAATAAGTTCTTAACTGCATCCCACATATCTTTGGTTGTCTTATTATCATCCAAGTGTGGGATAAGGTGATCCTTCACCCCATACAAAATAATCCTCTGAGATTTGGCCTCCTTAACCTCATGCAAATCCAAAGAAAAAGGATTTTTTGTGGGAACCACAAAAAAATAACTAACATAGTTCCAAATCTCGTTCTCCTTGAGAAAAACTAACATTTGGACCTTCCACTACAAATAGTTGGAAATTCCATCCAACCGATCCTCAAATACAATACATCCAGCCATATTCCATGTCACATCTCAAGGAAAACAATCACAATTTTTCTCCCTTCAAACATGCCCAAAAATCTCATTGTTCACTGTCTCTCAGAGCCCAAGCTCTTATACCATGTAAAAATTTAATGACAAAAATCAACAAGCTAATATTGTATCATACACTTAGCAACCTAGAGATAATTGTCTTGCATGAACTTTGAAATTTCTAAAAACCCACATTCAGAAATTACCATAAGCATAAATATACATTGCTAAGTAATTATGCAGCGAAATAAACACAATGAACAACATTCATCCAACCATGAATAACTTAGAAATTTAGGCAAATGCCAGGGAAAACCACAATGTGTGGAAATCCAATGAGAGAGAGAGATTCTATTATCTTTAGGAAAGATTTATCAGCAGCCACAATACATTTTCCAACCAAGAAAAACAACTTAGAACACAAAATTGTCCCACCACAAAACTACCTTGAAAATCATGCCACGGTCCGTACAGTTGTACATATTTTTTGAAAACAACACCTCGAAATGTATTCCCACAAAATGTTTTTGTACCTTCTTCCTGTATGATCGACCTCCTTTAGAAAACTCTGCTAAAACTTCCTCGAAAAATGTGCCTTCTCTTGCGTCGATTTTCATGCCAAATTTTGTTGATGTATGACAAGTACAGATCTGTACAATACGACCTATACAAGCAAATAAAATAACATCACAAAAAAAATAAAATCCCTCCTTGGGATTTGTGCCCTAGATCTCTTGGGAAATGTGCCAAATTGTTGCTCACTTTCCTCTCCAAGCTCTCCTTAGAAATATCTCTCACTCCTTCTCTCAATGTGTCTTGCACACTACCTAATGCATTCTTTTACAAAATCTAAAGATGACCTTTTCCTTCCAAAGTGTCTTTTCACCTCCCCCAACCCTAAATCCAAAGGCCAAGATCTAATATTAACTTTACAATATCAATGGCCATGATTCATTCCCTCCAAAATAAATCACTTAAAAATATTAAATTACATTTCACTTTATTACATAAGTGCACATTATGAAATAAAGTCACTTCAATATTAGAAGGTACACTTTATTAAAAAGTCACTTTAATAAAAGAACCACTTTACAACTTTATAAAACCCATTACAAAGTTAAGTGCCTAGTAGTGTCAACATAAGGTAACATCTTCATACAAGACAAAACATGCGAAGTACCTCTCGAGCTAAAAATCTAGCATTTCCTTCGTCGTTGTGTTCCCCTTCCCTGTTCTTCCTGCACCAGGGAATTGTCCTTGTTTCTTGTCTACGCATCCTTATTTGGAGCACTACCCTTCTTCTACTGCGTTGGCTTTTGAATGGGCTTCCCCTATTGTGTTGGATTCTTGTGGGAAACACTTCTTCCTACAAGTGCCTTGGACGACCCTCCTTCCACTTATTTTCCCTTGGGCATGTCCTTGGTGATGATTGGGATCTTCTAGTCACCCTGCCAGTCTCTCATTGCCATCTCAACTTCCTCTGTATTGATGCAAAATTGAAGTTTTAGTCATTATTTCTTTGTATCCTTGCACACTAGGATCCACATTTTGTGTCACATATCCCTAAAGTTGACTATCCCCTCATATTGGGCGACCACTTCTAGAGTTATCCTCCAAGTGTTGGCTATGCTATATTTCATATCACTGAGATACTGAGCAAAGGTGTTGACATTGCAACTTCTTCGCTTGGGGTTCGAAGTGCTTCCCATTAACGCGTACCACATTACATGACAAAGGTCTACTCTATAGTAGAAATAGAAGTTGGGATTCTCCTTCCATTTGATTAGGGCTATTAGGATTAATAACCAAGAGTAGTGGAACTCTGTTCCCAATCACTTTGCATCCTTGCAGTCGTCTAGGAATAGGTTAAATAAATATTGGGCCCAATTGAGCATTGTGTCATTTGTGCACTGTGTTGTTGTTTTGAAAACCCTTGTAGGGACCTCCTCCTTATGGTAGGCATTTGCGAAGAAATTTGCATGCCATTAATTTTATGGCCATCTTGGTGGTTGTGTCACTAATTCTCTTTATAATAATTATGCATGAGCCTCTTTCTATCCCATATTTCTTCTTCATCTCTTATGTGAGAATATTTTCTTTAGTTTTGTCATCCAAGTACTTCACGAGACTCTCGTCATTTGATGGCAGGCCTATGATGAATGCGATCATATCTATGTTGATGGAGATAGGTTCTTCTAACCATAAAAATCCTGCATGGAGGATCGCCATCAACTCCTTGACGCAATTGTTCACCTCTTTCCCCCTGCTAAAGAGGGGAATCTATACCAAGTTTAGGATCCCTATGATTTCCAGGCCTTCCACCCATTTCTTTGGCTATAGTATTGGATCTCCAAATGGCCATGTGCCTAGAATCTCCATCTACACCTTCTGTGAAAATTTTGAGATTTTTTTGGTGTCGGAGACATCATGGTCTACATATCTTATCCTTTCCATGAAACCCAGTAGATTTGGTGTGGCTTGCACCCCCTATGGAATGCATGATAAAACAATTGAGGCATTGGGATGCTTGCATGGGGACCACACGATGGGTTGTTTTTCCTTTCTTTTTACCGATGCGCTAGAAGTACCAGCCTTTGGCTCTTTGTATTCCCCACCTGACTCTGGTTTCCCTGTGATGTCATCAATATGTAGTTATTCCTACTTCTTGGACCCCATCACAGGTTGTGGTCTCAGCCCGTCAGACTCTATCCATTCCTTGTTGTCATCATTCATTCTGTGGGTTACTTCAACCCTGGAATTTTTTTGTGGGTTTCCTATAGCGAATGCTTTGTGACCCTGCGCACTGTCGTGCAATTCAATATCCATCACGGCCATCATTGGGGCTTTTTATTCTTCCTCTATCAGTGTGGCGCTCATTGGTTTGACTTGCGCTGAGGGAATTACGTTGACATTGACGATTCCCTCTCTCTATGGAATTTCTTGTTCTACCTTTGCAGTTTCCTACGGTGACCTAAGACTATTGCATGTTTTCCGTGTTGTTTGGCTTGGTGCGACAACCTTTGGAGGTGCCATGATGGGTAAATATTTCTTCTCTAAGTGAACTGAGGCTGCTATGATCTTTGAATTCACATGTTCATCTCTCGTCTTTGTGCTCCTTAGCTTCACGGGTTTGCAAATGCACAATAAGTTTGTTTGGCCTGCATTTCCACTTTATATAGGGCATCATAAGCTCCATGGATCTTCTCATAGAAGCTTCTTTGGTTTTTATTAATGCATTGAAGCTTGTCGAGCACACTTCATTCAGTTCCATAAATTCCCAATTCATGCCTTTTTACCCTAACGACCGGTTTTTTCTTTTCCGTCTATTGGCCTGTTCTCTCATGCGCTGCAATTTTTCAGTGTGTCATACATTTCTTCTATGACTTTCCATTATTGCGTGGTGTTTTATTCTTGTCAACCATATGCTACGTGCGGTCACTTTTTCTTTTTTTTGCACTGATTCCAGTCTCTGTTGCACATGATATTTCCCAGTATTTTTTGTTTTCTTACTTTTCTACTTTTGTATTATTTTTTTCTTATTTTTCTCCTTTTTATTTATTTTTATCATTTTTCTGTCACAATGTCTTCTATAGTACATTATATACATGTATTTGTTACTACGCCGTAATTTTTAAGGGTTAGTAGGTCGATTGTCCCTATAAAGTTTCAGTCAACTACCGTTGATCATTCCTTTCAGTTTTGTTCCTCCCAAGTCCTTTAGATGTATAGATCCCCCATTTGTGACATTATTTACTTCATATGGCCCTAGCTAATGCATTATAAAATTACTAGGATGTTGGAAAATTTATTTTCATAGGGAACCACTAGGTCTCCCTACTTAAAAATATTCTTCGTAATATGTCTGTCATGCCATGATTTGCCTCTTGCTTTCTATACTTCTTGGTGAAATCCTTCCAGAATCTTGTCCTCTTCCATATCCATTAGTTGATTTAACATTTCTTGTAATGTGTCTCTTTCTTTCATGTTGGTAATTGTTGCTACACGCAGACTGAGTACCAGAAATTATAATGGCACCATTGCTTCCTGCCCATACACCAATCTGAATGGTGTCTGTCCTGTCAACTTCTTACATGTGGTCCTATATTCCCATAGTACCGTTGGTATTTTCAAGTCCCAATCATCTTTGTTAACATTTCATATCTTAGTCAAATCATTTTCCAATATCTTATTGAAAGCTTCTACTGTTCCATTTCCCTGAGGATGATATGGTGTACTCTTCTAGTGATATAATTCAAAATCCTTAGTCATAGCCCTGATGGTATTGTTGATAAAATGAGTACCTTGGTCACTCATCAAAATCCTTATACATCCAAATCTGGTGATCACTTGCTCCAATAAGAAGTGTGTTGTTGTCTCTACGCTACAGTATTTGACTGGTGTTTCTTCTTCCCATCTTGTTAAGTATTCAATCGTAGGGATGATATATCTATCTCTTGACCTTTTGTTGGTGGATTAATAGGTCCCACAAAGTCTATTTCCTATTTTTTGAATACCTACAGAGTCACTTGTGGTATTATAAGCATCTCATCCCTTATGTTGGGTTTACCAACCCTCTAACAGACATCACATTTATGGCAATATTCCTTGGCATGTTTATGGACTATTGGCTATTGTAGGAAAATCTCCTTGCGGACAGGTAAATCGCCTCTAAGAGCTTGACCCTAACTCTAATACAGAAAATGCTTAACGTGGGCACTGACTTCCTTTAAAATCTATCCAAACTAACACATGAGAAGGAAGGATAACATAAGTACCTCTTTATCGACGTTTGTCCCTGCACGCTTCGAGTTGTGCTCCGATTCTTTGCTCCTCGCTGATTTCTGCAGACAAACAAGATACGACCACTTCCTACTCTATTGATATTAGCTTAAAAACATATATATCTATCAATGATAAGTTCATGTAACATTAGACACAAACTAGAAAGAAACAGGCCAAGCGTGTCATATTAATGAGAATAATGACAACAGTGCTTACAATTGTTATCCACATTTTTGGTCATCGGGATGATGTCATTATAGTATCATGATAATAGAAAATCAAACTCCTCATTAGAAGACTCCTTCCTAAAAAGGGTTGCTCTTATATATTTTCAGAAATCATGTTTTGAAGATAGTTCGCAGGCTGCATATATACTCTCCTGCGAGAATGATACATTCCTGCATGCTGCATTCAACCAGGGTGTGAACTTCTCGCTCTATAATCATTGACAGGGTGCGAACATCTTCTTACAAAGGAAAGAGATAAGATTCTCGAGCCTTCTAGAAGGGGATCTTCTAGAATATTTAGTTGTTATTCGAATGATTGTTCAAAAGCCGGCATTCCAGATTTATTGGGATCATTCTTATCCTAGCAAGTAGCCTATTCTCTCTTATAAATTGATGAGAATACTCATGGAAGAGGTTAATAGGGAAGTTAACAAGAAGTTGGCAAGATTGAGAGATCTATTGGAGAATTGGTTCATGGAGAATTGATGCTGCAGCAGATAGAGACAACAGCAAGGTCATCAGACGTAGTTGATTTTCTTCATGCATGAGCAAGTGTGTGTGTCAGAATCAGAAGCCATTGAAAGGAGATCTACGAAATCAAGGCTCAGGTTGTATATTTCTCTTTCAGTTAATTCAATACATGAATATGTCCCTTTCCCATAATGATGATTTCATCTTATTACATGATTCCTTGATCACATGTATAGACTAGGTATTGAATATATTAATTTGCTTGTACTTCGATTGGTTTGTACTGTTGTGATTGGACGGCACAAGAGCATCGGAGAGGAGTGAGGAACAACAAAGATTTAAGGAGAGCGTTCATAAGGTATGTCCACTATCCATTTCTCTTAGTCCATTCAATAGTCTAGATCTAGGGAAAGAGTAGTATTCTGTCTTGCTTTGTTCTAGATCCAGGTGGATCTAGGGAGATTGGTCTGTGTCCGCACTCACAAATTTATCCTGAAACAAAATTGGCGACTCCACTGGGGATCCTATACCTTTTGTCTTTTTGGTTTCTGGATTTTCTGTGGCCATTTGCTCTGGTTGCCTTTTTCTCCTTATTTGTAAATCTCTGAGTCCTCAGGATACCCTGAGTGACCTTCTGGGTCCAAGAGCCAGTTTGAATTTTGCTTGATTTTTCAAAATTTTCACTAGTTTCAGGGATTCCCGCACTGTGCCCATTACCAGCCTGTGAAAACCCTGATAGTTCGCACCTTTCTTATACACTCCAGTGTGAAAAGTTCGCAGTCTGCACTTAAGTGACCTGCAAGAAGTTTACATTCTCGCACTGTGTCCAAGGCTTGCCTGCGGGCAGATTTTGAATTTTTTTTGAAATCAAGTTCTGACTTTTGCAATAGCTCAGTAAGGTTGATTTAAGTCTTTTTGACTCTTTGAATCACTGGCTTGCCTATTTTTGCTTTCTTTTGCTTGCTGGACTTGATCTAGGTTTTCTAGGCTTGTTCTTGCTCTGGTCCCTTGACTATCATATCTTAACCTTTACTGGCATTTTTCTTCTCTCTGATTACTGGAGTTGTATGTGTCGTGTTGGTTAAGAATCAGTGATTGATTGGAAGTTAAGTTTTTAATGTTTCTCTTGTACTTGTTGGTCCAAAAGGACAATTTTTACTTGCATTGAGAAACTCTTTTGGTTTGTTTTTGTTTTTGCTTTCATTGACAGTATTGGATTGGGTTGTTTGTTTGGATCGTTATAATTTGGTTTTATTTTCTCATTCATCAGAGTTATTCTTGGAAAGTGAACTGTATGTTTTCTTTCAAGATCTTTGTTTTACCTTTGAAACACCATTGAAAATCAAAATTTTAAAGTATTGAAGTTTTGAAAAAGATATCTAGACATCGTTCATTGATACATGATTGTTTGTATTAACCTCGAAAAGGAAATTGAGCATCGTATTTGCATTATAATATCGATATTGATTCAAAAATTGTTCTCTCTCTCTCCCATAACTAGGATTCATCAAATGAAAAAGATTACATTTCATCATATCCTTGCATTGATTGTGTCAGAGTCACACATCATTGAGTTTCACTTCCGTTGCCTTTGAGTAAACAACAACCATTAAAAACTTTGCGCAATACTAAAATTGATCTAGTAACTCTTTTATAGGGCTCTTTTACACCGCCATTTAGCTAGGCTAGTGCTTTGGAGTAGGAAGAGAGACACACTTTCCAAAGCTCAAAAACACACAATAGCATCTTGAGATAGGGAGTGTGAAATTCCATTGGTTGCATATTGTCCTGGGAAGCCCTTCTAACACAAGGGTCAAGCATTAGGTCGCAATGGTATTGGCAGAGATACTAACCTGCTCTGTTGACATCAGTGTATAGATTGCACGTATTATGGGGGTCACTCCGAGGTATACCCACAATTATGAGTGGAAGCCTTTGAGTTGATTTCGGGCTCGATACCCTGCCTTTGCG
>JZKD02S2374125.1:847528-859282 GCA_000966675.3 Picea glauca | reverse complement strand
AGTTAACCAGTTCTCCTTCTCCAAACCAAGTACATGAGATGTTTTAAGTGCCTCCTTAGTGTCGTCATTATGGCAGTATGCTTGAATGATGTTTTCGACACTTGTGAACAACTTGTGACACTTGTGAAAGTTGTAAGGAAGATGCGACACTTACGACAATTGAGAGGGGTATGCGACACTTATCTAGTTGAGTAATTTTAACGTGTAATATTGGCCACCATAATATTGCGCACAATACCTTTTGTGTGGTATCTTTTCCTACATAGTGTCCTCCAACTATTCCTTCATTATCTTCTGCCAAAATTCTGGTCCTTTCATGTTCTAATACACACCTTCTCAAAATTCTATATACACCCATCTTATATAAATGTCCTGCAATAATTTGATAGTCTACAACTTTGACTACTAGATTTTTCTTCTGCGTTGTACTAAACTCCTGTGGCACAATCCTTGTACTTAAGTATTCAATAATATCATCAAAGTATTCATCAGCTACTTGTATTGAAAATAATTGTGCATCAGGGAAGTTGTCTTCCAAGTTAGTAGGCTCCTCTCCATTAGTTACCCTTGACAGGTGATCGGGTCCTGCATTCAACTTCCATGTTTTAACTATTACTTCAAAATCAAATTATTGGAATAAAAATATCCATATACTGATCCTCCCCTCCAACACTATCTTGTTGACTAGATATTTGAGGGAAGAATGCGTTGGATTACTGAGAGGTGGGGTGAATCAATAATAACATAATCATAATCCTTTTTCTTCAAATGTTATATCAATATAGAATTATTATCCAATAATGAGAAGTAAGAAATAAACAATCACACACATACAAAGTACACCAGTGTTTTACGTGGAAAACCAAATTGGGAGAAAACCACGGAATGATTTTTCTTATATGTCTTGAAGATTTACATTCATTTGAAGCACCAACTTCCTTTGTTTTCTAGCTGCAACTGGAAGGAGGCTCCAACCCCCTAGTTTCTTAGGCTACAACCTAAGGGAAACTCCAACTCCCCAATTCTCTAGCTACAACCAAAAGGAGGCTACAAGCCCCTATGTTCTCTGGCTACAATTGGAAGGTGGCTACAACCACCTATCCTTGCCCTATCTTGCCACCCTGAATTAGAAGTAGAATTATGGAACCACTATCACACTATCACTGTGTGATATACCATTGTAAACCTATACCAATAAATCTAAACCATGCATCAACCATATATCAACCTATACCTCAACCTGTAATCAACCTGTACCATAAACAAGTGCATCAACCATGCACCAACCTGTACCAAACAACCTATAATCAACCTGTACCATAAAAAAGTGCATCCAACCATGTACCATGTACCAATCATGTGTCAACTACTCATCAATATGTACCAACATCATCATACAACTCATGTATGTGCCAACTCATCAACTACTTGTCTCAACCATGTACTCAACATGTACCACAACCAAAAGCCCTCATCAATTTCATCATATAAATCTTATTTGTAGCTCTGTAATAGACCTGGTGTATATGATCACATTCCTGTAAACCTTCCTTAAATTTAACAACAAGAGACTAGCATTTTCATCAAAGTTTTCTTTAGTCTCACATGCCTAGTTTTGGATTAGTCAACAACCCTAACTCGAAGTAATCATAACTTTGAACCTGTAATGTATAAATATATGAAATTGATACACAATGCTCTTCAATATTTTTTATGCAATTAATCCATATGTCACTACTTGGAACCTCACATAAAAGGAGTTATAGCAAAAATGGCATACCTTGTTGAGTTCTATCTTATTCTATAGAGAGACCTTTTAGAGCATGCTATGCACACAATATTTGTTGAATTGATATGAAACTATTACAAAAAATACTAAATAATATACCCTAACCAACACATTTTGTCTCACTGAATTTGGATCTGTTATGAAGAATTTATGATGTTTTTACCCGAAACATCTATTTTTGACTAGTTTTAGGACTAGCCACAAACCCTATTTTCCAAGGAGTGTAACTCCCAAAATAAAATGACATGCAAGCATAATTGTTTACCATAGATACTTTGGTATGTTTTATCAATGGAATAGGAATTTCACAGTCTTAATCATTATAGAAAAAAATTATAGTGAAAATGGTGAGATGACCTATAAATAACATACCTTAGAAAGCACCATCAAAAGAATTTATCCTTTCTTGCATTTCGGCCTTCTTTTCTTCACCTTCCCTCAGAAATTCACCTTAGATATCCTTGGTTACCTTAGTGATCCAGGTGGATATTGGTGGCCACCCGCCTATTCCACTTGGACCCACACCATTGTTTCTTTCAATTTTTCAGTTTCCTTAATTGTAGCACAATTTACTATTTTTAGTCCCTAAACGACGTTTTTTGGGCATTCATGCTCCAACGAATATGAGTCTGTTTCAGACTCAATATTCACTGTCAGTAGTGTAATCCTTGGATAGATATTTCTAATGATGTATCATGTGTGTCAAATGGAGATAGCATGCCAAAGTTACAACCTCGGGAAATTGATGTACCAATTTACCCCAATAGGGCCCATATTTTGGTGTTTCATTTCCTAGGGTTAGGTTTTTGGATGTTTAGGGATTTCCATTGTTTCTCAGTAATATATAGGCCTTTGAGCCTCATTGTAATAGGTATTTTAGAGGCCAGTAGCAACCACATCTCTTCTCATAGATAAGCTACCAGTGCCCTAGCTAGTTTATTTCCATTCTATCAGTAAGCATTTTTCAGTCATTTTTTATTAATGAAATGAAGTCTTATTTATACTGCATCTCTGCGTTTATCTGTATTTTTGTATTTCATTGTGTTTCTACATAAATCAAAACCAGTGGTATCAGAGTGGTCTACTCATTCTCGATCTTTCTTTCCATGTCCCCAACGAGGTCGGGGTATAAGGAGTTGGGGCTCGATCTGGTTGAACCTTTGCAAGATCAGTCTCGCAAACCCCGATGACCGCCCATGGGGGAAGAAAAGAAATATGAGGGAGCAGGAGATCGGTAACACCCCATTTCCCCCACTCTGTAAAAATAACTATATTGGCCAAGAACTATGACAAACTCAAAAATGTGAATGTGTGATGTGAATGGACCTTGTGGAAAAGGTCGATGAATGTAAATAATAATATAAATATATATATGTATTGCAGGACTATTGAGAGGGGGTATGTGCTGAAAAAAGAGACCACCATGGCTGAAGAAAGGCGGTGGAAGGCACCTGGGATGGTGGCGTTAACTCCCACTGAGACCAATACCATATTTGGACTTCACTGGCCCAAAGAACCAAGAGCGACTCGTTGGCCTCGAATTAAATGACTTGTCAGGATTGGTAGGTAAAGGGCTCCTCATGAGTAATGAGGGATGGGGGTGAACCGCCCATCCGTGGAGTCCTCAGACCTGACCACTATGAGGAAAATAATGCCACACGCAACCTCACTGACTAGAGAAAAGGCAGGAAGTGTGGGCGATCAAGGGGAGACAAGAGGGAAGGAAGAAAAGGAACTCTGGAAAAACACAGAGTGAGTGAAAATAGAGAAGAAGGAGAGTAACCTTCGTTCTTGGTCACTGACCAATAGAGACGCAGTCTCATAGCATCGTGGTCTCATCTCAGGGGTGGCTAGTGGTAAATCCATTGAGAGTCACTGAGACTACGGTTAGGTGGAAACGAGCACCCCTCTCAGTAGTTGCAATCACATCTGGTGTTATTTCCGATAAGTGTTTTACATCTTACATCTTGAAATGTATATCCTAACATTTATGATCATATTGCATCTGGAAACTTATATGCTGACATGTATGCTCATAGTCTGTGTAGTTTATGAATGGTTTGAGTATAAGACTATCTATGTGGAGTTTTGATTAGAAATGGTGGTTGCATGATTTTGTTGGAAAGACCACGTATGGCTTATGTTTTACGAATTGCTATTTATATGCTCACCAATCTAAGTCAGACTTCAAGTCAGCTCTTGGGATATTGTTCTTGTGTTTTCCCTACCTGATTCCTTGGATAGATTTCCTCCCGAAGGAATCCTTTTGATACCACTCCCTTACCTTAGAGAAGACCTTCCAGTCTGGTCTTCAAAACCTGGTGTAAATTACCTGAGGACCCGAAGAAGGATGTTAGAGGTCAAGTCTCAAAACCTTGTACGAGGGAGAATGGTCCTTGTAGGCCTCAACATTTCGGCATTTCGGTACCCGGAGTATCTAGGTGTGAGTTTTCTTGCACTCATGAGTCCCAAAACCCTGACCCGCAAAATCCAAAAATGGGAGCGTGTGGATAAGAATCGATCGATGGACGAGATCTCGTCAGAATATCTGTGGTCATTCACGACCGTTAGATTGGAGGAATAAATGAGGGCGTTAAATGCCTTAACCCTTTTTCCTTTATCTTCATGAGCAACGAAGAAATTGGGACCGTAGATCCCCAAGGTCCATGGGAGTATCCGGACCGTTGATTTTTCCACGTCCAGGGAGCGGCAGGAGAGTGCACAACACGGGACATGTCTGAGCCATCAGACCTGTTGGCAAAAATAATATAATCTCCATTTTTGCAAGATGCCTACACACAGTCTTTAAATTCTCATTACTTGTCACGACCTTTCTCATTAAACGACACTTGTCACTTGTCGCTTTGTACATACCTTCCTTTCGATTTTTGTTTTCATGACTGTAAGAATGAAAACTCATAGCTGGAATTCACACTTGATTTCTATTTTTGATCAAAGGATAACTATTCATATGGTCTATTGTCGAATTGTCATCTTTCGCTATGAACTTGATTGTTTTCCTTGTTTATAACCCCTTGGTCTTAAACATGCCTTGGTTACATAAGTATAAAACCTCCACTCATTTAGCATTCGATTAATGTCAATGGGGTTTTCATTCATAAAATTTTTAATGGTTCAATGTTTATTTGATACATTAATCTTTATGATCAAGTCATGGATACGCGTATTATTCTACTGTTCTGATCTTTATGCGTACCAATATGCCACGGTGTCATTTTAAGTACATCATGGTATTATAGCTCTACATGGCCTCGGTCTACATGACCTCTTTCACATGCATGGTAATTAATGCTCCTGCCTACCATTTCGAGCTATCTTTGCATTGCATTGAGGAAACTCGGGGCTATGGCTCTGTGTTTTTTATAGTCAAACCCTACCTCTGATTCCCGTGTTGATTACTTTCTGTTAGCCATGGCTCCTATGGTAAGGATTGAGCCCAATGGCATCCAGACCTTGTTATCATTTGACAATGCCAGAGATGACTTAGAAAGGAATGACTAGCGTGTGTTTATTGAAAAGTTCGAGGGTTTTAATCTAAGAGTTTCTCAAGAATTCATGTTGACATTCGATGGTTGCAGAGAAAAAATAGGAGACGTCTAGCTTGAGGTAAATGAAGATTTTATAAGCTAAGCTACCGATTTACCAGCTGTGGGGAAAAAATGGTTCAAAAACTCAAAGGTTGAAAAAATTCCCTGGTCATTGTTGTTCACCTCAAGGAGAATTACCAGTTGTGACTGAGGTATGCCTGTATCAACTTTAAAACCTAGATGGCATGATTTGTTAGCTATTGTAAAGCAGTTCGGTACCTGTGAGGGGAGATATGGGTTGGTTTTCTTGTATCACTTGCGATTGTTTATGATTTTTATCGATTTTCCCCTGAACATGCCCTATTTCCTCCTTCGAAGTCTATACAATATGGGAAAGCATTTTAAGAGGCAGAATTCTGATTCTAGTTTGTTCCACCATTGTTTAATCAAGATTATCATTATACATCAGTTGAAATTAAACAATGATTGTTGGGATGCGTTTCTGTTACGAAATGGTTTTGGTAGTAGTGAGTTGGGATAGGTTGAAAAACCTGTCATTACATAAACCCTTGTTAAACCTACCATCTCTCCTCCTTCTCTCTTGCCCTGTGATCCTATTTCTAGTTTGGAACCCTCGACCTATCCTGATTCTACCCAACTCGACACTAAACCATATTTTCATCCTAAGGGTTGTGTTAAGACCGTTAAAAAATCCACAAGGAAAAAGTGTAAAGGCCATGTCAATGTCAATTATAAGAGTAAAAGGGTCACCCGTTGGGTTTCATGGTGTGCTCGAAACAAACCTAATCCCTCTGCAGAAAAAAACACAATTGTGGTAAGTGAAGATTCAGATTCAGAGATTGAAAGATTCATGGCCGAAGAGTATCCATATTCATATGGACTTTTCTCTGACAGACCCTACGAATTTTTTACTAACCTTCCACCATGTCTAAAGGACAATCCTGATTTCCCTGGAATCAAACTCAGTAATGAACCTACAGGTCAAATGGAAGATTCCCCACCTGTTAATACTATCAGTGTCGATACACAGTCTATACAGCCACACTGTAATGAATGTCGATACTGGTTCGATAGGTATTACAAAGATGTGCCTTTACTTAAGTCTCGGCTTAAATCCTTGGAAGACCAGGTGAATTTGCTAATGAAGGAGAATAGCAGAATCCAATCCGTAGCTCAAACCAAAGACAAATGCCAAAAAACCACAGGGTCTGTTGTTTTTAAGAACGTATAAGCAGCGACTGCAATAGTAAATTCAAAGATTGTTTGATTAGTTCGAATCCCTTAATTTGAGGTATTATTTTGTTTAAATAAGTTTAGTATGATTCTATCTTTTTCAAATTAGGATACATGATTTGTTTGCACATATTACTTTTAGTTTGTTTTGATTGATTTAATAAAGTATGATTCTAGTTATAATTATAACTAGCTACATAATCGCGAGATTCTGTAGCTGGTTAGAAAAATTTGAATTACTTGTTTTGATATCTGAAAATACATCTGAAATCTTTTATTCTTATTTGTTTTCAGGAACCTATGATTTCTAAGGAGATTTGAAGCACTGTTGGCATCTCTCAGCATACTATCTTTATGTTTTTAAATAGAATAGGCTGTTAGTTTTTGGTATCAAGTAGAATCTGGGAGGTTGCATCCCCCACATTTTTTGGAACAGATTGGATGTTATCAACATGAAATGTTTTCTTTCTGTAACCTATATAAGTATGTTGTTTTGTAAACTTGAGATCATCTCTGCCTGGGGAAAAAACTATGGATTTATGATTTACAGACTTGAATGGAATATGATATTTGCACAACTTTAGCTTCTCTATATCGTGTTTTTATTCAAGTTATGATTATTTTGATTTGTAGTTAGATCGTGATTGCTTTAGTTGTCGTGGTTTATTGCAGATTGATATGATAAAATTTATATGATATCCATATTTTATGTCCAATAATTAACATACAATAATTATTCTGTTCAAACTTGAGATTAGGAGATTTATCTTCGTCATTCGTTGAACATTTATACACAAGTTTTCACAGCAGGATCTATCTCAATGTGGCCACTTGTGAAATTATAAAATTGTTGTTACTATATCTCCTTTATGTTATATCATTCAGATTCAATCACTACTGCTTCACGTTTATGAGAAGCACTTGTAGGACCTATTGTGGGTTTTCCTCATCAAACAACAAGATTGAATGCTATACATAGGACGAATATGATATGCGATTACAGGTTAGTTTGTGAGTTTTATTTCATTAGTTTAATACAGAAATTTCCTGCAATCTAAAAATATTCTACTATTTGTTATCTCTGTTTTCAATTAGACAATTTGATTTTTCATTTCTTGTTTATAAACATTATAAAAAACAAATATAAATCAAAAATATTGAACGATAGCTTTCCTGTTGTTTAATAAATCAATCTATATTCTATTTTCATAGATTTAGATTAAAATTTTCATTCTGTAAATGTTATACATATATTAGAAATAAATCCATTTGTATATATTATACATACAATAAGTATATTTATGTTATAACCATTATTTAGTAAATTGTAAATATATATTAGATCTGTATATAATTTTCATCGAGTTAAGTTATTTTATTTTCGTTAGTTTTGTCTTTCGCTTTCTTTAGGACTTAGATCGGCCAATGGAGCCGCTAAACCCGTTGGAGTGGATTAATCCAAACAAATTGGGTTAATTAGACAACCCCAGACTGGATTCACTCCTTCAGTTGACGAGCTGTCAAATTTTCCCGTCAACAAGACCTTAGTCTGAACACCCGTCAGTCGTTAGAAATGACAGGAGATGCACAGGGGTTAAACCTTTGTGAGCAGCATAAGAGAAAAGTCCTGAAGGAGTTGGTATCAAGATCTCATCATTCAGGAGTTTGGGGGTCCTGAGGATGAAGATATAGACACTCGACATCAGAAGTTCTGAATTTGTGAAAGGATCGGAGTTGTCTGTCTGCGGAAGGACGCATGTCGCGAGATCATCCACTTTGGAGACTTGGGCATCAGTACTCACAGAGGTGAGCATCTAGACCTTGTGAGTGGAGAATTCACAGAAGAATCTAAGTTGTTCATTGGAAGGAGGATGCATGTCATGATATCCTCTCTATCAAGGATTCAGACATCGGGAGTCAGAGGAGGAAATCTCTTGACCTTGCGAGTGGAAAATCCACGAGAATATTAGAACCGTCTGTCTGAGGAGGACGGGTGGTAGAGATCAAGTGATCTTGAAAACTTAGAGGTTCACAAGGGAAGATCCTAGGAGTTGGGTGCTCCAAGTTGTGAGTGGAAAAATCATGAGGAGTAAGGATCACCGTTGGATCTAGGTCACGGGAGGACCGTTGGATCAGAGCCTCATCATGCATATCACACATTTGGAGGTTCGAAGGTTGAGAGGACCTCTTCTCAACATCAGAAGTCACGAAGTGTCAAAAGCTGGGTATGAAGGAACATGTGGCAGAACCACAAAGTGGAGCCTGTATGATTGACAGACGGACACGCGTTGCCAGGAGAAAGGAGTTAACACTCCATTGACTTCTCGCATCTTGGGGATCCACGGGATAAAAGCATGAGTGCTCAACCTTTCAACTTGCGAAGTCACAAAGTTGCGACAGGAGCTAGCGCTTAGCCTAGCCAATGGTCACGCAGAGAGGGCACTGAAAGAAGGGAGCTATACCCATTATGTGATTTTGGATATCATGAATTTGGGAAGGAAGAGTTAGGAGTTTCAACTCGCGAACTCGCGATATTGTGAGTTGCGATAAGCACCTTCAGGAATAGGCCTTGGTCATAGTGCTGTGGTTGCTCGGAGAGGGTGTAGCTCACGCCTAGTGCTATTCGCATAGGGGAGCTTCCGAAAAGACCTGTGGATCAATTGGAAGAAGATTCCAGCTGGGAATCAAAAAGGGTTGCTTCGACTCATAAAAGAAACTGAACAATCCTTAAGACTGGGAGGCCGTGCAGAGACTCTGTCGAGGCAGAGGTGGTGTCTGCCACCTGTGCTAAGCTTCGTAGGTTTTCGTGGATTCTGCCCCTCGAGAAAAGGCAAACAATTTATTACGTCGCAGCGGGTTTGTGACAAATTGGTATCAGAGCATGGTTACAACAGTCGGCCTTCTTGGGCTCATGAACGAGTTGCTTAGAATCTCCATTAAGAACACTCTTAAAAAAAAAAAAGAGTAACCCCCTGTCTTAACCTCCCTAATTAAAAGATGAAGTTGAGAATAAAAAATCCCTATTGTGTGTGTGTACATTTGAAAATATGAATTAAGTTCTAGTTATAAATAAATATGAATATCAATTAACAACTAGTGATTTTCCTTTTGCACACAAGTGAAAGATCAACTGCGGGAAATTATCAACGCATAGTATGGTGACTCACCATGAAGTGGGAGAAGGATCCCACAATAGAGATGAAGAGTCCTATGAAAGAAGGGAAGCAGAGACCCCTCCAGGTCTATCTGAGATTGTGAGGAGCCTCATGGTCGAATTACAAAGCTATAAGGCTGACAATGAAAGGATGATCAAAGAACAAGAAAAAAAAATAGAAATTAACGTAGTTTTACTACAGAGTTTATCCGATCTACAAAGACAAATGAAGCATGAACCCGAAACTCAAAAACATGGTCATATCAGTAGTCACACTAATAGGAGCAACTCGAAAAAGGTCTGCCCCAGAGGTAAAGGACAAGCGTCGGATGATTCCTCTAAGAAGGAAGTTGGCAATTCAGAGGGCTCTTCTAGCAGCAGAACCAGTTCCTATCCCCAAAGGAAACAAAAGAAGCAAAAGTCTTCCAAAGGTCGTAAATTTGAAGAATTCAGAAAATCCAAACCACCCTCCTTCGACGGTGAAATAAAGAAGGGAGAGGAAGTAGAGGCCTGGCTACTTGGACTAAAGAAGTATTTCAGAGTCCATGACTTTTCAGAAAATATGAAGGCCCGAGTGGCCACCTTCAAATTGAATAGAAAGGCTTCCATTTGGTGGGAAGACCTTAAGAATGTGAAAGGGGTTCGCGAAGAGGACATGTCTTGGGAATGGTTTGAGAAATACTTCTGAAAGAAGTATCTGTTGGAAAAATATTTCGATGAAAAGACTAAATAGTTTTATGAACTCAAATTGGGACAACTCACTATAGAAGATTATGTCAAAAAATTCCTCGATTTGTTGAGGTATGTACCCTATATCAAGGTGGAAAAGGAAAAGGTGCAATGCTTCATCAGTGGAATACCTAAGGACTATCGGAATATAATTGAATTTGATGAGCTAAAGACTCTAGAAGGAACTATTCGAAAGGCAACCTATTGTCATGAATAGTTTGGGCATTGAGCAGAACCTCGCGAAGGATGGAAACAAAAGAATAGTTCAAGATTTCAGAAAAGGGGAATTAAATACCCAGGATTTAAGAACTATAAGAAGAACCCAAGAATGAGCTTCCTAGCCCAGAGTATGCACCAGTAGAATTTTCCCTCCTTGAGCATAAATAAAACTTCTGGACCCATATCAGTGAAGACTGATAACCCAAAGAGAGAACCTTTGAAATGTTGGGGTTACGAGGAAGAACATCTATTGAGAGACTGTCCACACCAACAACAGAATAGTCAGAGGATTTATAACATCCAAGAAGCTACTACCATCAATGATGTGGCCAGGAGTGAGCCACAAATTTATGCAGCCTTGGATAATAACCAAGCCGACCACCAAGCTTTAGTAGTGGAAATAGAAGGTATGATTTCCAACCATCTAGTGTCTATTTTAATTGACCCTGGTTCAAATTTGAGTTATATATCCCCTAAAGATGTTGATAAGTGTAAACTATAGCCACAAAAACATACCAATCCATGGTTGCTACATTTATCCACTGGCACCAAAAGAAGGGTAGCAGAGGTTATACCAGCCTGTCAATTGATGTTGGGTAGATTCCCCACCCAAACAACCCTTAACTTATTACCCCTGGGATCATATGATCTGCTGATTGGTATGGATTGGCTAGCTACCCATAAAGCCAGAATGTAATGTTACCACAAAATATTAGAATGTGTAAGCAAAGAAGAGAAAAAGATAACCCTTCAAGGGATCCAAAAACCTGTCTCGATGAGACAAATATCATCTTTGCAAATGAGAAAGTATTGTCGAAAGGGATGTCCCCTATATGCAATACAAGTGTTGAAAACAATCGAAGGTGACAAACCAAGCCTGGATGATCACCCTATCCTGAGACAATACAAATATGTGTTTCCGGAAGAGGTACTACAAGATACCAAATATATAAAATATGCAGAACATAAATGAAATGCTAGAAATGACAGAATGACAGTAAAATATCCAGCATAATCTTCACAATACACATAAATGATATACGAAATAGCAACAGAAATAG
>JZKD02S2374125.1:826804-847518 GCA_000966675.3 Picea glauca | reverse complement strand
AGTGGGCCTTATTTAATAATATAGTGGACCTAGTCCACCTTACATTGAATGACCTCCACTATTATCACTATGGGCCCTCTGGGCCCCCCCACTACCTCTTTAGCTACCTTACACAAAAGGTATCCTAAAAATGAATTTATTGATGTTTAATAATATCTAACACTTCTTGCGTCTATCCAACATTAGTCTTAACACTTCTACATGGTCCTTTAACAAACTATATATAGTACAGTCATCCATATATACTTCTAGAAGCTGATGTATGAATTCCTTAAAAGTAGCAATGAATAATCTTGAAAATATGGTTGGTGCATTCTTTGACCCAAATGGCATGATTGTATATTGGTAGGATCCCCATTCTATATCAAAAGTAGTCTTATATCTGTCCTCTGGAGCTATTTTGATCTCATGGTAGCCTAAGAATCCATCTATAAATGAATACTCTTTCTGTCCTCCCACATTCTCTAAGACTTCATCTGTAAAAGGGGTAGGGAAAGGGTCATGTAAGCAAGCATCATTAAGTTTCCTCAAATATACACAAATCCTTATCCCTCTTTGTTTCTTTTCTTGGACTACAATAGGGCTTATCCATTCAGATTCCTCTACTGGTTCTATGATACTAGCTTCCAACATTCTGTCAATTTTTCGTTTTCACTTTCTACTTATATATTGGATTCATTCTTTAAGGTCTTTGTCTGACAAATATTTATTAAGTTTTGAGAGTTGTTTTCATCTCTCCTAGCTCTCCTTCTATGCCTTTCATCTCTTTAAAGGACGTAGGGAATATGTCACTGTATTCTCACAGTAATTCTGTTATTCTTTCTACTATTTGTTCATCCCAATAGTCTTTGATACTTTCCATTTTCGGATTTTCATTTGTCCCATTCTTGACTTTTTAAAATTTGAATGATGCAAAAAATACTTCTGACTTCATAGATGGACCTTCCACCTCTATTTCTCCTTCAATTTTTGTAATCTGAATGTTGCACAGTGTTGGATTATTGAGAGGGGGGGTGAATAATTAATAGCGTAATTATAATTTTTTTTCTCCAAATAATCCAAGTGTTATATCAATGAAGAATTATTATCCAATAATGAGCAATAGTAAATGAAAAATCACACACATACATAGTACACCAGTGTTTTACGTGGAAACCCAAATAGGGAGAAAACCACATAATGTTTTTTCTTATATATCTTGAAGAATTACGTTCATTGGAAGCACCAACTTCCTTTGTTTTCTAGCTGCAACTGAAGGAGGCTCCAACCCCCTAGTTTCTCAAGCTACAACCTAAGGGAAGCTCCAACTCCTCAATTCTTTGGCTACAACCAGAAGGAGTCTACAACCCTCTGTGTTCTCTGGCTACAACCAGAAGGTGGCTACAACCACCTGCCCTTGCCCCATCCAAACAACCTGAAGTATAATTAGAATGATGGAACCATTTTCAACTTGTCAATGTGAGATATACTATTGTACAACTGTATCAACCTGTACCTCTAACCTGTATCCAATTTGTACAACTTCCTTGTAATCAAACTATACCTGAACTAAACATGTATCTACAAAAATACAATAGATACATGACCTTTAGTGTTGCAGCCCACATATGTACGCGCCCTATATGTTATGAAACCCGTGTATGTATGCTACCAAATAGTTATGCAGCCTGTGTATGCCTTCTGAAAAATAGGGTTTCCTTTTTCTTGAAAACTTCTGATCCTCTGTAACTTCTTTCACATAGATCTGTAACCTGTCACTATATCTAGAATGTAACTATACCCTATGCATGCATCCTCATATATAACCTATACTCAAGGAAAGTATGTCTCTCTCTATTCATGTGTCATACAAGTATGTGTAATCATGAACAAGTATAATATCCCTCATATGATTTTATTCATCAACCCCTTTCTGATATTTAGTCTCTCAATACATCAGCTACTACACAAATACAATCTCTCAACCATGTATCATAAAAACCCTTAGCGATATGCTAAGAAATACAAGATGTGTCTCACAAGAAGTATCAATGATGAATATACTAGCATTGTATTTCTGTAGATATGACTTATGGAGAAGATCCCATGAAGCCACTAGTATCTCTAGGGATAATCCTCAAATCTCCATTGCCATTCCTCATCCATACATCAAAATCCAACTATTCATAGAAATAAGACATACCTTTTGAACCAATGGATGGATCTGATGTATCTGAGCACTTTAGACCTTCCTAGGAGCTTGATCTCAGAATCTAGAACCTCTGCATCTTCATCTCTTCAAGTTTCCATGGATTTACCAACATGTACGCACCTTGTACACAGACAACCTGCATATAACTCAGTATGTACACACCTTGTACACAGACAACCCGCTTATAAATCAACATGTACCCAACTTGTACATAGATAGCCTACGTATAACTCAACATGTATGCAGCTTGTACACAGACAACCCGCGTACACGTCATAAATCCAAGAATTTCATCATCAACCCTTCGTGCTACCTCAGACGTTCGCCACTTCAGATGTATCCACAAGTATTTACAAGAAGCTTTACACAATACAATAGATATACAATATTTATAAGCGTGTGTATAATGAGTGAGCTTTGCCTCTTATTTATACCTTCATGTAGCCTTACACTTTCCTTATTTTAGGGCATCTTCATTTAAAATAATTTCTTTTGCAAATCACTTTTACCCTTGGGGGATTCTATAATACTTATGAGGGGTTCTCCAACTTCATATGGTCATAAATATCTAACTGTGAGGATTTATGTGACGTTCCACATACCATCGGAAACAACATGACAAGAACTATCCATCTAGGATAGTTTCATAGAAAAATTCATTGTCCTTCATCTCATTATTCCTCAAATAAGCATGGGTTCTCTCACTCTGCAAAGCATCTTCCTGTGAGGGATTTCACCATAAGGGGACCACTTTGGATTTCATCCATTTTTACTTCTTATCAACCATGAGAAGACAATAATGATTCATATTTACATCAAAAAAACTTGGGACAATTACCCAAACCTTCTGCTATGGGGAATTCTTCAAGGGTTGGCATCAATGAAAACCAACCTTAATCAATAATCTCCCCCTTTGGAATTGATGGCAACACTATGATGCAATACTGAAATCATATCACTCATGCTCCCCCTAGAACCATGCCTCTGTCCTCTGTATCTGATAAATATTCTCCCCATGGAACCATGCCTCTATCCTCTGCCTTTGTCCTATGCATCTGCTAAATCTCTCCCCATTTGTCATCAATGGAAAAGGTATATTTCCATCCGGGGTTTCTCCCCCTGACTGAACTGTCCTCTTATAGTGCTTCCTTGTGTAAATATAAGACATATAAGATAATCATTCAAAAAGCATTCATTTTGGAGTAGAAATAACTCCAAGTCTCTGACAAAGATATTCAAAGGATTCCCATGAAAGTGGTTTTGTGAAGATGTATTCCACTTGTTCTTTTGTGCCCACATACTCAACTCTGATGTTATTTTCTGCAACCTGCTCTTGTAGAAAGTGATACTTGATTGGAATGTGCTTCATCTTGGAGTGCATCACTGTGTTCTTTTATATACTGATGGTGCTTGTATTATCGAAATAGATTGGAATGGTCTCATCATACTCAACTTGTATATATGTCAGAGTTTGTTTCATCCAACGAACATGTGTATAGCATGATTTTGCTGAAATATACTCTACCTCAGTTGTAGATAAAGATATCGATGATTGTTTCTTGCTTAGCCATGATACTAAACACTCACCCAAGTAGAACACTACTCCACTGGTGCTTCATCGATCATTAATACAACCTGCCCAATCTTCGTCTGTTTAGGCAATAAGTGATATATCCTTTCCTTTTGGATGCCATAATCCAAACTCTTATGTTCCTTTGAGATATCTGAAAATCCTCTTCATTTCTAACACATGTGACTCCTTTGGTGCTGCTTAAAATTGTGCCACCTATCAAACTTCCTGCACTACATCTGGTCTAGATGTTGTCACATATAGTAGGTTTCCAATCATTGACCTGTATTTCCTTTGATTTGTACACTTCGAATCATCATTTTTTCTCAACTTGCAACTGGTTTGCATTGGAGTGATAACTAGTTTGAAATCTTCCATTCCGAACTTCTTTATCATTTCTCTAATATACTTGGTTTGAGAAATAAATATTCCTTGGTTGCTTTGACGTATCTGAAGTCCCAAAAAGAAGGATAGTTCTCGAAGTAACGACATTTCAAATTCATTTTGCATATCTTTTGCAAATTTCTGGCTTAACCTGTCATCATCACTACCAAAAATAATATCATCAACATAAACTTCAATTAATAAAATATTACCTTGACTTACTTTGATGTAAAGGTTGTTGTCTGCACTTCCTTTTCTAAACCCTCCCTGTTGCAGATACTTATCCAATCTAGAGTACCATGATCTAGGAGCATGTTTTAGACCATACAAGGCCTTCTTTAATTTACACACATAATCTGTGTTCTCTGACAACTGAAATCCTTCTGGTTGTTCAATGTAAACTTCTTCTTCAAGTTCCCCATTTAGAAAATCTAATTTTACGTCCATCTGATATACTTTAGCATTTTTGGAGAATGCATAGGCTAAAAGTAAACATATTGCTTCCAATCTGGCAACTGGGGCAAATGTCTCTTAAAAGTCGATTCCTTCAATCTGTGCATATCCTTTACATACCAATCTAGCTTTGTTCCTTGTAATTTGTCCATCTTCATTTAATTTATTCCTGAAAACCCATTTTGTACCGATCACTTTCTTATTCTTTGGTCTTGGAACCAATTCCCAAGTGTCATTTTTCTCTATTTGATACAATTCTTCATCCATGGCCTTATTTCAAAATTCATCCTTGTTGTCTTCTTCAAAACAATTTGGTTCAATTGTAGATAAGAGTACTAGGTGTGTTTGTTCTGGTGAACGGATTTTTCTTCTAGTCTCAACTCCTGCATCTTTGTTTCCAATAATCTGATCTGAAGGATTATTCGTATGTACTCATTTTCTAGGTGTATTTGGAGATACTTGTTGAACTTTATCTTTTGTTTCTATTGGATTCTCTTCATCTTCCTCTTCTACTTCATCTTCTACTTCTTCTTCGAAAAGTTGTTAAATTGATTTGTTTTCTTCTTCCTTTGATTCTGGTATGCCCGTTTCATCAATTGTTACATTGATGCTTTCCACAACTTTGTTCAATATTCGATTGTAACACTTTTATGATTTCCTTGTACTTGAGTAACCAACAAGTAATCCTTTGTTGACACAAGATTCAAACTTTCCCATTCTGCCATCTTCTCTTTTGATGTAGCATTTGCTTCCAAAAACTCCGAAGTGCTTCACATTTGTTGGTCTTCCTTTCCATAGCTCGTAGGGATTTTTATCAGTGTTTTATTTTAGCATTACTCTTTTTTGAATGTGAAATTATGTATGCACTTGCTATGTCCAAAATATATCTATCAATTTGGAACCCATTAGCATTGTTCGAGCCATTTCCTGTATTGTCCTGTTCTTTCTTTCAACAAATCCATTCTGTTGAGGTGTCCTACCAACGGAGAATTGCCTTTTTATTCCATGAATGTTGTAGTAGTCCATAAATTATTTTTAAGTGAACTCTCCTCCATTTTCATATCTCAAGCATTTGGTTCTTGAATCCATCTCATTTTCAACCATTTCCTTGTATATATTGAATTTTTCAAAAGCTTCTGACTTGTTCTTGAGAAAGAAAATCGTAGTCATTCTTGTATAATCATCAACTAATAACATAAAGTATCTCTCACCTTTTAATCCATTTGTTGTAGTTGGTCCAACTAGATCAATATGCACAATTTCTAGCGGTCTTGTTGTTGAATATTCCTTTGATTTGAACCTGGTCTTTGTTTGCTTTCGTTGTTGACAATGCTTGCATAAAGTGTTGGTTGGTTTCATGATCTGGGGAATTTCTCTGACTACTTCTCTTTTGCTGACATTGACAAGGTTATCAAAATGCATGTGACCCATTCTTCTATGCCATATCCAACTTTCATCTTCCTTTCCTATACAACACTTTTCATTTCCAATTTCAGTTAACGTGTATATGTTGTTTGAATTTCTAGTAGTTGTACTGACTAATTTCCCTGAACCTTCTCTTCTTATCTCACACTTTTGTGAATTGAAAGTAACTTTATGACCTTAGTCACACATTTGATTCACACTTAGAAGATTATGTTTCATATCTTCTACCAGTACAACATTTTGTTCCTTTTCATTCTTGTTCCCAATTTGGATTGTGCCTTCTCCAATAATTTTGGTTGAATTATCATTTCTGAAGGAGACTGATCCATTTATTTCCTTTCACAATGTAAGAAATTTTTCTCTATCACCTCTCATGTGTTTTGAGCGCCCATTATCAACATACCAACCGTGTTTATTTTTCTTATCTTGTAGAATAATTGTGCATTCTTCATTGCTATACTAATATTATTTCTTATCCATGTTGTTTTCTGAGGTTCTTGTCTGTGAATGTTGTTATTCTATTGGGGTTCTTTAGGAGGGACGATCATTCTGCAATCTTTCACCATGTGTCCAAAATTGTTACATTTGTAACATTCCACTTCAGTGTTCAAAGATTCAAACTAGTTGTAACTTCTTCTTTGTGTTTCACTAGGTCTTGTTGAATAACCCCTTTCTGTATGACTCTCAAAGTTGTTATTTTTCCTATTGTTAGCTCTACAATGCACAACTTATGTCCAAAATTATTACATAACATAAAACAAAAAATATAGTTTGATACCTGGGATTTGAAGATCTTCTAAAAGGAGTTTCTCTTATGAATCCTTCTTCTTGTTGAGGCCTATCTGTCTGTTGTTGATTCTAAAATTTGAATCTTCTCGGTGGAGCAGTGTCTCTGTATTGTTCCTTGTATATCTTCCTATCCCCTTTGATTGTTTCTATATAGATTTTTAGATTTGTTTCTTGCTCTGTTGTTTTGGAGCTTTATCCCTTTTCCGTCTGATTGTATCCAAGTCCATACTTGTCAATATGAGATTTTTTATTGCTGATAATGTCATCCAGAACTTTTGAGCTATTTTGCATATTTTTCTTTTGAATATCCTTTCTTAGTGTGACAATCTTTGCTTCCAAGTTTCCAATGATCTTGTCCTTTTCTTCTATTTTTTCTCTGAGTGCTTCTTCAATTATTTTATCTTCTTCTATTTGAACCTTCAATTTTGTGATCATTTGTTCTAGTTCTCGAGTGTTCTTTTTCTTGTCTGGTTCTGCTTGTAGTTTATTTTTTTTCTTCTTTTCTCTTCTGATAACTTCTATGGCACACATTAATTCTTATTGATAGTCAACTTCTGCCTCTTCAATTTCTTCTTTGACTTCTTCATATCCTTCTTCAGCTTCTTCATATTCTTCTTCAGATTCTTCTTTGTCAGAATTGTTTACTACCATGAATAAAACTCTTCCTACCTCACTGTCACTGATTTTATTTTCATCTGATGATGAGAAGTCTTCTTTGATGCATAAGCTTTTCTTGAAATATTTCCTTGTAGTTCTTTTGCCTTTATATGTGTGTTTTCCTTTTGAGTAACCTTCATCATTTCTCTTTTTCTTATGAGGACATTTGTTAGTAAAATGGTCAATACCATCACAATTAAAACAAATTAAAGGAAACTTACCTCTATACCTACCAGTTCAGTTTTTTGATGAAGTTGGCCACTTCTTCATCATATTTAGAGACGTCGTTATTGTTGCTATATTCTTCTTGTTCCTTTTTCTTTGCTTTGATATTTTGGATGATTTGAGGGCTGCTTCTTTTACATCTAGATTTTCCTGTTCAGTTCTCATTTCAAATGTTGTGAATATTCCATGCAGTTCATCCATGCATATTGAGTTTAGATATGATATTTCTTCTAGTGTTGATATCTCAGGGTTGAATCTCATAGGAACATATCTTAGTACCTTTTGAACAATTACAGATTCTTCGATTTCTTCTCCCAATCCTATGATTGCATTCATTGTTTCATTGACTCGTAAGAAGTAGGCTGGAATATTCTCATCTTCCTTCATTTTTAGTTGTTCAAACTGACCTCTGTAAGTTTGAAGCTTTGTTTCTTTGACTTTTGTATCTCCTTCATAAATATTTCGAAGCTTGTCCCAAATCTCTTTAGTGGATTTACAATGTGAAACTTTGGTGAATACCATTGTTGGGGCTCAAAAATGTCCTATTTTCATCCATCTTCCCCTTCATCATTCTCTACATTTCATCGACCCAATAACCTTTCATGATATTATTTCCATAAATATACTTGGGTTTCACCTTATTTTTCTCCACTTTATTCATTTTAGTATTTAAAAGGAATTTGGGATTAAATGTTAGAAAATCAACATGTTTTCATATATATTTCAAATATGTGTGAGCTTTGTAATGTGTAGGAATATGAGAAGGATTAATTAAAAAGGACTTCTCGAATACTTCCTCCACCATTTCAATATTTTAGGAGATAATTCAAGCCCATTCCAAGGAGAATATCACGAAGATTTGGTTGGAATATCTTATCCAAGATATATGAGAGATATGTGTGAGGATTTGAAGGGATTATATTTTGTAATAATGGGAAATAGGTTGAGAAAAAAGTGGATCTATAATAATGAGATGGTTATCTTATCTTCAAGGCTCTCATGTATAAAAGAGAGTTCTCTCTCTTCATAAGATTTCAGTTGTAAGTAGAGAATTAGAGTAGTCATTAATGGTAGCCATTAGGATTCGAAACAGAAAGAGATTCTTAGATTTGATTCATGGTTTTGGTTTTCATGCTTTCATTATTCTATTATGAATATTGATTTGATTATTGAATGTAAGATTTATTCATTGGTGAGAGCTCTCATATGTTGTTATGCCTTTTAACTCTTCACTTGTTGTATCTACTCTTCCTTCATGTCGTTCTCCATTTCTAGACTAATTTCATTTACGCAATTTCCCATTCTTAGAGTAATTTCATTTACGCAACTAGATTAATTTCAATTCCAGTTGTGTGTTAGATTAATGATTCAATTCTAGTCCTGTGCTAGATTAATGAGTCTATTTCAGTCGTGTGTTAGATTAATTTCAATTCCAGTCATGTGTTAGATTAATGATTCAGTTTCAGTTGTAGTTTAAACATTGGATTAGATTAGTCCCACTTCAATCTTTCATATACTTTGTGTGTGCTTCGTTAGTTTAAGAACCCAGGGTTGACAAATTATATAGTTGGGCAAGTACTACAACTCAATTAATACAACATTATTTTGGCTCGATGTAATGACTGTCGTTCCCTTGTCACGATTGTTGTTCCTTTTGCTGTTCATTTGAACGGAACGATTGTTGCTCCTTTTGTTACGATTGTTGTTCCTTTTGTTGTTCATTTGAATGGAATAATTGATGTTCCTTTTGTTACGATTGTTGTCCCTTTGCAGGGGTCGCATCTCTGGAGGACGGGTATAGAAAACAAAAGGTAAGTAGGTGACAAGTAAAACGCTTGTGCCAGTGACTACCTTTGGATGATGCATAGAGGTTATATTTTAAGACATATTTAGAGCCCAACAACCATATCACTGAGACCATTCAAAAGTGCATTTGTAGCGTTGGAATTATTCTCACCGAGTTTCATTTCTTTGTCATTTGTTGGTGGAACTGTTGGTGTTGTTGCAGGTGCTATGTATCCATCTACAATTGATTACCAAACTTGAAATCCATGTTCTTGTATATATGTATTCATCCTTATGCTCCAAAAAGAATAATTTTGTTCATCAAACTGTGGTATTCCATTTTTATACAAGTTGGTACTTTCCATGATCTACCTTTCAGTGGTTAAATTGTTTTCTGAAGGAACCTGCTCGGAAACCAATTGTTGGATTACTGAGAGGGGGGGGTGAATCAGTAATAACATACTTATAATCCCTTTTCTCCAAATAATCCAAGTGTTATATCAATGTAGAATTATTATCCAATAATGAGCGATAGGAAATGAACAATCACACACATACACACTACACCAATATTTTATGTGGAAACCCAAATTGGGAGAAAACCACATAATGCTTTTTCTTATATGTCTTGAAGAATTACATTCATTGGAAACACCAACTTCCTTTGTTTTCCAGCTACAACTCGAAGGAGACTCCAACAACCTAGTTTCTCAGGCTACAACCTAACGGAAGCTCCAAATCCCCAATTCGTTGGCTACAACCAGAAGGAGGCTACAACCCCCTATGTTCTCCAGATACAACCGGAAGGTGGCTACAACCACCTGTCCTTGCCCCATCCAACCACCTTGAAGTATAAGTAGAATGATGGAACCATTGTCAACCTGTCACTGTGAGATATACTATTGTACAACTATATCAACCCGTACCATTGACCTGTATCCAATCTGTACAACTGCCCTGTAATCAAACTGTACCTGAACTGAACATGTATCTACAAAAATACAATAGATACGCAACCTGTAGTGTTACAACCTACGTATGTACGTGCCCTATATGTTATGCATCCCACGTATGTATGCTACCAAACTATTATGCAACCTTCTTATGCCTTCTAAAAACTATGGTTTCCTTTTTCTTGAAAACTTCTTATCCTCTGTAACTTTTTTCTCATAGATCTGTAACCTATCACTATATCCAAACTGTAACTGTACCTTGTGCATGCATCCTCATATATAAACTTTACTCAAGGAAAGTATGTCTCTCTATATTCATGTGTCATATAGGTATGTGTAATCATGAACAAGTATAATATCCCTCACATGATCTTAGTCATCAACCCCTTTCTGATATTTAGTCTCTCAGTACATCAACTACTACACAAATACAATCTCTCAACCATGTATCATAAAAACCCTTAGCCATATGCCAAGAAATATAAGATGTGCCTCACAAGAAGTATCAATGATGAATATACCAACACTATATTTCTGTAGATTTGACTTATGTAGAAGATCCCATGAAGCCACTAGTCTCTCTAGTGAGAATCCTCAAATCTCCATTGCCATTCCTCACGCATACATAAAAATCCAACTATTCATAGAAATAAGACATACCTTTTGAACCAATGGATGGATCTGATGTATCTGAGCATTTTAGACCTTCCTAGGGCTTGATCTCAGAATCTAGAATCTCTGCATATTCATCTCTTCAAGTTTCCATGGATTTACCAACATGTACGCACCTTGTACACAAACAACCCACGTATAACTCTGTATGTACACACCTTGTACACAGACAACCTGCATATAACTCATCATGTATGTAGCTTGTACATAGATAACCTTCGTACACCTTAGAAAAAAGGGTTTTGTTGTACTTCTAAGAATTTCACCATCAACCCTTCATGCTACCTCAGATGTTCGCCACTTCATATGTATCCACAAGTATTTACAAGAAGCTTTGCACAAGAAAATAGATATACAATATGTACAAGTGTGTGTATAATGAGTGATCTTTTCCTCTTATTTATATCTTCATGTAGCCTTACACTTTCGTTATTTTAGGGCTTCTTCGTTTAAAATAACTTCTTTTTCAAAGAAATTTGACCCTTAGGGGTTTCTATAAGAGTTATGAGGGGTTCTCCAACTTCATATGGTCATAACTCTCTAACTGTGAGGAGTTATGTGACGTTCCACATACCACTGGAAAAGGCATGACAAGCACTATCCATCTAGGATAGTTTCAATGACAAATTCACTGTTGTTCATCTTATTATTCCTCAAATAAGAATGGGTTCTCTCACTTCTAAAAGTGTCTTCCCGTGAGGGATTTCACCATAAGGGGACCACTTTGGAGTTCATCCATTTTTACTTCTTATAAACCATGACAAGACAATAATGAGTCATCTTTACATAAAAAAAACTTGGGTCCATTACCCAAATCTTCTTCTATGGTGATCCGGATTTTATGAGAAGAACGAAATGAATACAGATTATTAACATGTTCTTAACACAAAATAATAGAGATGCAGTAAAACTGGTTTTCTATTCAATAACAAAATAAGATGAAACTGTAAAATGCAGCAGAAACAAGCTTGTTGGAATGGTGGCGGCTTATCTCTGAGAAGAGATGTGACGACAGCGCGCATTCGCAAGAAGAAGGTTACAATGAGGATCTGAAGGCCTTTTTACAATAAGAAAGAATGCCAAAAACCCTAGACATCCAAAAACCTAACCCTAGGAGATGAAATGCCAAAAGTCATGTGGGCCCCGTTTGGGTAAGCTAGTACATTAGCTTCCCGGGGTTGTAACTTTTGCATACGATCTCTGTTTTAGGTGTGTGATAGCCCGTTGGAAAGTTATCATCGAGGAGATTCATTTTTGGGGATCAATTATACATTTGGATATCATTTAGGATATCCATACCGAAAAACCTTCATTTAGGCCCTCAAAATGGCCCCGAAAGTAAAAACTGCTAAAAATAGTAAATTGCCAAAAATGTCAGAAAATTGTTTTGAGCCAGTTGGAAAAGGTGGGTGGCCACCGATATCCATCTAGATCAATCCTAACTACTTAGGAAGCAATGGTATCCATTGCGTTGAGGTCCCCCATTAGATGAGGAAATTTCTGCTGAATTTGGCCCCGGTGAGCCACTTGCCTTGGTGCAGGAGCTGCCCTGCTTTGACGACTCGATAAAGTTGGATCCTTTGTTGTCGAGTGCCCTTGATCTGTCTGTCCAAAATCTGATCATTGGATGCCTATTGTATGCAGTCGGGGTTGAGCTCTATTGGTGTCAGTTTTTCTGCTACTTTCGAGGTGTCCAATAATGGTGGCAAATAAGGGCGAAGGAGATCCACGTTGAAGACTGGGTGCAGGCCAAGGAAAGGAGGAATGTTGAGCTCAAAAGAATTATCCCCCATGGCCTTGGTGATAGTGTATGGCCCATAATGGATTGGGAAAAGCTTTCGATGGGGTCCTGTAAGGCGTTATTTCTGCAAGTGCAACCAAACTTTGTCACCCACCTGAAGCTTGTGCGGCACCTGATGTTGATCATGGAGTTGTTTGTACTTGTCATAGGACTTATATAGGATATCCTGAACTTGTTGGCGGATGTGTTGGATCCACTCAATGAACTGGGTGGTTTTTTTAGCTTCAGTTGGAGCAAGAGATGAGTCAGTCGAGGTGACCGCAAGGGGAAGTGCAACATCTACGGGACCCAATGGTTAGAATCCCAACCCCACTTGAAACGAGTTGTGGCCAGTTGAGCTATGCAAGGCCCGTTTGTATCTATGCTAGACATAATGAAGGCTCTCATCACATGTGCGAGGTTTCTTTGAATTCTACATGTAAATAATATGCACAATCATTCAATTTACAACCCCGGTTTGGCCATCTGTCTGGGGGTGGAAGGTCGTGGATTTGGTGAGCTTGGTATCCAGCAGTGACCAGAGGCTTGACTAGAATGTGCTAAGAAATCAACTATCCCGATCTGAGACAATGGTTTGTGGGATTCCAAAATGTACCCAGACTTGTTCAAAGAAGAGCTTGGTAGTGGCCTCTACTATGATGCTCTTCTTCCAGGCAACCATAATCGCCATCTTAGAAAAGTGATCAACAACCACAAAAACACAGTCATTTCCTCGCTTGGTGGATGGGAGGCTCGACATGTAGTCCATTGAGATGGATTCCCATGGCTTGTTAGGAGTAGGAAGAGGGGTGTACAAGCCCTGTTTCTTAGTGGTCGGTTTGGCAATAGCGTAGGCAGTGTAGGACCTGATATACTTGCCGACCTTCTGTCGAAGTTTCAGCCAGTGGAAATGCTTCTGTAGCATCGCCACTGTCTTTTCGACACCGAAGTGTCCTGCCACCCGACTGTAGTGGGCTTCCCAGATCAGCTTCACTTTCTCACTTGATGGAACACAGATATGGCCCAGACGACACAACAACCCATCCTGAAGATGGAAATTATCGACAACTGCATTTGCACCCAACATTTGGTAGGTGGTGGCGAAGTCAGGGTCCGTCTCATAGAGTTGGGGCCATCTAGATGTCTCATGGCCGCAAGAGTCTAGCACCGTGGTGAGTGTCACGACTGGAGGTCTTCTGAGGCAATCAACGACGCGATTGGTGCTTCCTATTTTATACTTGATGTTGAGGTGGAATTGCTGCAAGTATGTGGACCACTTTTGATGGCGGTCATTTTGCAGTTTTCCCTGTGTCTTCATGAGCTGCAGTGGCTTATGATCAGTGTGGATGACTGTCTCCTTCCCAAGAATGTATTGTCTCCACTGGAAACATGCTTGCACAATGGAGTACATTTCTTTTTCGTAAGTAGGGTACTTACGGACAGTATATGACAGTGTCTCACTATGATAGGCCACGGGGTGGTCGTGCTGAGTGAGAATGACGCCCATGGCATAGTCTGAAGAATCTGTCTCGATCTCAAAGGGATGTTGCAGGTCTGGTAGTGAAAGTACTGGGCCTGAGCATAAGCACTGCTTCAAATCATCGAACACTTATTGTTGGGACTAACCCCACGCAAATTTCTCCTTACCACCACCCCTGTTTATTTGGCTGAGGGCCCATGCAATATGGGAGAAACCCAACACGAACCTACGGTAGAAATTAGCAAGTCCCAAGAAGCTCCGAAGCTCAGTGAGTGTTGTTGGGGTTGGCCAGTCATGAATGACTTGGATCTTGGCTGGATCCACATGTACGCCATGTTGATCAATGATATAGCCTAGGTAATGGACCCTGTCCATGCCAAAGGATCATTTTTCTAGGTTGGCGTATAGCTTGTGCTGCCATAGGGTGTGCAAAACCTGCTGAATATGATGCAAGTGTTCATCCCAAGTCTTGCTGTGAATTAGAATGTCATCCAGATACACCACTACAAAAGTATTGGTGAATGGTTGCAAGATATCATCCATCATCCTCATGAAAGTGGTTGGAGCATTTGTCAAACCAAAGGGCATGACCAACCATTCAAAAATTCCTTTCTTTGACTTGAAGGCGGTCTTCCATACATCTGTCTGTTCTATCGGGACCTGGTGGTAGCCAGACTTCATATCAATCTTACTGAAGTATTTTTCCCCCATGATTTGATCAAGGAGGTCATCGATTCAGGGAATTGGGTACCCATTTCTGACAGTGATTTTATTCAGAGCCCAATAATCAATACAGAGTCACTAGGTTCCATCTTTCTTCTGTACCAGCACGATTGGGCTCCCGCAAGGTGATGAGCTAGGGTGTATGTGCCCCTTGTGGAGCAGTTCTTGGATCTGTCTCTTGATATCCTCATTCTCTAACAAAGAGTGACGATAGACTGGCCCATTGGGAAACGGTGTGCTGGGGGTCAGATCGATGGGGTGCTTGACCTCGCAGTGTAGAGGTACCCCTGTAGGTGAGGAGAAGATATCCGAGTATTCTTCCACAACCTTATCTACTTGCTTCTGCTGTGTGGAGAGGTTGACCACAGAGACCTTGGATGTGGCTGTGATCTTTCGCTTATTCTGAGAGAGAATCATGAAGAAGATAAACTTCCTCATCTGAGAGATGAACTTTCTGCATTTCTTAGTAGAGATCAAAGAAATAGCACTAGGTGGGACTACCTCGGGTATCCTGTACAATTTCCTGTTCAAAGTAATAATAACACTACGAGGCCTAGACTCACATACAACATGACGTTTCCATAAATAAGGTTGGCCCAAAAGAACATCACAAACTTCAAGAGGAGCAACATCACATAATACCTCGTCTTTGAAGGGCTTGATGCCAAATGACAGTCGACATTGTTGGCCGACACAGAGATTGCTTCCTTGGCGGAGCCATCCAATGGTGTAGGGTTGTGGGTGCAGCATTGTTGGTAGGGCTAGCTACTTGATGACCTATGCTGAGATGAGTTTCTTCTGGCTACCACTATCAACAATGAAGTGTTGCGGGGTGCCTTTTACCCACATCTGTGAATGGAAGATGCGCTCTCCTTCTTCTGGCTCGTCTAGTTCACCAGGATGGATCATGGTGGTAGCAACAGTGGAACTAGGTTCCACGTCAATGATCTGTCTTCCCCTTTTTGGTTCTGTCTTGGAGTCAGAATCTGCATCTGATTCAGAGGCTTTCACTTCGGCCACCAGCGACTGCTTTGAGCGACAGTCAACAGTGTTATGCTAAGGGCTCTTATGGAAGTCGCACCACTTCCCGGTATCTTTCTTTGTCTTTCCAGTGTTCTTATTTGTTTGTGGCTTGTATTGGTTGTCTTGATACTATCCATATTTTTTTCTTTCCTTTGTTCAGTGGGTTGGGGCCACCCTTTCCTATCTTTTGTTGTGAGGGGTTCCCAGGCCCAAATTTTCGCGTCTTTTGTTTGAGCTTCTGCTCGATTTTGATGGCATATCGGTAGGCTGCGCCCAAGGATGAGATGTCTAGAAATTCCATTTCGGTATGGATGTATCTATGTAGAGCACCATGATACTTGAGCACCAGATGTCGCTCCAAATATTTGATACCGAACTTGGTGCGCAAGGTATGGAAGATATTTGTGAAATCTGGCACTGCTTGGTCTCTTTCTTGCCGCAGTGTGGTCCATTTGGTATACAAGTCGTCATAACTTCCGATAGGGTAGTATTGTTCCTTAATAGCATCCCTGAAGGATTCTTAGGTGGCCATGACTAAAAATAATGAGGTTTCCTCTGTTTCCTTTTTCTTACAGAAATTTTCCCACCAATCTTTGACATCGGGAACGTCTTTGAGGAGTGCAAAAGTAATATTTTCTCTATTCAAAAATTTATGAACAAAAAAATACCCTTCTAGTAGATTCAACCACTTGTCTATAGAATATACATCTATCTAACCTTCAAATATAGGAATATCAAAGTTTATTTGTACCTTGAAGGGGGCAACATCTATGTTCAAAGAAGATGCATCGCCTATTGGTAGTCAACGAAGGATTTTCGTGAAACTATCCATCATCTCGTTCTTCTGTTGCGTGAGGGATTCCTCAATCAATAGTTTAAAAGGATATCCTGTCCCATCATATTTCTTTTCTCCTACCATGGGAGGTCTCTTGGGTGTACAAGAGCTTCTATCCTCAATAGAAACAAGCTCGAGACCCAACTCTTTGTACTCCGATCTCGTTGGGGACATGCATTAAGAAGACAAGGAGCAGACCGCTCTGATACCACTGATCCAGATTTTATGGGAAGAACAAAATGAATACATATTATTAATAGGTTCTTAACAAAAAATAACAGAGATACAGTAAAACTGGTTTTCTATTCAATAACGAGGTATGATGAAACTGTAAAATGCAGCGGAAACAAGCTTGCTGGAATGGTGGCGGCTTATCTCTGAGAAGAGATGGGATGACAATGCACATTCGCAAGAAGAAGGTTACAATGAGTCTTTGAAGAAATTTTTACAATAATAAAGAATGCCAAAAACCCTAGACATCCAAAAACCTAACCCTAGGAGATGAAATGCCAAAAGTCATGTGGGCCCCGTTTGGGTAAGCTAGTACATCAACTTCCCGGGGTCGTAACTTTTGCATACGATATCTGTTTTAGGCGTGTGATAGCCCGTTGGAAAGGTATTGTTGAGGATATTAATTTTGGGGGATAAATTATGCCTTCATATATCATTAAGGATATCCATACCTAAAAACCTTCATTTAGGCCCTCAAAATGGCCCCGAAAGTAAAAACTACTAAAAATAGTAAATTGCCAAAAATGTCAGAAAACTGTTTTGAGCCAGTTGGAAAAGGTGGGTGGCCACCAATATCCATATGGATCATACGGGGCTTTATTCAAGGGTTGACGTCAATGAAAACCAACCTTAATAAACAATACCTCCCTTTGGCATTGATGGCAACACTCTGATGCAATATTGAAATCATATCACTCATGCTCCCCCTGGAACCATGCCTCTATCCTCTGTATATGATAAATTTGCTCCCCCTGGAACCATACCTCTGTCCTCTGCCTCTGTCCTCTGCATTTGATAAATCTCTCCCCCTTTGTCATCAATGGGACAGGTATCTTTCCATCTGGGGTTTCTCCCCTTGACTGAACTATCCTCTTATGGTGCTTCCTTGTGTAAATTTAAGACATATAAGATAATCATTCAAAAAGAATTCATTTTGGAGTAGAAATTGTTACACGTCAAAATTGCTCAGCTGGATAAGTGTCGCATGTCCCTCTCAATCATCGTAAGTGTCGCATCTTCCCTACAACTTTCGCAAGTGTCGCAAGTTGGTCACTAGTGTCGCAAATGATGTTCAGACATATTGTCACGACAACGACACTAAGGAGACACTTATAACATCTCACGTGACTGATTTGAAGGAGGAGAACTGGTTTACTGAAGTCAAATAACTCTTGACACCTGAAATGAACCCTGAAACAAAGGTTTTGTGGGGGAGCGCTCCCCCACTTCAGCTCTAGAAGCGTTGGCGCTCCCCTACAAGGATTCAGGGAGAATTATAATGCTCCCCAACCCCCTTTGAAGGAGCGTTGCTCATCTTGAGAGCGTTGGTGCTCCCCCAAGGATTACCAGGGAGCGCTACAGTGCTCTGATGCCTCTTCTAAGGGAGCGCTACCTAATCTGAGGCAATAGTTGGCCCTTTGAGGAGAATAAGGGGAGGATCTTTCGAGATTAGGAGGTAGTTGTGCTCGAATTCTTGGTTTCATCAAGAGATCCCTAATCTAAGGAGAAGGTTCCCAACTTGTTCTAAAGATAAATCAAGAGGTTAAGCTCCTCTTAACCTATATAAACAGGCTTTATGATGGTGAAAAGGTGGAAGAATTGAAGATATGAAACTTATGATCTTGGGGGAAACTCACAGTCATCCAAAGGAGAGTGATTAGTGAAGCTGCTGTTACCCAGGTTGTGGAACTTTCAGGCAAGGGTTAGATGAAGGGGACTTGATGAAGCTGTCGCATTCACATCTACGATTGTAAGTACTGTTGTCGTTATTCTCATCAATATGACATGCTTGGCCTGTTTCTTTCTAGTTTGTGTCTGATGTCACATGAACTTATCATTAATTGATAGATCTGTTTTCAAGCTAATATCAATAGAGCAGGAAGCGGTCGTATCTTGTTTTGTCCACAGAACTCAGTGAGGAGAAAAAGGATTGAAGCGTAACTCGGAGCGTGAAGGGACAAACGTCGATAAAAGGTACCTCTATCATCCTTCCTTATCATGTGTTAGTTTAGATAGATTTGAAAGGAAGTCCGTGTCCATGTTAAGCATTTTTCTGTCTAGGGTTAAGGTCAATCTCTAGAGGTGATCTACCTGTCCACAGGGATATTTTCCTACAACAGAAATAACTCCAAGTCTCTGGCGAATATATTCAAAGGATTCTCATGGAAGTGGTTTTGTGAAGATGTCTGACACTTGTTCTTTTGTGCCCACATACTCAACTCTGGTGTTCTTTTCTGCATCTTGCTCCTGTAGAAAGTGATACTTGATTGGAATGTGATTCATCTTGGAGTGCATCAATGGGTTCTTTGAGATATTGATGGCACTAGTATTATCACAATAGATTGGAATGGGCTCATCATACTCAACCAGTATATCTGTTAGAGTTTGTTTCATCCAAAGAACCTGTGTATAACATGATTTTTCTACAATATACCCTGCCTCGACTGTAGATAAAGATATTGATGATTGTTCCTTGCTTAGCCATGATACTAAACACTCACCCAAGTAGAACGTTGCTCCACTGGTGCTTTGTCAATCATCAATACAACTTGCCCAATCTACATATGTGTAGGCAATAAGTGATAGATCATTTCCTTTTGGATACTATAATCCAAACTCTTATGTTCCTTTGAGATATCTAAAAATCCTCTTCACTTCTAACACATGTGACTCCTTTGGTGCTACTTGAAATCATGCCACCTGTCCAACTGCATGCATTACATCTAGTCTAGATGCTGTCACATATAGTAGGTTGCCAATCATTGACCTGTATTGCCTCTGATCTATATACTTTGAATCATCATCTTTGCTCAACTTGCAACTGGTTTGCATTGGAGTGATAACTGGTTTGCAATCTTCCATTCTGAACCTCTTTATCATTTCTCTAATATACTTGGTTTGAGAAATAAATATTCCTTGGTTTCTTTGACATATCTGAAGTCCCAAAAATAAGGATAGTTCTCCAAGTAATGACATTTCAAATTCATTATGCATATATTTTGCAAATTTCCATCTTAACCTGTCATCATCACTACCAAAAATAATATCGTCAACATAAACTTCAATTAATAAAATATTACCTTGACATACCTTGATGTACAGGTTGTTGTCTGCACCCCCTTATTCTGAACCCTGCCTGTTGCATATACTTATCCAGTCTAGAGTACCATGCTCTAGGAGCCTATTTTAGACCATACAAGGCCTTCTTTAATTTACACACATAATCTGCGTTCTCTAACAATTGAAATCCTTTTGGTTGTTCAATGTAGACATCTTCTTCAAGTTCCCCATTTAGAAAATCTGATTTTACATCCATCTGATATACTTTAACATTTTTGGAGCATGCATAGGCTAAAAGAAAACAAATTCTTTCATTCTGGAAACTGGAGAAAATGTCTCTTCAAATTCGATTCCTTCAATCTATGCATATCCTTTACATACCAATCTAACTTTGTTCCTTGTAACTTGTCCATCTTCATTTAATTTATTCCTGAAAACCCATTTTGTGTCGATCACATTCTTATTCTTTGGTCTTGGA
>JZKD02S2374125.1:799007-822997 GCA_000966675.3 Picea glauca | reverse complement strand
ATCAATAATAGTTTAATGATAATATTTTTTCTCCAAATAATCCAAGTTTTATATCAATATAGAATTATTATCCAATAATGAGCAATAGGAAATGAAAAGTCACACACATACATAGTACACCAGTGTTTTACGAGGAAACTGTTGGCCCTTGACCAAGTTTTGAAGAATACTTGGTCATATTTAACCACTTTTGGGACTGTGATAGCTTGCCAAGGAAGGAGCACAATCCGAAGAAGAAATTAAGGAAGAAAGACCTATTTTTGGGTCCATTTTTAGGGTTTTGGGTCGATGTAACAGGAAAGGGATGTCGAATCGTGGGTTTACCCACACCTAGGCCCATTTTGTAATCTATAAATAGGCAATGTACATAGGGGAGAAGTAGCATGATAGTAATGTAGTACATCTATGTGATGTATAACTGAAAGCTTAGTGCTAGTAACTGGATCTGTGTGATCAAATGTATCTTAGAGTGCTATGTGCATGAGATTGGAAAGCTAAGTGCAAGTTGTTGTAGTCTTATGTAGAAGAGCAAGGAAGAAGGATCTAACGAGCTATGTGGATCTTCTGTCCTATGCGAAGTAAGGGTCATTGAAGCTCTATGTTGTAACTGCTTGACCAAGATAATATAAAGCAGAATTTGTGGACGTAGCCCTAGGGTGGGGGTGAACCATGGTAACTGTGTGTATGGTGATTTGTGCTTCAATATAATGTGTTTATCTCTTTCTTGGCTAAGTGCTTGATGTGATTAAGTAGATTTAGTTAAGCTCTGTGCTAATGATATATGAATGAACATTAGATATGATATATAATATGCTTAGTGCTTGATCTATTGAATCTAACCTATATTTGTGTGGCTAAGTACTGAATCATCTTTAGTATAAGTATTCACTATGATTCTCTGTGCTATCTACAAAGTACCAGACGAGTTAAATATTGATGAAGGATCTATGCTAAGTGCCCTATAAAAGATATAATCACAGATCAATGTCCCAGCTAAGGTTGCATACATCTGAGTCCTGCAACCACCTCTGCCTCTACCTCGGGTGAGACTTCATCTGCTTTGTAGGTGTTGCCAAAAGGGTTAATAGTTATGGTTTTGTTGGTGCGCTCTTGAGTGTTGAACCCTGGGTTTGCCCCTATGCCAACAAAAACCCAAATCGGGAGAAAACCATAGAACACTTTTTCTTATATGTCTTAAATAATTACATTCATTGGAAGCACTAACTTCCTTTGTTTTCCTACTGCAATTGAAAGGAGGCTCCAACCCCCTAGTATCTCAAGCTACAACCTGAGGGAAGATCCAATTCCCCAATTCTTTGGCTACAACCAGAAGGAGGATACAACCCCCTTTGTTCTCCGACTACAACCAGAAAGTGGATACAACCACCTATTCTTGCCCCGTCCAACCACCCTGAGTATAAGTAGAATGATGGAAACATTGTCAACCTATCACTATGAGATATATTTTTGTACAATTTTATCAACCTGTACCACTGACCTGTATCCAATCTGTACAACTGCCCTATAATCAAAATTTACCTAAATTGAACATGTATCTACAAAAATACAATAGATATGCAACCTGTAGTGTTGCAACCCGTGTATGTACATGCCCTATATGTTAAGCAACACACATATGTGCACTACCAAACTGTTATGCAACCTGCTTATGCCTTATGAAAACTAGGGTTTCTTTTTTCTTGAAAACTTATGATCCTCTGTAACTTCTTTCACATAGATTTGTAACCTGTCACTATATCCAGACTGTAACTATACCCTATGCATGCATCCTCATATATAACCTTTACTCAAGGCAAGTATTTATCTCTCTAGTCATGTTTCATATATATCTGTGTAATCATGAACAACTATAATATCCCTCATAGGATCTTAGTCATCAACCCATTTCTGATATTTAGCCTCTCAATACATCAAATACGACAAAAATACAAGCTCTCAACCATGTATCATAAAATCCCTTATCCATATGCCAAGAAATATAAGATGTACCTCACAAGAAGTATCAATGATTAATATACCAACAATGTATTTCTATAGATTTGACTTATGTAGAAGATCCCATGAAGCCACTAGTCTCTCTAGTGAGAATCCTCAAATCTCCATTGCCATTCCTCATGCATATATCAAAATCCAACTATTTATAGAAATAAGACATACCTTTTGAACCAATGGATGGATCTGATGTATATAAGGACTTTAGACCTTCCTGGGAGCTTGATATCAGAATATAGAACCTCTGCATCTTCATCTCTTCAAGTTTCCATGGATTTACCAACATGTACGCACCTTGTACACAGACAGCCTGCATATAACTCAGTATGTGTGTATCTTGTACACAGATAACCCACGTATAACTCAGCATGTACGTAGCTTGTACACAGACAACCCGCATACACCTCAGAAAATAGGGTTTTGCTGTAATTCTGAGAATTTCGTCATCAACCCTTTGTGCTACCTCAGACGTTCACCACTTCAGATGTATCCACAAGTATTTACAAGAATCTTTACACAAGAAAATAGATGTACAATATGTATAGGTGTGTGTATAATGAGTGAGCTTTGCCTCTTATTTATCTCTTCATGTAGCCTTACACTTTTCTTATTTTAGGGCTTTTTCATTTAAAATAATTTCTTTTGCAAAGCACTTTGACCCTTGGGGGCTTCTATAAGACTTATGAGGGTTTCCCCAACTTCATATGGTCATAAATCTCTAACTTTGAGAAGTTATGTGATGTTCCACATACCACCGGAAATGACATGACAAGCATTATCCATATAGGATTGTTTCACTGACAAATTCACTATCCTTCATCTCATTATTCCTCAAATAAGAATTGGTTCTCTCACTCTGCAAAGCGTCTTCACATGAGGGATTTTACCATAAGGGCACCACTTTGGAGTTCATCCATTTTTACTTCTTATCAACCATGACAAGACAATAATCAATCATCTTTACATCAAACAAAATTGGGTCCATTGCCCAAACCTTATGCTACATGGATTTCTTCAAGGATTGACATCAATGACAACCAAACATAATCAACAATATCCCCCTTTGTCATTGATGGAAACACTTTGATGAAATACTGAAATCATATCACTCATTCTCCCCCTGGAACCATGCCTCTATCCTCTATATATGATAAATCTGCTCCCCCTGGAACCATGCCTCTATCCTCCACCTTTGTCCTCTGCATCTAATAAATCTCTCCCCCTTTGAAATCAATGGCAAAGGTATCTTTCAATTCGGGGTTGCTCCTCCTGAATGAACTTTCTTCTTATGGTGCTTCCTCATGTAAATCTAATACATATAAGATAAGCATTAAAAAAACATTCATTTTGGAGTAGAAATAACTCCAAGTCTCTGGCGAAGATATTCAAAGATTCCCGTGGAAGTGGTTTTGTGAAAATGTATGCCACTTATTCTTTTGTGCCCACATACTCAACTCTAATGTTGTTTTCTGCAACCTTCTCCTGTAGAAAGTGATACTTGATTGGAATGTGCTTCGTCTTGGAGTGCATCACCGGGTTCTTCGAGACACTGATGGCTCTTGTATTATCAAAATTTATTGGAATGGCCTCATCATACTCAACTTGTATATCTATTAGAGTTTGTTTCATCCAAAGAACCTGTGTATAACATGATGTTGTTGCAATATAATTTGTCTCAGCTATAGATAAATATATTGATGATTGTTTCTTGCTTATCCATGATACTAAACACTCACCCAAGTAGAACGCTGCTCCACTGGTACTTCATCGGTCATCAATACAACCTGCCCAAGCTGCATCTGTGTACACAATAAGTGATAGATCCTTTCCTTTTGTATACCATAATCCAAACTCTTATGTTCCTTTGAGATATCTGAAAATACTCTTCACTACTAACACATGTGACTCCTTTGGTGCTGCTTGAAATTGTGCCACCTGTCCAACTGCATACATTACATCTGGTGTGGATGTTATCACATACAGTAGGCTTCCAATCATTGACATGTATTGCCTCCTATCTATAGACTTCAAATCATCATCTTTGCTCAACTTGCAACTGGTTTGCATTGGAGTGATAACTGGTTTGCAATGTTCCATTCCAAACCTCTTTAGCATTTCTCTGATATACTTGGTTTGAGAAATAAAGATTCCTTGGTTGCTTTGACGTATCTAAAGTCCAAAAAAGAAGGATAGTTCTCCAAGTAACGACATTTCAAATTCATTATGCATATCGTTTGCAAATGTTTGTATTAACCTGTCATCATCACTACCAAAAATAATATCATCAACATAAACTTCAATTAATAAAATATTACCTTGACTTACCTTGATGTAAAGGTTTCTATCTACACTTCCTTTTCTAGACCCAACTTGCTACAGATACTTATCCAGTCTAGAGTACCATGATCTAGGAGCCTGTTTTAGACCATATAAGGCCTTCTTTAATTTACACACATAATCTACGTTCTTTGACAACTGAAATCCTTTTGGTTGTTCAATGTAGACTTCTTCTTCAAGTTCCCCATTCATAAAGATGATTTTAGGTCCATCTGATATACTTTAACATTTTTGGAGCATGCATAGGCTAAACGCAAACAAATTGCTTCCATTTTGGCAACTGGGGAAAATGTCTCTTCAAAGTCGATTCCTTCAATCTGTGCATATCCTTTACATACCAATCTAAATTTGTTCCTTGTAACTTGTCCATCTTCATTTAATTTATTCCTGAAAACCCATCTTGTGCCGATCACATTCTTATTCTTTGGTCTTGGAACCAATTCCCAAGTGTCATTTTTCTCTATTTGATCCAATTCTTCCTCCATGGCCTTATTCCAAAATTCATCCTTGTTGGCTTCTTCAAAATAGTTTGGTTCAATTGTAGATAAGAGTGCTAGGTGTGTTTGTTCTAGTGAATGGATGTTTCTTCTAGTCTCAACTCCTACATCTTTGTTTCCAATAACCTGATCTGAAGGATGAGGTGATACTTGTTGAAGTTTATCTTATGTTTAAGTCGGATTCTCTTCATCTTCCTCTTCTACTTCATCTTCAGCTTCTTCTTCGAAAAGTTGTTCCATTGATTTGTTTTCTTCTTCATTTGATTCTGGTCTGCCTATTTCATCAATTGTTACGTTGATGCTTTCCACAAATTTGTTTAATCTTATATTGTAACACTTGTATGCTTTCCTTGTACTTGAGTAACCAACAAGTAATCCTTTGTCCACATGAGAGTCAAAATTTCCCATTCTTCCATCTTCTCTTTTGATGTAGCATTTTCTTCCAAAAAATCTGAAGTGCTTCACATTTGTTGGTCTTCCTTTCCATAGCTCGTAGGGAATTTTATTAGTGTTGTTTTCTAACATTAATATGTTTTGAATGTGAACTATTGTATGCATTGTCTATGTCCAAAATTTATCTGTCAATTTGGAATCCATTAGCATTGTTCGATCCATTTATTGTAATGTCGTGTTCTTTCTTTCAACAACTCTATTATGTTGAGGTGTCCTAGTAAAGAAGAATTTTCTTTTTATTCCATGACTGTTGCAGTAGTCCATAAATTCCTTTGAAGTGAACTCTCCTCCATTATCAGATCTCAAGCACTTGATTCTTTAATCCATCTCATTTTCAACCATTTACTTGTACATATTGAAGTTTTCAAAAGCTTCTGACTTGTTCTTGAGAAAGCAAATTGCAGTCATTCTTGTATAATTATCAACTAATAACATAAAGTATCTCTCACCTTTTAAGCCCTTTTTTGTAGTTGGTCCAACTAGATTAGTATGCACAATTTCCAGTGGTCTTGTTGTTGAATATTCCTTTGATTTGAACCCAGTCTTTGTTTGCTTTCCTTGTTGACAATGCTTGCATAAAGTGATGGTTGGTTTCATGATCTAGGGAATTTCTCTGACTGCTTCTCTTTTGCTGAATTTGACAAGGTTATCAAAATGCACGTGACCCATTTTTTTGTGACATAGCCAAATTTCATATTCCTTTCCTAGACAACACTTTTCATTTCCAATTTCACTTAACGCATATATGTTGTTTGAAGTTCTAGCAGTTGTACTGACTAATTTCCCTGAACCTTCTCTTCTTATCTCACACTTTTGTGAATCGAAAGTAAATTTATGACCTTGGTCACAAATTTGACTCACACTTAGAATATTATATTTCATATCTTCTACCAGTAGAACATTTTGTTCCTTTTCATTCTTGTTCCCAATTTGTACTGTGCCTTCTCCAATGATTTTGGCTGAATTATCATTTCTAAACGAGACTGATCCATTTCTTTCCTTTCACAATGTAAGAAATTTGTCTCTATCACCTCTCATGTGTTTTGAACACCCATTGCCAACATACCAACCGTGTTTTTTTTTCGTATCTTGTAGAGCGACTGTGCATTCTTCATTGCTATACCGATCTTTCTTTCTTATCCATGTTGTTTTCTGAGGTTCTTGTCTATGACTGTTGTTATTCCATTGAAGTTCTTTAGGAGGGACTATCATTCTGCAATCTTTGGCCACGTGTCCAAAATTGTTACATTTGTAAGATTCCACTTCACTGTTCTAAGATTCAAACCAGTTGTAACTTATTCTTTGTGTTTCACTAGGTCTTCTTGAATAACCCCTTTGTGTATGACTCTCACAATTTTTATTGTTCCTGTTGTTAGCTCTGCAATTCACAGCTTTATGTCCAAACTTATTACATGCATAAAATAAACCAAAAAATATAGTTTGATACCTGGGAGTTAAAGATATTATGAAAGGAGGTGCTCTTATGAATCCTTCTTCTTCTTAAGTCTTATCTGTCTGTTGTTGATTCTGAAATATGAATCTTCTCGGTGTAGTGTCCTTGTAATATTCTTTGTATATCTTCCTATCCCCTTTGATTGTTTCTGCATAGCTTTTTGGATTTGTTTCTTGCTCTGTTGTTTTGGAGCTTGATCCCTTTTCTATCTGATTGTATCCAAGTCTAGACTTTTCAAGATGTGATTTTTGATTGTTGATAATGTCATCCATAACTTTTGAGCTATTCTGCATATTTTCTTTTGAATATCCTTTCTTAGTGTGACAATCTCTGCTTCCAAGTTTCCAATGATCTTATCCTTTTCTTCTAGTTGTTCTTTTAGTGCTTCTTCAATTCTTTTATCTTGTTCTATTTGAACCTTCAATTTTGTGATCATTTGTTCTAGTTCTCGAGTGTCTTTTTTCTTGTCTAGTTTTGCTTGTAGTTTCTTGTTTTTCTTCTTTTATCTTCTGATAACTTCTATGGAAAACATTAATTCTTCTCAATAGTCAACTTCTGGCTCTTCAATTTTATCTTCGAATTCTTCATATCCTTATTCGGCTTCTTCATATTCTTCTTTGGAGTCTTCTTTGTTAGAATCTTTTACTTCCATGAATAGAACTCTTCCTGTCTCACTGTCACTGATTTTATCTTCATCTGATGATGAGATGTCTTCTTTGATGCATAATATTTTCTTGAAATATTTCCTTGTAGTTCTTTTGCCTTTACATGTGTGTTTTTCTTTTGAGTAACCTTTATCATTTATCTTTTTCTTATGAGGAAATTTGTTAGAAAAATGACCAATACCATCAAAATTAAAACAAATTAAAGGAAGCTTACCTCTATACCTACCATTGGTTCCCTTGTTCATCCTTTTGATGAAGTTGGCCACTTATTCATTATCTTTTGAGACATCATTGTTGCTTCTATATTATTCTTGTTCCTTGTTATTTGCTTTGATCTTTTGGATGATTTGAAATCTGCTTATTTTACATATGGATTTTCCTGTTCATTTCTCATTTCATATGATGTGAATATTCCATGCAGTTCATCCATGCTTATTGAGTTTAGATCTGATCTTTCTTCTAGTGCTGATATCTTAGGGTTGAATCTCATAGGATGATATCTTAGTACCTTTTGAACAATTGAAAATTCTTTGATTTCTTCTCTCTATCCTATGATTGCATTCATTGTTTCATCGAATCATAAGAAGTAGGTTGTAATGTTCTCATCTTCCTTCATTTTTAGTTGTTCAAACTGACCTATGTAAGTTTGAAGCTTTGCTTCTTTGACTTTTGTATATCCTTCATAAGTATTTCAAATCTTGTCCCAAATCTCTTTAGCGAATTTACAATGTGCAACTTTGGTGAATATTGTATCACTGAGACCATTCAAAAGTGCATTTGTAGCTTTGGAATTATTCTCACCGAGTTTCATTTCTTTGTCATTTGGTGGTGGAACTGTTGGTGTTGTGTATCCATCTACAATTGATTTCCAAACTTGAAATCCTTGTGCTTATATATATGTCTTCATCCTTCTGCTCCAAAAAGCATACTTATGTCCATCAAACTATGGTATTCCATTTTTATACAAGTTGGTACTTTCCATGATCTACCTTTCAGTGGTTAAACTAATTTCTGAAGGAACCTTCTCTGAAACCAATTTTTGGATTAGTGAGGAGGGGGTGAATAAGTAATAGAGTAATTATAATCCTTTTTATCCAAATAATCCAAGTGTTATATCAATTTATAATTATTATACAATAATGAGAAATAGGAAATGAACAATCACACACATAAACAATACACTAGTGTTTTACGTGGAAACCCAAATTAGGATAAAACCACAAAATGATTTTTCTTATATGTCTTGAAGAATTACATTCATTGGAAGCACCAAATTCCTTTGATTTTCAGCTACAAATGGAGGGAGGCTGCAACCCCCTAGTTTCTCATGCTACAACCTGAGGGAAGCTCCAATTTCCCAATTCTCTGGCTACAACTAGAAGGAGGCTACAACCCCCAGTGTTCTCCGGCTACAATCAGAAGGTGGCTACAACCACCTGTCCTTGCCCCATCCAACCATCCTGAAGTATAAGTAGAATGATGGAACCATTGTCAACCTATCACTGTGAGATATACTATTGTACAAATGTATCAACCTGTAACACTGACCTGTATCCAATCTGTACAACTGCCCTATAATCAAATTGTACCTAAAATGAACATGTATCTACAAAAATACAATAAATACGTGACCTATAGTGTTGCATACCGCATGTGTATGTTCCCTATATGTTATGCAACCCACGTATGTACACTACCAAACTATTATGAAACCTTCTTATGCCTTCTAAAAACTAGGGTTTCCTTTTTCTTGAAAACTTTTGATCCTCTGTAACTTCTTTCACATAGATCTGTAACCTGTCACTATATCTAGGCTGTAATTGTACCTTGTGCATGCATCCTCATATATAACCTTTACTTAAGGAAAGTATGTCTCTCTCTAGTCATGTTTCATATAGGTATGTGTAATCATGAACAAGTATAATATCCCTCACATGATCTTAGCCATCAACCCCTTTCTAATATCCAGTCTCTCAATACATCAACTACTACACAAATACAAGATCTCAACCATGTATCATAAAAACCCTTAGCCATATGCCAAGAAATACAAGATGTGCCTCACAAGAAGTATCAACGATGAATATACCAACACTGTATTGTTGTAGATCTAAATTATGCAGAAGATCCCATGAAGCCACTAGTCTCTCTAGTGAGAATCCTCAAATATCCATTGCCATTCCTCATGCCTACATCAAAATTCAACTATTCATAGAAATAAGAGATACATTTTGAACCAATGGATGGATCTTATGTATCTGAGCAGTTTAGACCTTCCTGGGAGCTTGATATCAGAATATAGAACCTTTGCATCTTCATCTCTTCAAGTTTCCATGGATTTACCAACATGTATGCACCTTGTACACATACAACCCATGTATAACTCATCATGTACACAGCTTGTACACATACAACCCGCGTATAACTCATCATGTATGCACCTTGTACACAGACAACCCACGTACACCTCAAAAAATAGGGTTTTGTTGTAATTCCTAGAATTTCGTCATCAACCCTTCGTGCTACCTCAAACATTCACCACTTCATATGTATCCACAAGTATTTAAAAGAATCTTTACACAAGAAAATAGATATACAATATGTACAAGTGTGTGTATAATGAGTGAGCGTTGCCTCTTATTTATATCTTCATGTATCCTTACACTTTCCTTATTTTAGGGCTTCTTCATTTAAAATAATTTCTTTTTCAAATCACTTTGACCCTTGGGGGCTTCTATAATACTTATGAGGGGTTCTCCAACTTCATATGGTCATAACTCTCTAACCATGAGGAGTTATGTGACGTTCCCCATACCATTGGAAATGACATGACAAGAACGATGCATATATGATAGTTTCACTGAAAAATTCACTGTCCTTCATCTCATTATTCCTCAAACAATCATGGGTTATATCACTTCGCAAAGCCTCTTCCCATGAGGGCTTTCACCATAAGGGGACCACTTTGGAATTCATCCATTTTTACTTCTTATCAACCATGACAAGACAATAATGAGTCATCTTTACATCAAACAAACTTGCGTCCATTACCCAAACCTTCTGCTATGGGGCTTTATTAAAGGATTGACATCAATGAAAACCAATCTTAATCAACAATCTCCCCCTTTGGCAATGATGGAAACACTCTGATGCAATACTGAAACCATATCACTCATGCTCCCCCTGGAACCATGCCTCTGTCCTCTGCCTTTTTCCTCTGCATATAATAAATCTCCCCCGCTTTGTCATCAATGGAAAAGGTATATTTCCATCTGGGGTTTCTCCCACTGACTGAATTGTCCTCTTATGGTGCTTCCTCATGTAAATTTAAGACATATAAGATAAGAATTCAAAAAACATTCATTTTGGAGTAGAAATAACTCCAAGTCTCTAGAAAAGATATTCAAAGGATTCCTGTGGAAGTGGTTTTGTGAAGATGTCTGCCACTTGTTCTTGTGTGCCCACATACTCAACTCTGATGTTCTTTTCTACACCCTGCTCCCGTAGAAAGTGATACTTGATTGGAATATGCTTCGTCTTGGAGTGCACCACCGGGTTCTTCGAGATACTAATGGCACTTGTATTATCACAATAGATTGGAATGGGCTCATCATACTCAACCTGTATATCTGTCAGAGTTTGTTTCATCCAAAGAACTCATGTACAACATGATGTTGTTGTAGAATACTTTTCCTCAGATGTAGATAAAGATACTAATGATTGTTTCTTTCTTAGCCATGATACTAAACACTCACCCAAGTAGAATGTTTCTCCATTTGTGCTTCATCGGTCATCAATAAAACCTAGCCAATTTTCATCTTTGTAGGAAATAAGTGATAGATCCTTTCCTTTTGGATACTATAATCCAAACACTTTTGTTCCTTTGAGATATATGAAAATCCTCTTCACTGTTAACACATGTGACTTTTTTGGTGCCGCATGAAATTGTGCCACCTGTCCAACTTCCTGCATTACATAGGTCTGGATGCTATCACTTATAGTAGGCTGCCAATCATTGACATGTATTGCCTCTGATCTGTAGACTTTGAATCATCATCTTTTCTCAACTTGCAACTGGTTTGCATTGGAGTGATAACTGGTTTGCAATATTCCATTCTGAACCTCTTTAGCATTTCTCTGATATACTTGGTTTGAGAAATAAATATTCCTTGATTTCTTTAACATATCTGAAGTACCAAAAAGAAGGATAGTTCTCCAAGTAACGATATTTCAAATTCATTATGCATAGCTTTTGCAAATTTCTGGCTTAACCTGTCATCATCACTACCAAAAATAATATCATCAACATAAACTTCAATTAATAAAATATTACCTTGACTTACCTTGATGTAGAGGTTGATGTTTGCACTTCCTTTTATGAACCTTGCCTGCTACAGATACTTATCTAGTCTAGAGTACCATGCTCTAGGAGCCCGTTTTAGACCATACAAGTCCTTCTTTAATTTACACACATAATTTGCATTCTCTGAAAACTGAAATCCTTTTGGTTGTTCAATGTAGACTTCTTCTTCAAGTTCCCCATTCATAAAAGATGATTTTACATCCATCTCATATACTTTAACATTTTTGGAGCATGCATAGGCTAAAAGAAAATGGATTGCTTCTATTCTGGCAACTGGGGCAAATATCTTTTCAAAGTCGATTCCTTCAATCTGTGCATATCCTTTACATACAAATCTAACTTTGTTATTGTAACTTGTCCATCTTCATTTAATTTATTCCTGAAAACCCATTCTGTGTCGATCACATTCTTATTCTTTGGTCCTGGAACCAATTCCCAAATGTCATTTTGCTCTATTTGATCCAATTCTTCATCCATGGCCTTATTCAAAAACTCATTCTTGGTGGCTTCTTCAAAATAGTTTGGTTCAATTGTAGATAAGAGTTATAGGTGTGCTTGTTCTGGTGAACGGATTTTTCTTCTAGTCTCAACTCCTTCATCTTTGTTTCCAATAATATGATCTGAAGGATGATTCTTCTATACTCATTTTCTAGGTGTATTTGGAATACTTTCTGAATTTGATCTTTTGTTTCTGTTAGATTCTCTTCATATTCCTCTTCTACTTCATATTCTACTTCTTCTTCGAAAAGTTGTTCCATTGATTTGTTTTCTTCTTCCTTTGATTCTGGTCTACCTGTTTCATCAATTGTTACATTGATGCTTTCCACAACTTTTTTCAATCTTAGATTGTAACACTTGTATGCTTTCCTTTTACTTGAGTAACCAACAAGTACTCCTTTTTCCACACGAGAGTCAAACTTTCCCATTCTGCCATCTTCTCTTTTGATGTAGCATTTTCTTCCAAAAACTCTGAAGTGCTTCACATTTGTTGGTCTTCCTTTCCATAACTCGTAGGCCATTTTATCAGTGTTCTTTCTGAGCATTACTCTGTTTTGAATGTGAACGTTGTATGCACTTCCTGTGACCAAAATATATCTATCAATTTGGAATCCGTGAGCATTGTTCGAGCCATTTCCTGTATCATCCTGTTATTTCTTTCAAAAACTCCATTCTGTTGAGGTGTCCTAGCAAAAAAGAATTGCCTTTTTGTTCCATGACTACTGTAGTATTCCATAAATTCCTTTGAAGTGAACTCTCCTCCATTATTAGATCTCAAGCATTTGATTCTTGAATCCATCTCATTTTCAACCATTTCCTTGTATACCTTGAAGTTTTCAAAAGCTTCTGACTTGTTCTTGAGAAAGAAAACTGTAGTCATTATTGTATAATAATCAACTAATAACATAAAGTATATCTCACATTTTAATCCCTTTGTTGTAGTTGGTCCAACTAGATCAGTATGCACAATTTCCAGTGTTCTTGTTGTTGAATATTCCTTTGATTTGAACCTGGTATTTGTTTTCTTTCCTTGTTGACAATGCTTCCATAAAGTGTTCGTTGGTTTCACGATCTAGGACATTTCTCTGACTGCTTCTCTTTTTATAACTTTGACAAGGTTACCAAAATGCATGTGACCCATTCTTTTGTGACATAGCCAACTTTCATGTTCCTTTCCTAGAAAACACTTTTCATTTCCAATTTCACTTAACACATATATGTTGTTTGAAGTTCTAGCAGTTGTACTGACTAATTTCCCTGAACCTTCTCTTCTTATATCACACTTTTATGAATCAAAAGTAACTTTATGACCTTGTTCACACATTTAACTCACACTTAGAAGATTATGTTTCATATCTTCTACCAGTAGAATATTTTTTTCCTTTTCATTCTTGTTCCCAATTTAGACTGTGCCTTCTCCAATGATTTTGGCTTAATTATCATGTCTGAAGGAGACTGATCCATTTCTTTCCTTTAGCAATGTAAGAAATTTGTCTCTATGACATCTCATGTGTTTTGAACACCCACTGTCAACATACCAACCATGTTTCTTTTGATTAGCTTGTAGAGCGACTGTGCATTTTTCATTGCTATATTGATCTTGTTTTCTTATCCATGTTGTTTTATGAGGTTCTTGTTTTTGACAGTTGTTATTCTATTGAGGTTATTTAGGAGGGATTGTCATTCTACAATATTTGGCCACGTGTCCAAAATTGTTACATTTGTAGCATTCCACTTTAGTGTTCAAACATTCAAACATGTTGTAACTTCTTCTTTGTGTTTCACTAGGTCTTATTGAATAACCCCTTTGTGTATGACTCTCAAAGTTGTTATTGTTCCTTGTTGGCACAAGGGCAGATCTAGGGTTCACTCCAAGAGTGCACCAACAAGCCCTAGCTACTAGCCCTTTTGACAACACCTGCGAAGTAGATGCAGCCTCACCCAAATCAACGATGGGGGAGTTGCAGGATAGAGATGTCTACAACTAGGGGAAACTCATGTGGATATTTTATAACAACAATCACAGTATTCATATATCACTTATCAGTGAGATCTATTCTGCACAGCTATAGATCTCGATCTAACACAGTAATGTAATTAGAATTATAATAATGACAGATATTGAAGCATCAATCACTCACGCAACACAAAATATATGTGGTTCACCCTCTCTATAGGGCTACGTCCATAGAACTGTGCTTATGATATATTAAGATAAAGCTTATAGTTGATATCTGCGCTCTTGTACAACATATCCTCTCTCTTCTTCTCTCTTTATATCCCCCTTCTCGTGCACCCAGCTGGAAGATCTGATATTTGCACCTAGCTGAAGATCTTACAAATACCAGAAGGTTCTCACCCTCAACACTTCTCTCTACCAATACAATGACCTCTCACCACAACAATAGAGCTAGATCAATAACAATATCATCATCCCCCGACCTAGGTCCTCTTGACATTTATTTATACATTTACAATACCTCTCTGATAGACTTAGGTTGAAACCTAGGTGTCAAATCCCTAATTACCAAAACCCTAGGTGTATAAAACCCTAGTTCAACTTGATCCACTTTTTTCGAACTTCGCCAACCTGTCTTTCCTTCCTTCTCGTGTGGTGCTCAAAAGCATCTGATGGTGGATTTTTTCCACTTCTTGAGTCATCCTCAGTCCATATTCCTTAATGATATTTCATCCTTTACCTCCTCATCCAAAGGCTTTCTTTTCCTCACTTCGCTCCATCTTTTCTGCTCTTTTTCTCACTTCAACCCACTGACAATCACTATGTCTCCTGTGAAGTTCTCTTTTTACCTTTTCTTCCTTGTTCTCTATTTCCTTTCATAACCAAGGGACAATAGGCCCCCAACACTTACTTGTGACTCATCTCGAGGCACTTCAAACCAGCTCCTTTTGTTTTACTTCGACTTTGAACTATGTAGTGTAGCCTTTGCTTTCTGCTTTATGCCTCCTTCCCATCCTTGTGTAGAATGTATTTTCTGTGTTTGGTACCCAGTTTCAACTGCACCTGGTACCTAAAACCTTTTCTTCATTCTTTTACCTGGAGCTGTGAGGCACCTGGTTGTCATAGTACAAATTCAGCCGACTCCCATTCACCAATCCTTCTTTCCATTCTCCATTCAACGTCTTCACCCGTGCAACTCCTCCTTCTATGATATAGGTGATCTCATATGGTCCAAGACAATGCATTATGAACCTCCCAGGGTGTTTGATGAACTTACTGTCATATACCAGTACTAAATCACCTTGCCTAAATATCTTCTTCTTGATGTGCCTGTCGTGGTAGGCCTTTTCTCGTTCCTTCTGAACTTGCTGATGGAAGCCTGCAATGAATCTGTCTTCTTCTAGCTCGACTAACTGTGCTAGCCTCTCATGAATAGCACCTGTATCATCCATGTCTTTAAATGCAACAATTATTAAGCTCGGTACCAAGTACTCCATTGGGACAATAGCCTCAAGGCCATAAACCAACTTGAAAGGGGTTTGCATTGTTAATTTATTGCAAGTGGTTCTATAAGCCCAGAGTACTGCTGGTAGTCTTAAATCTCAGTCGTCCCTGTTCACACTACAAATATTTGTCAATGTTGTCTCGGAGATCTTATTGAATGCTTCAACCATTCTATTTTCTTGTGGATGGTAAGGTGTACTCTTCTGATGGTGGAATGAAAATTCTTTGGTCAGGGCTTCCACTATCTTATTGATGAAATGTGTACCTTGATCACTCATAAGGACCTTAGGGCATCCAAACCTAGTTATTATGTCATAAAATATAAAGCGTCCAGCTGTATTTACACTAAAATCCTTGACTTCTCTTGCTTCGGTCCATCTAGTTACGTATTCTATCGTAGTGATAATATACCTTGCTCCTATGCGCTTTCCTGGTGGGTTTATAGGTCCCACAAAGTTAATGGCCCATTTTTCAAATGCTTGTAGGGTCATATGTGGTCCTAATGGAATCTCATCTCTTTGGGATGATTTTTCAACTCTCTAGCATACATTGCATGCTTTGGTATATTCTTTATCATCTTTGTGTAACGTAGGCCACCAAAGGCCAGCTCGCAGAACCTTTTGCATAGTTGCTTTCCCTGCGTAATGTCCTCCTCTGATTCCTTCATGAGCTTCTATGAGGATCATCGGGCGCTCTATTTCCATAATGCATCTTCTTAGTATCTCATCGGGTCCTATTTTATATAGCTGACCAACTATCAGTGAAAAATCTACAGCACGCACCACTAGTTATTTTTTCTGGGAGATTGTATACTCACTCGAAGCCATTCCTGTTGAAAGGAACTAGACTATGTCTGTGAAGTGGTCATCAATATTTCTAATAGCGAGAATTTTTGCATCCGATAATGTATCCTCCAGACTGGTAGGTCCTTCGCCATGTTCCAACCTCGACAGGTGGTCTGGGCCCTTGTTCATTTTTCCTTGCTTGACTATGATCTCAAAATCATACTCTTGAAATAGATGAAGCCATATACAGATTCACCCCCCCAACATTGGCTTGTTGAATAGGTACTTCAGTGAAGAGTGATTAGTAAACATTTTAAAGTGTCCTCCTAACAAGTAGTGGCGGACGTTTTGCAACGCATACACTATGGCTAGTCCCTCTCTCTCTATAATGGTGTAATTAACTTCATCTATGGAAAGATTCCTACTGGAAAATGATAATGGATGATCAATGTCCCCTTCTCTAGGTTGTTCCAGTACTACTCCTAATTAAATGGAAGACGCATCAACATGCACATGAAATTCCTTGCTCCAATCTGGAAAGACTAGAATAGGTGCAATTACCATCTTTTGTTTCGGTGTGTCGAAGCTCTACTGGCATTCTTCTGTCCAACTGAACTGACAGTATTTCTTCAATAACTTCTCCATTGGTGCAATAATCTGAGCATATCCTTTGATAAATTTCCTGTAATAGCCAGTATGTCCTAGCGCAATGCGCAATTTTTCAACTGAAGTAGGTGGTGGCAAATCAACTATACTTGCAATCTTGGATGGATCCACCAAAAATCCTTGCTTGCATACAATATGACCTAATAATACTCCAAATGGTGAGAATAAGATGCATTTCTTCAAGTTCAAAGCAATTTGACACTACCTGCATTTATCCAACATTAGCCTTAGACATTCAATATGATTTTTCAACAAACTAAAAACAGTCCAATCATCAAAGTATGCTTCTAAAAACTTATGAAAAAATTCTTTGAACGCTTCAACCACCACCCTGGAAAATATAGTTGGGGAATTCTTCAATCCAAATGGAATTACTGTATATTGGTAGGATCCCCACTCTATGGAAAATGTAGTCTTATGGTGGTCCTCCTTGGCGATGCGGATTTGATGGTATCCTAAAAACCCATCTGTAAAAGAATATATTTCTTGGCCTCCCACGTTATCCAACACTTTGGTTGTGAATGGTGTAGGGAAAGGGTCATGTATACAAGCATCATTCAACTTCCTAAGATCTACACAAATCCTGATCTCACCTGTCTTCTTATCTTGCACTACCATGGGACTAATCCACTCCAACTCCTTGACAGGTTCAATAATCCCTGCTTCCAACATTCTGTCAAGCTCAATCTTCACTTTCTCCTTATATTTTGGGTTCAATCTGTAGGGTCTTTGCTTGACTGGCTTCGCATCTGGTTTCAAAGGTATTTTCATATCTCCCATGGGTCCTTTGATACCTTTCATATCATTGAACTTGGTCGGGAACAAGTACTGATACTCGTGCAATAATTCTATGATTTTATCAATGGTACACTTTTGTCCTAGTAATCTCTGACATTGGCAAGCTTTCGTGTCTCCTCTGTGCCAATATTGACTTTATTTATCTTTATCGGTTGTCCAATGAATGGAAGTTCAACTCCTGGTCCTTCCACATCTCTCTAGCCTTTTGTTTCTGCAATATTTTCCTTCCTTGGACCATCGTCTTCGTCGACATTAATGTTGTAGCATATCTGCAGTTTTTGGAGGGGCGCAATCCATTCATCCTCTTCTTTCTCCAAAGGGAGGCCATATGCCTCCTGAAATACTTTATGTCTCACCATTTGTAGTGCTTGATCTAATGAAGGAAATTCACTTTTAAAAAAAAAGGTGGTTATAAAATTATGGATCATACCTTCCCATTTTGAAGTGACGAGGCCCAGCTCTGCTTGAAGGTACCAGTTAATCAGGGTGGTATCCAGCATATTGAAAAATTTGTGTACCCATTTTTCTCTAGGACCATCACTCCAGGCCTCTTTGAAGATGTGTATGTGGTACTTTGGGCATCTTCGACCTGTGTATCTTACTTCCCATCTTGCTTCTTGTGCTGAAAACTGCATTGTCATCAAAGTTTGACATTGTGTCCAGTCTGTGATGTTTCCCTTGTGCATTCCCCACCATCTTGTTGGTGTGGCTTCCATGGCCTCATCCATTGCCAACAGCCTCTGTTGTGTTGGTACACTTGTCTAAAATTCTAATAAGAATTTATCTAAAGGGTTCGGCCCATCAAATGTGGGTTGATTACTCATTGTTGTGTCAATCTAGCGAACTTCTCTAGTTAGCCTAGCACATCTTCTTATAGATACTGCGTACATCTAGTTTTGTTAGTTTTATAGTGCTTCTTCTAAGTCATATGAACATGTTTTGTCACTTTGCTAGTTAAGATTCCCGTCACTTGTAGGGTTGATATAATCCTACCGTCTGGCTGTTAATTTGTAGATGTTTTCCAGTTCAAATGTGTTGTCTTCTTCTCTGATAGGCTCTGTATATCGTTGACCCTCATCTAAATCTAAAGGTGAAATGACCCTAAGGCCAACTTTCTCAAATGTCATGCATCTTTTCTTTAGATCAACAACAGTAGAATTGTTGAAGGCCCAATCAATTCATAACAATGTAGGCTAAGGGCAGCTATCATCAACAATTTCAATTACCTCAAAATTTGCAAAGGTTCTTACTCCATCGATGTCCACTGGGATGCTCTAATCGACCAAATGGGCTAATAGCTTTCTGATTAGCCATGCGAAGCTTGATAGGTGAATATATCATCTTGGTTTTTCCCATCAGTTCCCAAGTATTCTTCGTCATGACATTGACCTTCGAACCTAAGTCGAGGACCACATGGTCTATCTCATACTCTCCTATCTGAGCATTCAAGTCTAATTCTTTATTTTTCCTTCTCCTTTTTCCAATTTGGTGCACTACCTTATTCAGTAAGGGGTCTATCTTTCCTATCTCATACTTCTTGATTAAATATTGTAATTCTCATACAAATCCTTTATCTTGAATCAACTTAACACAAGTGCACAAAAATTCCATGAGTTTTCTTACCTCTTTCCCTTCCGTTGGTGATGCAGATGGATCAAATGCCTGAGGCATGCCATATTCTTTGATTTCTGGTTGTCTCTTTGATGAATATCCTTGACCTCTTTTGAACTCTTTTCTTGCCTCCTCGAATATCTGTCTTTCTTTCTTAACATCAAACATTGGGGTATTTTCTGTAGCTTTCCTAACTTTGTGGTCATTTTTAGTCTTTCCTTGGGCTGCTCTATCTTCTCCTGTAGCAGTGCCTCCTCAAGTGATAACAACGACTCTAGGGTCTTCTCCGCAAGGTTCAACATATATCAGTTGTACTTGTGGGTTCTGTCGAGGTCCTCATATTTCCTAAATTTTAGCTAGCAGAACAGGGCATTCCTCTATGACATGCTCGAAGGAGTTACAGTAACTACAGGTTGTACAAGGATTCTGACAATCCCTTGCTAAATGTCCTAGATGCATGCAGTTGTAACAGATTATTTGTCCATGACCTTGTCCCATACATCCTCCTCATCCTCGTCCTCTATATCCACCATGAGAATTGAAGTTTCCTCTCCCTAGAGAGTTGTACTGTGGAGTGTTTCCTTCTTGTTGTACTTCACCTTGAATCTTGTATATGTCTCTCGACCTTTCATGCATGATATCATAAGCTCTACAATCTTGATCATCATGCCCCACTGATTTACAAAATGTATAATACAATTTTGTGGGTGTCTGAACATACTTATGCATGTAGTAGCACTCACCTGGGCGATGCCTATTTCTGCATACATCGCACTAGGGTAGGTTAACTTGCTTCAAGGGGCTCGATGGCCCTGAAGCCAAGTACTCATGAAATAATGGAAAATGTTCCTTATCATGGCCTTCAAATATGCATCTTACACACCAAATATCTTCCCTTTTGTCTTTTCCCTTATATTTCTTCATATTCTCAACTTGTAAAGTCAAACTAGTTAGCTGGCTCATGATCTGGCTAATTCCTGAGCTAGATTCTCCCATCAGTGTTGATTCAAGATTCATGGCGATCTCCAAAGATTCTTCCTATGATGCAATCTTCTGCTGCATCAGAGGGACTCTTATGTGTGGTAACAATGCAACGATGAACCATTCTTTGTTCTATTCATCGGGGATTTGAAAATTTAATCGGCCTGTTAGGGTCTTGAATCATTGATCGAACTCCCAAATAGGTTCTTCTACCCTTTGTTTAATCTCTTTTAGTTATGTAATATATTGTGACTCTGACTTAGGTTTCTTAAACTCTGCAATCAAGGCATTCTTGATCTCATTTAGGGGCTTAGGCTGTGCCAGTCATTCAACAAGTTTCATGTACCAACTCAGTGTGCGATCCCTTAGCGTAGTGCTGAAATGGGTTCCCTTGATGGCTTCATTGGTGATACTTTTAATGTTTCATACAGATTCAGACAGAAACCAATGTTGATCTAGATCTTCATATCCATCTCCTCTAAAGATAGGGAGTCTCATTTTATCTACAATAGATCTGACTAGGCTTCTTGTCTGAGTAGATGTTTAGCTACTAGGAACAATACTCTGAAGATTTTGGTGGTTCTGAATACTTTGATTGCTAAGTACTGTTCGGAAAATAGGAGGATTAACGTTACTTACTTCAGTAGTTCATGCAGTTCCTGAGTTTTCTGACACACTTTGGTGAAGTTATTCATCTTCCCCTTCTTCTGTTCTAGTGGGATTTGGATTCTCTTCATCGGTTAGATCTACCTCTTATTCACTGTAGAAACCCTCTTCTCTGTAGTTTTTCTTTAAAAAGTTCTCAAGGTGAACCCCTCAGAATAATTTTCCACTGCGTGTATGTCCTACTTCTGTGTCATTATCGCTGTCCGAGATCTTGAACATTAGCCTTTTCTGGTTCAACCAATCTACTGTATCTTTAATATGTGGTTTTCATGCAAGAGAATCTTGATTCTTAGTTTTAGAAAGTGAAAAAATTTCCTCTGGGTCCTTTGAAAAAGTATCTCTCGGCTTGGCTACACGATTATGTTCTGTCAACAACAAACTCAGTGATATACCCTCCAATGGTACTATCAAACCAATGATCTACTGCTCTGGATATAGCGTTGTTAATTCTCTTGACCTTTTAGATCAATGTCGGTGTCCAAACCACAAGAGATCTAGATCGGATCTCAAATTGTGTGTCAGCTAGCCTAGCCAACCACTCATGTAGCTCCTAATGTATTCCTCCAAAGAAGATCTCATGAATGTTAGTGAAGATGTATCTTTGTAGCCAATCTTCAGTACTCAGTTTGGGGTTCTTGTTTTGGGCTTCAGAGAAATCCTTCTCTTGATCCTCTATCCACTTCTGAATCTCTGTCTTCGATGGGAACCACCTTGACATTCCCCTAAAAATATTCTGGTCCCAGCAAAGGAACCATTTTTTGGCACAAAGGCAGACCCAATGTTCACTCCAAGAGCGCACCAACAATCCCTATATACTGGCCCTTTCGGCAACACCTGCGAAGCAGATGCAGTCTCAATCGAAGCAACAATGGGGGTGTTGCAGGACAGAGATGTCTACAACCAGGGGATTATCAAGTGGATCTTGTATAACAACAATCACAGTATTCATATATCACTTATCAGTGAGATCTATTTTGCGCAACAATAGATCTTGATCTAACACAATAATGCAATTAATAGTATAATAATGACAGAGATTCAAGCATCAATCACTCACACAACACAAAATATATGTGGTTCACCCTCTCCTTAGGGATACATCCACAGAATTGGGCTTATTATATATTAAGATAAAGCTTATAGTTCAGATCTGCACTCTTGGCCAACAGATCCTCTCTCTTCTTCTCTCTTTTTCTCCCCCTTCTTGTACACCTAGCTGTAGGATCTGATCTTCGTACCCAGTTGAAGATCTTACAAATACCATAAGGCTCTCACCCTCAGCACTTCTCTCTCCCAATATAATGACCTCTCACCACAACAATAGAGTTAAATCGATAACAATATCATCATCCCCTGACCCAGGTCCTCTTGACCTTCATTTATACATTTACAATACCTCTCTGATAGCCTTAGACCGAAACCTAGGTGTCAAAACCCTAATTACCAAAACCCTAGGTGTCTAAAAACCTAGGTCAACTTGATCCATTTTTTCTGAACTTTGCCATCTTATCTTTCCTTGCTTCTCATGCGGTGCTCCAAAGCATCTGATGGTGGCTTTTTTCCACTTCCTGAGTCATCCTCAGTTCATCTTCCTTGTTGATCTGTCATCCTCGATATCCTCATCCAACGGCTTTCTTTTCCGCACTTTGCTCCATCTTTTTTTCTCTTTTTTCCACTTCAACCCAGTGACAGTCACTGTGTCTCTCGTGAAGTTCACTTTTTACCTATTCTTCCTTGTTCTTTGTTTCCTTTCATAACCAAGGGCCAACATTCCTGTTGTTAGCTCTACAATTCACAGCTTTATGTCTGTTAGGACCACATATTGTACCTTTTTTCCCATACCTTTTGCCATTATTATACCCTGGATCACCTGTATTTAGACTTATACTATCATTTCATCTGATCATTCCAAGGTATACAACGTCCTTTCTCATCACTACATGTCTAATCTGTTTTGCATGATATTTTACATCACTCTCGTACTTAGCCATTGATTAGAAGTGCACAAGTGTGCATATTTGCAGAATAGTATTCAAGGCCGATACTGAAACACAGAACTGTCCAGAGTCGCTGTTGAACTGATGCTGAAACACAGAAGCTACTACACAGTCTGAGGATGCATATGCTGAAACACGGAGCTGCTACACAGTCTAAGGTTGCATATGCTGAAACACGGAACAACTACATAGTTCGAGGATGTAGATGCTGAAACACAGAGTTGTCACTCAGTTCAGAAGTGCAGATGCTGAAACACAGAGGAGACCGCCATGATGTTGAAACACGAGCCGTGACAGTTAGCAGTCAAGGCCGACAGAGTCAAGGGCGCAATTCACATGGCTGAAACAGCCCGTGAATTGCGATGCTGAAACAACCCGTGAATTGTGATGCTGAAATAGCATCAATAGCTATGAGAAGGAGATGTTACACCAGCTGTAACAACAATACCTCGTTCAGCTCCTGTATTAGCATTCGGTTGCGTGAGAATAGGACATCCTATGCTGATTTAGAAAGAAGATCCGATTTAGTGTAGGATTCAGATATGCTTTGTAATGATTGTATCAAAGGGATTTCCCCTTTAAATTTAGGAGAAATCACCATTCGAGGGAGTCCAAGTTTTGATGTATTTAAGAACTTCAGAGAAGCGGGACGCATTCTGTACTTCCAATTTGTAATGTGATATTTCAACAGATGAATATAAGACTGCTTTGATTATTCGTTTCTAAGCTTTCCCATTTCAGGGG
>JZKD02S2374125.1:768337-778777 GCA_000966675.3 Picea glauca | reverse complement strand
CTAAAGAGCCCCTTTTCACATTCAAAAGAGGCCACATAATAACCCAATGATTGGCTATAAAAAGCCATGAATGACCACCATTTTCTCAAGGAATTCTTCATACTGTTATGCTGCTAAGATTGCTAGAGACTCATTCTTTGGCAACACACATTGTAGGCTACATTTCATAAGCTATTCACCCCTCACTTGAGTGAATAAGCTTGGATTTCTTTCACCCACATTTTTCATCTTTTCATTGTAAAAGAGAGCAAGCTTTGAGGGCCTCGAGAGCCTTCCATTGGAGAAAGGAGGGTCCCAAGTCCCCTTTCTTCTTTGTGTATCTTTGGATTTTATCAACAGATCAACTTATACATTGGTGATATTGGTCCATTTGTCTCTATTTTTCATTTTCTCACATGCTTTTAGTTTTTATTAGTTTTTGTTTAGTTTTTGTTTATTGCTTTGTTGTTTTTCTTTCTAACTTTTTACCTTATAGTTGTCATGCCTAGCAGATCCCAACTGGGCATGTAAGCACTCATAATTTGCTCACACGGTGACGAGTTTGGTGCAAACACATAACATAAACCAAAAAAATATAGTTTGATACCTAGGAGTTGAAGATATTTTGAAAGGAGGTTCTCTTATGAACCTCTATTCTTCTTGAGGCCTATCTATCTATTTTTTATTCTGAAATATGAATCTTCTCAGTGGAGGAGTGCCACTGTAATCTTCCTTGTATATCTTCCTATCCCCTTTGATTGTTTCTGCATAACTTTTTGGATTTGTTTCTTGCTTTGTTGTTTTGGAGCTTGATCCCTTTTCTATCTAATTGTATTCAAGTCTAGACTTGTCAAGATGAGATTTTTTACTGTTGATAATGTCATCTAGAGCTTTTGAGCTATTTTGCATATTTTTCTTTTGAATATCCTTTCTTAGTGTGACAATATATGCTTCCAAGTTTCCAATGATCTTGTCCTTTTCTTCTATTTTTTCTTTGAGTGCTTCTTCAATTCTTTTATCTTGTTCTATTTGAACCTTCAATTTTGTGATCATTTGTTCTAGTTCTCAAGTGTCCTTTTTCTTGTCTAGTTATGCTTGTAGTTTCTTGTTTTTCTTCGTTTCTCTTCTGATAACGTCTATGGCACACATTAATTCTTCTCGATAGTAAACTTTTGCCTCTTCAATTTCATCTTCAACCTCTTCATATCCTTCTTTGGCTTCTTCATATTATTCTTTGGAGTCTTCTTTGTCAGAATATTTCACTGCCATGAATATAACTCTTCCTGTCTCACTATCATTGATTTCATCTTCATCTGATGATGAGATGTCTTCTTTGATGCATAAGATTTTCTTGAAATATTTCCTTGTAGTTCTTTTGCCTTTATATGTGTGTTTTCCTTTTGAGTAACCTTCATCATTTATTTTTTTCTTATGAGGACATTTGTTAGAAAAATGACCAATACCATCACAATTAAAGAAAATTAAAGGAAGCTTACCTCTATACCTACTGTTGGTTCCCTTGTTCAGTCTTTTGACAAAGTTGGACACTTCTTCATCATCTTATGAGATGTCATTGTTGCTGCTGTATTCTTCTTGTTCCTTTTTCTTTGCTTTGATCTTTTGGATTCTTTGAAGGCTGCTTATTTTACATCTGTATTTTTCTGTTCAGTTCTCATTTCATATGTTGTGAAGATTCCATGTAGTTCATCCATGCTTATTGAGTTTAGATCTGATGTTTCTTCTAGTATTGATATCTTAGGGTTGAATCTCATAGGAAGAGATCTTAGTACCTTTTGAACAATTACAGATTCTTCAATTTTTTCTCCCAAACCTATGATTTCATTCAATGTTTCATAAACTCGTAAGAAGTAGGCTGCAATATTCTCATCTTCCTTCATTTTTAGTTGTTCGAACTAACCTCTATAAGTTTGAATCTTTTCTACTTTGTCTTTTGTATATCCTTCATAAATATTTTGAAGGTTGGCCCAAATCTCTTTAGCGTATTTACAATGTGAAACTTTGGTGAATACCGTATCACTGAGACCATTCAAAAGTGCATTTGTAGCTTTGGAATTATTCTCATCGAGTTTCATTGTTTTGTCATTTGTTGGTGGAACTGTTGGTGTTGTGCATCTATCTACAATTGATTTCCAAACTTGAAATCCCTATGCTTGTATATATTTCTTCATCCTTATGATCCAAAAAGCATACTTTTTTCCATCAAACTATGGTATCCCATTTTTATACAAGTTGGTACTTTCCATGATCTACCTTTCAGTGGTTAAACTGGTTTCTGAAGGAACATGCTCTGAAACCAATTGTTTGATTACTGAGAGGGGGGGTGAATTAGTAATAGCGTAATTATAATCCTTTTTCTCCAAATAATGCAAGTGTTATATCAATGTAGGATTATTATCCAATAATGAGAAATAGGAAATGAACAATCACACACATACATAGTACACTAGTGTTTTACATGGAAACCCAAATTGGGAGAAAACCACATAATGCTTTTTCTTATATTTCTTGAAGAATTACATTCATTGGAAGCACCAACTTCTTTTGTTTTCCAACTGCAATTGGAAGGAGGCTCCAACCCCCTAGTTTCTCAGGCTACAACCTAAGGGAAGCTCCAACTCCCCAATTCTTTGGTTACAACCAGAAGGAGGATACAAACCCCTGTGTTCTCCGGCTACGATCGGAAGGTGGCTACAACCACCTGTCCTTGCCCCGTCCAACCGTCCTGATGTATAAGTAGAATGATGGAACCACTGTCAACCTGTCACTGTGATATATACTATTGTACAACTATATCAACCTATACCACTGACCTGTATCCAATCTGTACAACTACCCTGTAATCAAATTTTACATGAACTAAACATGTATCTACAAAAATACAATAGATATGTGACCTGTAGAGTTGCAGCCCGCATATGTACGCACCGTATATGTTATGAAACCTGTGTATGTACGCTACCAAATTGTTATGTATCCTGTGTATGCCTTCTGAAAAATAGGGTTTCATTTTTTTGGAAAATTTTTGATCCTCTGTAACTTCTTTCACATAGATTTGTAACTTGTCACTGTATCCAAACTATAACTGTACCCTGTGCATGCATCCTCATATATAACTTTTACTCAAGGAAAGTATGTCTCTCTCTAGTCATGTGTCATATAGGTATGTGTAATCATGAACAAGTATAATATCCCTCACATGATCTTAGTCATCAACCCTTTTTTGATATTCAGTCTCTCAATACATCAACTGCTACACAAATACAAGCTCCCAACCATGTACCATAAAAACCCTTAGCCATATGCCCAAAAATACAATATGTGCCTCACAAGAAGTATCAATGATCAATATACAAGAAATTTATTTCTATAGATCTGACTTATGTATAAGATCCCATAAAGCCACTAGTCTCTCTAGGGAGAATCCTCAAATCTACATTTCCATTCCTCATGCATACATCAAAATCAAACTATTCATAGAAATAAGACATACCTTTTGCACCAATGGATGGATTTGATATATATGAGCACTTTAGACCTTCTTGGGAGCTTGATCTCAGAATCTAGAACCTCTGCATCTTCATCTCTTCAAGTTTCTATGGATTTACCAACATGTACGCACCTTGTACATAGACAACCCATGTATAACTCAATATGTACGCACCTTGTACATAGAAAACCCGCATATAACCCATCATGTACGCACCTTGCACACAAACATCCCATGTATAACTTATCATGTATGCACCTTGTACACAGACAACCCGTGTATGACTCAGCATGTACGCACCTTGTGCATCTCCTGATCTATATACCAGTTCTCTAGAATTCCTTCCAATGTATGGATAAAGCGATGAGGCCATTCCTCTAATGGTGTCATGCAACACTATGTTCTACACTTCTCCAAGTGTTCCACTAGTGTTCCCTGTCTGTTATACCTCTACATTTTATGGCTCCCTGTCACATGCCAAATATAATGCGCAATAATCATTTACATTGATACCAGTCCATAATTGTTTCTTTGTGCGCACCCCACCATCTTGAAAGTGTGGCCTTGAGTACAATATATTTTTGATGTTTGGACAACCTCGAGAAGACATTCTCTAAAGATAATAATTACTAATATAGTTATTAACTATAGCATATAATAAGTAAATAGTAATAACAAATAGTTGATGATTATTCAAGGGATGCATCCTTTCATGGATGGTCACCTTATGTTTCCTATATATAGGGAACACTCATCATTGTAATAACATATTGAATATCAATTATATTTCATATGAAGTAAAAACAACATGGTATAGAGCGGGACTGGGCCTTACTCCCTCACGGGAGGGCCTAGGAAAACAACAATGATGAGCTCCAAATTTGCTTGATTGAACTCAATCTGTCTTATTCCATGAAAATATATGGGATCAATGAATCCAAGAGTGAGGTTAGAGAGGAGGTTGCAGATTAGTAAAATCAACTACACTTAAAAATCCATTCTCCACCTTCGAATTCAAAGAACAGGGTTCAATATTATCAGAGAGCTTAATTGGTTTTAAATCTGTCTTGAGATTTTCAGCCCATTCAAATGGAGTCATCATGCCTCTCCATGCAATACCTATAATGGATTCATTGTGCCTCTCCATGGAGTCATCGTGATCTCTTGTAAGTTTTCATTCACAGCAACAAATCTCGTCCAGTTAGACTGTTGACATTTCAATGTATCGTTCGACAGTTTCGAAAGCCAATGGGGAACATGGACATTGGCAGTTGCATGGAGATATTTGGTCACACTGTAGCTCATGTTCTTCACCAACACTGGAGTGAATAGAGAGCCTCTGGGAGTACATTTTGATGTATTAGATATTGCTATGGGTGACTTGGAATTCTTGAGGCCTGTGCACAAATTGTCTTTCGTGGTTGGCAAGGAAGATAGGGAAGCTAGTTTTAAAGACCTCAGAAGCTCCATATATTGTGAATTAAGTGATGTTGAATGTATTGTAGAATATAGTCACTCTTTGGAGGACTGGAATGAGATGTGAAATTAGGGCCAGTGATGCCACTAGCTCGAGCTCTAGGAATAACTGTTTTGTTGGTCATAATTAAGGACACCAATGTTGTATATGAGTCTTGGGTTTAGAGTCATTTTATAATTGACATGTCCAGTACCATGGTCGAAAGAATTCAAGGTGTTGGAAGAATCTTCAAGCCTATGAAATAACTCAAAGAATTTCCACCCTCGTTAAGAGGGAGGTGTGGTGTTTTCTCTCCTCTAGCCGACTAAACCCCTCTGGACAAGAGTTTCCCTAATTAGTCATATGAGGTGACTGAGGGAGTAATGCTCAGTTGGGCACAAGTATTGTGGAAGCCATGCAAGGTGGCTAGGTTTGAATGAGGCTATGGTTGTAGTCTTCCCTATGCCATGCGAGGTGGCTAGATGTGAATAAGACTATTGGGAGAGGAGAAACATCACAACATGGTAATGGAGACTATAGTAGTGGTTGTGCACCATTGGACAATAGTTGTATACTACTATGACATGGAAACAATTGTGTACTATTGGATGAAATTGTAGTAGTCGTGTGCTACTGGTTAATTGCAACATAATCATAAAGAATGTGGTGGATGATTTGAGCTACCGATGGCATGGTAGTAGCAGTTTTCTACTAGTTGATTGCATAGTAATAAGTGGATTACTAGATGAAGGAACCAAGACATTGGTTTCACGAGGAAACCTCGATATGTCTTGGGGGACATTGGTTCCATGAGGGAACCTCGACGTGTCCTAGAGATGTTTGAGGCAGGGATCAAGAGGGATTACACCATTCCTCACAACCTCAACAAAATGGGGTCACAGAGAGGAAGAATAGATCTATTGTTGAGACAATCAAGGCGATGATTCATGATCAACATTTGCCTATATTTCTATGGGAAGAAGCATCCATGACTGTGATGTATGTTCAAAACAAAATTCCTTGAGGAACATGACTCCTGAGGAGGCCTTCACAAGAGTTAAAGCTTGAGGTTGGACACTTTAGGTTATTTGGGTGTTCAGTATACATATATGGGGTACAGTGAGTCTTCAAAGGAATATCATATCGTCATCCTTGGTTAGAGATAGATTGAGTAAGAGACAAAAAGAGATGATATCTTCCAAGAAAGCAAGATACCTTAGAGATATTTGTGTTATGTCGTAGCTATGAGCCACATCATTGATTATAAACCTTCTTGTTATGAGGAGGAAATTAGTCATCCAGTATGGAGAGATACCATGATGAAGGAGTATCAGTCCATCATGAAGAATGATGTGTGGGATATTGTTTCGATACTTGAGGGGAAGTTTGCAGTAACTTCTAAATGGATCTAAAAGATCAAACACACGGTTGATAGGAGCATCGAGAAGCACAAAATGATATTTGTTGCTAGAGGGTTCTCTTAAGTGGAGGGAATATATTATGAGGAGACATTTTCTCTTATTGCTCGACACACTTCTATCCAGATGATTATTTCCCTTGCAACATCCATGGGTTGGAAACTATATCAGATGGATATGAAGACAACGTTTCTCAATGGAGAGATTGAGGAAGAAATATACATTGAGAAGCCAGATGGTTTCGTCATACATGAAAAGGAGTCTAATGTGTGTAGGTTGAAGAAGGCCCTGTATGGACTTAAATAGGCACCTCGAGCTTGGTATGCAAGGATTGGTGGACACCTGATGAGTTTGGTCTTCAACAAAAGTGTTGTTGATCCCAACCTGTACTACAAGATTGTTAATGGTGAGGCCTTGATTCTGGTCCTCTACATTGATGATTTATTCCTCACCGGTACATAGAGCCTTATTATTGAATGCAAGTATGTGTTGGCATCTGAGTTCGAGATAAAGGACTTTGGTATGATTCACTACTTTTTGGGACTAGTAGTGTGGAAGAGAACTGATGAGATCTTCCCGAGTCAAGGGAAGTACACAGTTGAGAAATTGAAGAAGTTTGAGTTATTAAACTTGAAACACATGGCTATATCTATGGTGACGAATATGAAGAAACTATGAGTGTCTTCTTCCGATTCCGACGAGATTGATATGACCCCGTACAGACAACTGATTGGATCATTGTTGTATTTGGTTAACACTAGACCAGATATTTGCTATGCAGTGAGTGCACTTAGCCAATTTATGAGCCAACTGAGATAGACACACTAGATTGTTGTGAAGCATGTGTTGAGATACTTGCGAGGAACAGTTCGACATGGTCTAAAATATACTTCCAGTATTGATATAATATGGCAGGAATATATTGACACTGATTGGGCAGGGAGTGTAGTGGATAGAAAGAGCACCTTCAAGTGTTGCTTCACTTTGGGATCTTTCATGGTTTCTTGGTGTAGTAGGAAATGAACTTCCATGGTGTTGAGCACAACAGAATAATAATACATTGCATTAAGTATGACAGTCCGTGAAGAAGTGTGGCTTCACAAGCTCCTTGCAAATCTATCCGGACATGTGCTGGATTCCACCATTATTCATTATGGTAACCAAAGTTGTGTGAAGATCTCTGATAATCCAGTGTTTCATGAAAAATTGAACCACATTGAGATCAAGTACCATTACATTCGAGACATGGTGCAAAGGAAAGAAGTATTGGTGCAGTACCTTCCTACAAATGAGTAGGTTGTTTATGTTCTTACCAAACCAAGATGAAGTTCAAGTATTTCCATGACAGACTTGGCATGGAAGATAATGCCTCCCTCGCTGAGAGGGACTGTTGATGTTTGCAGCTTCCTGAGACATTCTCCAGATCGTACTCCTCTGTGACTGAGTTGATTTGATTTGTGATGACACTTATCCGAGAATGGATAAGTGGGGCACTTATCCAAGAAGGGATAAGTGATAAGTGCAGTTGGGCTTATAACCCAACGTCCCATTTGGAGAGCACATGAGGACATGTCAAGGGAGTTGACCGTTGACATCATACATTATGGGAGTTCACCCTAGTGTTTCTAGAGGGTGTAGCCTCTAGAAGTCCACATGGAGTGCCATGTGTGACAAACTTTCTCCAGAGCGTACTCCTCTGTGAATTGAGTTGAGTTGATCTGTGAGGACACTTATCTGAGAAGGGATAAGTGGAACACTTATTCGAGAAGGAATAAGTGTAGTTGGGATTATAACCCAACGTCCCATGTGGAGAGCACATGAGGACATGTCAAGGGAGTTGAACCTTGACATCATACACTATGGGAGTTGACCCTAGTGTTTCTAGAGGGTGTAGCCTCTAGAAGTCCACATGGAGTGCCATGTGTGATAAACTTTCTCCAGATCGTACTCCTTTGTGAATTGAATTGATTTGATCTATGAGGACACATTTCCGAGAAGGGATAAGTAGAACACTTATTCGAGAAGGAATACATGTAGTTTGGATTATAACCCAACGTCCCATGTGGAGATCACATGAGGACATGCCAAGGGAGTTGACCCTTGACGTCATACACTATGGGAGTTGACCCTAGTGTTTCTAGAGGGTGTAGCCTCTAGAAGTCCACATGGAATGCCATGTGTGATAAACTTTCTCCATATCGTAATCCTCTGTGAATTGAATTCAGTTGATCTATGAGGACACTTATCTGAGAAGGGGTAAGTGGAACACTTATTCGAGAAGGAATAAGTACATTTGGGATTATATCCCATCGTCCCATGTTCAGATAACATGAGGACATGTCAAGGGAGTTGACCCTTAATGTCTCACACTATGGGGAGCTGACCCTAAGTGTTCCTAGAGGGAGTAGCCTCTAGAATTCCACATGGGAGTGCCATGTGTGACAAATCTTTTTCTACTATGGTGGTTTTGACCCATTGGAAGAGACTATGTGTCTCTTGATAGTAGTTGTGTACTACTATGGAAAGATACCTCCCTAGGTAAGAGGGAATGTTGATGTTTCAACATCGAGCATAACTTCTCCTAGATTAGGCTGTAGACCAAGGGAGATAGGATACATTTATTACAAAGGTGCACTTGTGATAAATGGGCCCAGACGTAGTCCTTCCTTGATCATGACAAGGAATAATATGGACTCAAGGTGCTTGAAGTGCTTTCCAAGTGTCAGTTAGCATCAAGCCGACATGCACTCATAGGTGTGTGCCTGTGGTGAAAGATCTTGGTATAGTATGTGTCCTAGTCATCTTGATTTGACAAGGAATAATAAAGACTCAAGATGTTATATGATTTTACATCCAGACCCAAAGTGAGCCTAATATCAGAGAGATTTAATTGGCTCAGAGGGAGAGTCACAAAAGGAGTTTCTCCTTAGTTCAGGTGGGAGAGAGATGTCTCCCAAGACTGAAAGATAAGTGTCATGAGTCTAGGGTGAAGTTTGTATACCTCAAAGACAAGAGTGGCATGTTGCAGAATGTCTCCCTTGTTGAGAGGGAGTGTTGATGTTTGGACAACATCGAGAAGACATTCTCTAAAGATAATAATTACTAATATAATTATTAACTATATCATATAATAAGTAAATAGTGATAACAAATAGTTGATGATTATTCAAGGGACACATCCTTTCATGGATGGTCAGCTTATGTTCCCTATACATATGGAGCACTCATCATTGTAATAACATATTGAATATCAATTATATTTCATATGAAGTAAAAACAACATAGATAGGGCTAAGAGCCTTTGATTTTCTAAAACTTCCTCTTCATATTTTTCCATAAATTCCTCTAATTCATTTACCCCATGAAAACTAGGAGGTTCTTTTATCTATGTACCAACCCATCTTACTGTGCGGTCTATTCTTGTGCACCTTCTTGTGGAAACGTCATGTAATCATTGTTGCCAATTCTCAAAACCTATATCTGATTTAAAAGCACTTGATGTAATGATTCTCCAGCTGAGTACCCCATCTGCAGTTGGGTTGACATGATCCTCTTCTCACACAATAGCTCTGTACAACTGGTTTACTTATTCCATATTCAAACAAGTGGGATATACAACCCTTTCTCCTTATCACGGATCCAATGGTGCAATGAATCTATATTCACCTAATTCAAAAGTCATTATCCTTGTATTTAGGCTGATTATGTCCTCGTTATCAAGTTCCCAATCCAATACAAGAAATGATGGATAAGGTGTTGTACCATCTACTATCTCTATTACTTCAAAATATGCCATAGTGTGCACTCCATCCAAATATACCATCACACCTTTAAGCCTTCCAATTGGTAACACTCTATGTTGATTTTCCAATTTCAACTAGACAAGTGAATAGCCTAGTGTGGTTTCTCCCATACACTACCATGTATTCTTAGGTAAGAAATTTAATCTAGAGCCTAAGTCCAGTTGCAAGATACCAGATATATAAAATATGCAGAACAGAAACGAAATGCTAGAAATAACAGAATAACAGTGAAATATCCAGCATAATCTTCACAATACTCAGAAATGATATACGAAA
>JZKD02S2374125.1:715212-737285 GCA_000966675.3 Picea glauca | reverse complement strand
ATCTTTACTGAGATTGCAACCAACCACCATAGGTGTACTAACAGGAGAGGAATCCTCCATCTGAAATTTCTTCAACATCTCTTTCAAATATTTTTCTTGAGATATAAAAATTCCTACAGAACTCTATTTTACTTGTAAGCCAAGAAAATATGACAGTTCTCTTATCAAGGACATCTCAAACTCTATTTTCATAGAGTTAGTAAACCATTAGACAGATGATTCATTAGTACAACCAAAAATAATATCATCTACATAAACCAAAACAACTAGTAAATTATCACCTTCAGACTTAATGTGGAGATTGTTGTCAATAGTACCTTTCTTGAACCCTTTGTCTTGTAAAAATTTGTCGAGTCTATAATACCAAGCTCATGGTGATTGTTTCAGTCCATATAAGGCCTTCTTTAGCTTGAAAACATAATTAGGATTATCTGTCAATGAGAATCCTTCAGGTTTCTCCATATATACTTCTTCCTCTAGATCTCCATTAAGAAAAGATGACTTAACATCCATCTAATACACTTTAAAGTTCTTATGACATGAATATGCAAGGAACATTCTGATGGCCTCCAATCTTGCCACTGGTCCAAAAGTTTCATCAAAGTCCTAACCTTCAACTTGTGCATACCCTTTACAGACCAATCTATCTTTATTTCTAACAACTTGTCCTTTTTCATTCATTTTATTTTTGAACACCCATTTGGAACCTATTACATTCTTATCTTCAGGTCTAGGGACAAGCTCCCAAGTATTGTTCTTCTTAATTTGATCAAGCTCTTCATTCATTACTCTAATCCAATCATCATGCTAGCTAGCTTCATCAAATTTTTTTAGGTTCAGTCATAGATAAAAAGGTAACATGAGATTGTTCTGAGTCTTTAATCAATTTTCTTCTTGTCTGAACTCCTTTATTTATATCTCCAATTATCTGATTTTTCAGGATGACTCTTTCTAACAACTCTGAGAGGTGATTTTGCTTCTTTCTGTTGATTTGTGTCAGCCTGAGTATTCGTATCTTCATCTAATTTAGATTCTTCCCTTTTTGATCCTTGGACCTGTTCATATTCATCTTCAACTATATCTTCTGTGCTTGGTTCAACACTGCTTACATTTCTGACATGGATTTCTTCATCAACATTTATGTCTATACAATCAACCAGTTTATGCAGTCTCTTATTGTAACATTTGTACCCTTTACTGTTTGTAGCATAAACCAAGAAGATACCTTCATCAACCCTATCATCATATTTGCCAATATTTTAATCATTGTTCTTGATATAACATTTACTCCCAAAGACTTTAAAATGCTTGATTGAAGTAGGTCTTCCAAACCATAGTTCATAAGGAGTCTTGTCATTGTGTGGCTTGAGATGAGCTTTGTTAATGATATGAATGGCTGTATGAATTGCTTCTACCCAATATGTCTGAGGTATGTTCCTTTCATTCATCATTGATCTTTCCATTTGTTGTACTAATCTATTCCGCCTCTCAACAACTCCATTTTGCTGTGGAGTCCTTGGAATTGTGTACTCTCTTTTGATCCCATGTTTATCACAGAACTCTTTGAATTTCCATGAACTAAACTCTCCTCCTCTATCATACCTTACTGACTTTAATCTTTTTCCTGTTTGATTCTCATTCAGAGCCTTAAACACTTTGAATTTTTCAAATGCTTCAGATTTTTCCTTCAAAAAGGCAACCCATGTTAGTCGAGAATAATCATCAATAATCAACATAAAATAATTTTATTTTCCTGTACCTTCTTTCCTTGATGGTCCACATAAATCCATATGTACTAACTGGAGAGTTTTTTCTATTGAAGGAAAGTTTTTAGATTTTAACTGAGTGTGAGTAAGCTTTCCTATCTGACAGGGTTTACAAACAGAGTCATATGGCTTGATATATTTGGAAGATCTTTTACTACCCCATTGTCTTTGATCTTGATTATATGATCAAAATTTAGGTTTCCAAGTCTCCTATGCCACAACCAACTTTCATTATACTTTCTTAAGTGGCATTCTTCTTTTTCTTCTTTTAACACATAGACATTGTTTTCTGTTCTTATCCCTTTTGCAACTAGCTGTCCTAAATTCAAAGATTTTATTCTACAGTCTTTAGAGGTAAAAACAACTTCACATCCTTGGTCATAGACTTGACTGACACTAAGAAAATTATGTTTCAGACCTTCTACAAACAACACATCTTGAGCTTTCCCTTTTCCATTACTCAAACTTACCATTCCCTTACCTTTTATTTTTTCTGGTGCATCATTTCCAAAAGTTACATTCCCTGATTTGCTTTCACTTAGAGTTAGAAACTTACTTTTGTCTCCAGTCATTTGTTTGGAACATCCACTGTCAATATACCAAGGATTATTTTGTCTTTGGGCTGATAACACTAGTCCACACTTGTCATCTGCTTTCTTCTTCCAAACCTTGACATTTTCAGTAGTGGGGATCAAATCTGGCTTGTAATTCCTTAAGCAACAATTTACAGCTTTATGTCCATAGTTATGGCAGATGTAACATTCTGGTTCACTAAATAGAAGATCATAGCGATTTTTATGCTCATAACTATTGTTATGTTTAACCTGCATCCTTTTCCCAGCCATCGCATGATTTATAGTCTGAGATTGTTTGTTGCTTGGTTGTCTCGATCTTTTTTGTGGAAGATGGTTATTCATTGAATATCTTGATTGTTCATATCTAAATCTTAAAGAACAGTTTATAGCTTTGTGACCAAAATTAGAACAGAAAAAACAAAAACCATAGAAAAAACCTTTGTACCTTGAAAAAATATGCCTTCTTTGAGGAGGTCGATTTCTTTCATGCCGATAGTCTCTCTGATCTACAAATTTGTTTCTGGTACTTTTTCTTTCATTCCTTCTTGGTGGCTGATTTTCTTTCTTTGTTTCTGCAGAGTGACTATTTTCAATGTTCAAGGATTTGACAAACTTGATAGGTTCTATATTACTTGGATGATCACTACTTGATCCTTCTTCATACCCCAATCCATCATTCAACTTTGGGTTTCTTTGATAATTTAGAATGGAGGTTAATCCTTCTGAGGATTTAATACTTGGCAGATTTTGGTGATACAATCCCTTAAACTTCTCCATTTATTTTCTAGTTTTTACTATCTCTTCTTCTAAGGCTTCACACCTCGCTTTCTTCTCTGACAACTGTTGTTTTAGTATGTCTTCTATTTTCTTTTCCTCTTATAACTCCACTTTTAGTAGAGAAAAGTTTTCATTAGGTTTTTCACCATTCATTTTAAACTGCTTCAACAATTGTTTTTGTTTTCTCTTCCTACATCTGAGTCTATCAATTTATTCCAAAGAACTGATTAATTCACCTTACATATCTACCACATCTTCTTCATCATACATTTCACCTCATGTGTGTTCATCATCAAGATCTCCCATAGCCATAAGAATAAAATCATTCACTTTGTCTTCACATGATGAATCACTATCTATGTCTTCTGAGGAATTGTCAATATTTGCACACAAACTTTTCTTCTTATTATATTTCTTGAATTTGTACTTCTTTTCATCATCAGAGTTCTGGTCCTTTTTCTGATGGGGAGACTTAGATTCAAAATGACCTATCTTACCATAGTTAAAACATTTGAAGGGAAGCTTGCCTTGATATTTTCTTGATCCTTTCATTAACCTTCTCACAAATTTTGCCTCAATATCATCTAAATCTGAATCAATATTCTTTTCTACTTTAAAAGATGCTTCTCTAGTAATGGATTTATCTTTGTTTATTCTCATTTCATATCTAGTTAAAGTTCCTAGGAGTTGATCAATGGACATAGTTTTAAGATCATTTAGTTCTTCTATTGCAGAGACTTTTGGATTAAATTTATCAAGCAAAGATCTTAAAATCTTCTGAACTAAAATTGATTCTTCAAACTTCTCACCAAGACCCTTCGTGGCATTCACAAGTTCTTCAACTCTTAAAAAGTACTTGCTAACTGTTTCATCTTCATTCATCTTTAGTTGTTCAAACTTCAACCTAAATGTTTGAAGTTTGGCATCTTTTACTTTCTCATTTCCTTCATAGTTGCTAATAAGTTTATCCCACATTTCTTTGGTAGTTTGAAGATGCATCACCTTTAAAAACTTGGCTTCTACAAGTCCATTCAAGATAACATTCATTCCCTTAGCATTAAATCTAAATTCTAACTTATCATCCTTGGAAGCTAGCACAACAGGCTTTATGTATCCAGTCTCTACTACATCCCAAACATCAACACATAAGGCCATTAGGTATGTTCTCATTCTAACCTTTCAAAAGGAAAAATTTGTTCCATCAAATAGAGGAGGCTTACTAGCTAAAGTCCCTTCATGACTTTTCATGTTTAAGCTTACAGATCTACCTTTAAATAAAATCAACCTGCTCTGATACCAATTGTTGAAATCACTAAGACAACTGAGAGGGGGGGGGGGATGAATCAATTGTTATTGTGCTTAAACAATTTTAAGTCTATTAAAACATTATTAATCTTTATTCAAGTGATCATCAATATTATACAACATATGGACAACATAAATAATGAGAATCAGTCACACATAAGATATACACAGAGACAATTTTTCATGAGGAAACCCATAAAGGGAGAAAACATTTTTTTCTTCGAAATGATAGGTAGTATTTTAAGTTCTGTACATCATCTATAATTGAGAACCAACTCAATGTGAGGCTGCTACCTCTATTTTACAAGATCCAACTTGTTTGAGAGCACCAACTCTCTGGTTTCTCTAGAACCCACTAGAAGGAAGCACCAACTCCCTGAGTGTTCCAGCACTGACTGGATGGAAACATCTACTTCCACTTATACAAGCACCAACTTGTTTGAGAGAACCAACTCTCTAGTTTATCTAGAACCCACTAGAAGGAAGAACCAACTCCTTGAGTGTTCCAACACCAACTTGATGGAAGCACCAACTTCCAGTTACACAGGCTCCAACCTGTATAACAAAGAACACTTGTTCTCCCTTGCACCACCCTGCCACCCTGGTTTCTCTGGCTGCAACCAGATGGAAGCTACAACTCCCTGTGTTCAAGCACCCACTTGAACCATTGAGGACAACAGTTCTCCCTAGCACCTCCCAACCACCCTGAAATATAAAACTTGATTTCTGTGAATTTATTACAGTGATTCAATAGTTTTCATTTGATTACTAGGCTTATCACTGTTCAGCTATGTCTCTCTTCTCTGCCTGCATCAGTGCCTCCCTTCTTGAATTATCTTCAGCTTTCTGATCTTATCCTCTATCTCAGCATGCACACCTTGGATTTATCTTCTTTTCACAGATATGCATCTTTGATATCTGCACTTTCTGGTCTCTTCCACTATTATGTTATATTCATCTTCTGTTCCTCATCTCTATGTTTCCTTTCCACTGTGCATACTATAATTTTACCTTTCTACGGTTCAATTCATTTTTCACTTGACACAACCACTCACGCATAGTCATAGTGTATATCTTTTATGCACTTCCACTTGGGTTACACCTCGAATCTTCTTGGGAAAAAATGCCTTAGCAACTGAATTGCCAACCGTCCAAGAACCATGAGTCGGTTCTGCTAATTGAATCGTAATTGAACAGTTAATCATAAATATCAATAATAGCCCTTCGATCAGATGCTCAAATAACTAGCACCGTTGGATTAAATCCCCAGGGTCTTGCATTTATTTTTCCATTTCGCATATCGGTATTTCGACATTTCGACATTCCTGTGGTGAAGAGTCTCGATTTTTCATGTTGCAATCACTGAAAAGGAGCTTAGCTTGGTGTTATATCCTCCCTCTCACATGACCACTGATGGTGACCACAGCCTACATCAAAAGGTGTTTTTCACATTTCGGCATTTTGGCATTTCGGCATTCCTGTGGTGAAGTGTTTCGACACTCCAACTCCCGGTATCTGAAACCTACACCAAAAGGTGTTTTTCACATTTCAGCATTTTGGTATTCCTATGGTGAAGTGTTTCGACACTCCAACTCCTGTTATCCGAAACTACAAAATGGAGTCAAATCAACGGTCTGGTATTTCGGCGTTTCGCATTTCGGTGTTTCAGCATTTCTATTATGAAGTGTTTCGACACTTCCAACTCCTGGTATCCGAAACTCCAAAATGGATTTAGATCAACGGTATGGTATTTTGGCGTTTCGCATTTCGGTATTTTGACATTTCTGTGATGAAGTGTTTCGACACTTCCAACTCTCGTTATCTGAAACTCTGAAATAAAGTTTAGCTTTTGATACCCAAAATGGAGTTTAGATTATGATCTTGCCATGCAATCATTGTTGTGCGGCTGGTCGTGATCTTTTCCATCAATGACAAACAAACATACTCTGCCTCTATCTGAAAACATGCCAACATGGCCTTGTTGGCCCTTGACCAAGTTTTGAGGAAACCTTGGTCAGGTTTGACCACTTTTTGGACTTCGACAGGATGGTCGAAGAAGGAGCACCCAGGCGGAGCTGAGATCACGGATCTCACTTATTTTGTGTGCTTTGTGGACCTCAAAAGGGGTTCCTTAGGGTTTTTGTAATCGGTTAAGGGATGTTGGCCCATGGTTTTACCCATGCTTAGTCCTTTTTGTAAGGAATTGTAAAAGTATAAATAAGTAATATTGTAAGGTAGAAGAAGCTAAGCGATGTAGGAGACTTAGAGCGAAGTATAAGTGGATAAGTGAAAGTAGTAGTTGGGTTTCTTTGTGCAACAGAATGTGTATGTAAGGCTCTGTGCTCGATAGTGTAGTTGGCTATGTTCCTTGACATAATTTTGGAAAGGAGAATCTGGTGCTCAGTGCACATATCTCTTGTCCTCTGTGAATCCCAGCTCTGTGGCTTAGTGCACAAGAGAAAATGAGTGTAATAGATTGAAGAATAATAGAAGAGACAAAGAAGTTGGTGGACGTATCCCCACACTGGGGTGAACCACGTATATCTTGTGTCTTTGGTGTGCTTTGTGCTATGTTTTGCTTGTCATTTATATTCTTAGTGCCTTTGTTATTATGAATGATAGATAGATATGATGTTTCTAGTTCTTTTCTTTTGTTAAGGATGAATGGATGTTAGATCTAACTTATGATGCTAAGTGCTATGGTTATGTAATCATTTATTGTTACTGCTCTGATCTATCCTTTGGTATATTCTGCGTTAATAAGATTAATGAACTAATGCATGTTGTTCCTAAGTGTTAATAGAGCACTCTACAAAGTGTTATTATCACAAATCTGTGTCTCATATTGGTTGCAGACACTTTCATCCTATAACCCCCCCTTCTTCTACCTCAGGTGAGACTTCACTTGCTTTGCGGGTATTTTCGAAAGGGCTTGTAGTTAGGGTTTTTTTGGTATGTTTTCCATTGTCAAGACCTAAAACTATGATTGTTGGGAACATAAGTAAATAAAAGAGAAGCTTTATGCGTAGATATGTCATTGTAGTGTGTCGTTGTAGTGCGCAATACTCTACTTGACTTGTGAAGCTTTGTGCTAACAAAGAAATCTGATCTGAAGAAAAGAGGTAAAGATTTGTGCTTTGATAAGAGTAAGATAAGTGATTTTTTTTTTTCGAAAGCATGGATTTAAGTATGTTTAATATATTATGTCCTAGTCTGAAGGCTAGGGCATAGTTGGAAGAAAGAGTTGATCTAAGTAAAGATAATAGAAATATAGAAAGACATGTTATTCCTATGCATAGAAATAATTTTTGGACTAATAAGTGGATGCAGGAACCTAGAAAGAAGTTTTGCAGATTGCAGGTCCAGTACCATGATCCTAGTGCGTAGTACAGGATAGTTTGGGGAACGTTTAAAAGAAAGATAGGATCAACATTTTGTTATAACTCCAGAAGACCGAGACATCTTGCTAAGGAATTCCCTAGTACAGGTCCTAGTTGTAAAATTATTGGTCATGAGGTTGAGGATTGTCCAAAGATGATTGCTAAATTTGAACGAATGAACATGAGACAAGGAAGTCAAAAGAATAAGAGCATGTTAGAAAAGAATAAAGAGAAAGAATCAGATAAATATCAAACTATGTTATCACAGTTGAAAGAAACAATGGATGTTTACAAAGATGCCAGTTTACCAGAGATCCTAAAAGTAAAACAATGCATAAATCCAAGAATAGAAGACTTCAACATAGACTTTGTCTTGGATGAGGAAACATAAGTGAATATTATGACAGATGGAACTTGGGAAATTTTGGGAAAGCCTACTATGGTACCTTCATTGGGAAGGATAGGCTTTTTTAAGGGAAATATGATAACCTTATGTGGAAGAGTTACAAATGTACCTATTATTATTCATGGAACATCGATTGAATAAGAATTTGAAGTCATTAATTTTGTTGAGAAGGTTGCTCATTTCCCACTTTTGTTAGGTAAGAATTGGACTGAGAAAGATAATATCAGAGGGAAAACAAAGGAAGAAGCTACAGAAAATAAAAAGAAATAACTAAGGGATTTCATAGCTAAAAAAGTAGATCGACTAATAGAAGAATGAGAGGATAAGTCAAAGCAACAAAAGGAAAGAGAATTAGCTAACAAGGTTGAAATAATGCAGGAAGGTTTGAAGGACCTATCCATGCAAGAAAAAAGTATATCCACCAAGGAAGTAGTAAGATAAGGGATATTAACTTTAGACCCTTTGATATGAATATGGCAGTAGTGTGAAGCCAATAGGATAGAAGAAGATAAGAATAAAAATGGAAAGAGGATCACAGGAAAGAAGGAAAGGAAGCTAAGTAAAAAAAAATCTGAGTTGGAAAAGGTACAGGAAGCTAATGGCTAAAACATCATTTTCTAAAGGAGTACAGGTGTCGTGGACTAGGGGACTATAGGCTTCCCATTCTACTAGACGATGTTCTGGTCGTGTTAACCCCGCGACTGAGCAACGAAGTAAGCATCACAGTGATCTAGCTAATGCGAAGAATATCTCGTCGATCTTACCAGAATATATCCCACCGTTGGTTGGCATTGTTACCCATGACAATATTCCCTGAGAATATGAGTACACCCAGATCACCGCGTATGTTCTGAAAGGAATATGCATAGTTGGAAGTCAGTTGGGACAGATCCCACTACTGAAGAACAATGAATTCAATCTAGGCGACATAAAGAACTATGCTATGTTAGCACCCCACCACTACCTGACGAAGTCAACTAGGAAGAAGCCTCGCATCGTCGCCCAACCATGGATTAAGGGACTAGCGCAGTCCACTGTGTTGAACGTGATGAAGATTCCACATTTTGGCCGCCACCAAGAGGTTAATGCTTGCATTAAACTCCTCTTGTCATGCTATCATGGAGGATACATGTGGCTTGATCGATGGATTATTGTGGATCTGATGTTGATCCACCAGATTACAGGATTAAGCATGTAGGGACATGACCCTCAGTAGTTTTACCCAGGGAAGGCCTCAGAATGCTCCCTGGCATAGCCCATCAAGGAAGCATACGATGAAGTTGAAAAGGGAAAGCAACGATACAAGGTATCCTCTATCTAGGATGGCGCAGTGTGCCTCACTTTCTAACTTATAGATGGAAATCTCATCAGAAAGAACCACCCCACACAGGTCACCGGGTTCATGGTGGAACTCGCAGGAAAATGTGTGGAGGGAATGCAGATGAATTGGGTGAGTTACCTCGTCAATGAACTAGAGAAGGACTGTTGCGAATATCAAGATTTGGGATACAAGTTCCACTTCAGCTAGTTGATTATGTTGATGGAATTTGTCACCTAGAAAATGCTTGAAGGAGCCACCTTTCCAGAGATAGAACAATCTGATTCATTGGCCACTAGGTTTTCTACCTTTTGGTAGACCAATAACATGTCGAAGCAATGGAATTCAAACATTCCATGCATATTATCAACAATTTAAGGTTGCTATCGAGTCATTTCTACGCATGACACCATGCACCTTGCACCAGTATAGACCGATAGCCAAGTTACATGCAGATCCACATTTTATCTATATCATTGCGTGTAGAGATGAGAGAAAGGAAGAGTTACAATCATATTACAAGCTGATGGATGAAGAAATGGAGCAGATCACCAAGGAATGGATGGAGGATTTCCTTGTACCTGTTGTTGATGAAAAACTCTTCGACACTGACACCATAGGAAGCCCCTTGGTCACCCAGGTCAAGCATGTCGGACAGTCCAGCTGGATGAAGAAGAAGAAGAAGTAGGAAGACGTCTAGAATATAGAGACCGATGAGGAGGGCAGTGCCTCTGAAGAAAATGGATCTGTCTCACCCACAGGAGGAGGAGGAGAAGACCAAGAATATGGACAAGGAGGAGGGGATGAAGGAGAAAAGCAAGGAGAAGGTGAAGCTACACCACCGAAATATCCCCCTGCTGAGACAATAACACTGCAGAAGAGGAAGGTTTCTTCAAAGAAACCTTCAACAAGAAATAAGACGTGTGCTAGTAAGCCCCAGTTAGAGTCAAGACTCACGAAAGACGATATCAATCTAGTCTATGGAGCCATGGAGGATGCTTCTAAGGACATCTTGCAGAGATATGGAGCGAAGCAGGATGAACTGTATGGCAAGATAGAAAAGGAATTGAGTGAAGTACAACAAGTTATTTGTTCAGTCCATGTAGTACCTACTACATCATAGATTGCAGAGATGGGGGATGAACCAACCCAACTAAGAATACTTGCGTATGTGACAGAGGCTCAACTTTAGAGAGTCCAAGAAGAGAAGGTGAAGGATACAAAAGCCTTGAAACAAGAGAAGGATGAATCCTTAGAACAGTTACGCGTAGCATGATACTGATCCAGATTTTATGAGAAGAATGAAATGACTACAGATTATTAACAGATTCTTAACACAAAATAACAAAGATACAATAAAGCTAGTTTTCTATTCAATAAGGAAATAAGTTGAAACTGTAAAATGCAGTGAAAAGAAGCTTGCTAGAATGGTGGCATCTTATCTTTGAGAAGAGATGTGACGACTACACTCATTCATAAGAAGATGATTACAATGAGGCTCTGAAGGCCTTTTTACAATAAAAAGGAATTCCAAAAACTGTAGACATCCAAAAAACTAACCCTAGGAGCTAAAGCACCAAAAGTCATGTGGGCCCCGTTTGGGTAAGTTAGTACATCAACTTCCTGGGGTCGTGACTTTTTCATACAATCTTCATTTTAGGCATATGATATCTTGTTGGAAAGGTATCATCGAGGAGATTAATTGTGGGATATCAAAAATTCCTTTAGTTATAATTGAGAATATCGATACCGAAAAACCTTCATTTAGGCCCTCAAAATGGCCCCAGAAGTTAAAACTGCTAAAAATAGTAAATTGCCAAAATTGTCAGAAAACTATTTTGAGCCAGTTGGACAAGGTGGGTGGCCACTGACATCCACTTGGATCAATAATCCATACTTAGTAATCAATGGTCTCCATTTCATTGAGTTCCCCCATCAGATGAGGAAATGTCTGCTGAATTTGGCCTCGGGTAAGCCACTTCCCTTGGTGTAGGAGTTGCCCTGCTTTGACGACTCGATAAAGATTGATTCATTGCTGTTGAGTGCCCTTTATCTGTGTGTCCACAATATAATAATTGGATGCCTATTGTATGTAATCAAGGTTGATCTATTTTTGTTTCAGTTTCTTTGCTACGTCTGAGGTGTCTAATAATGGTGGAAAACAAGGGCGAAGGAGATCCACATTGAACATTGTGTGCAAGCCAAGGAAAGGAGGAATGTTGAGCTCAAAATAATTATCACGCATGGCCTTGGTGATGGTGTATGGCCCATAATGGATTGGGCGAAGATTTTAATGGGGTCCTATAAGGCATTCTTTCTACAAGTGTAACTAAACTTTGTATCCCACCTGAAACTTATGTGGCACCCGATGTTAATCATGGTGTTGCTTATACTTGTCATTCGACTTCTGTAGGATATCCTGAACTTGTTGGTGGATGTGTTGGATCCTCTCAATGAACTGGGCAACTTTGTCAGCTTTAGTTCGAGTAGGATATGAGTCGTTCGAGGTGACTGCAAGGGGAAGTGCAACATCTATGGGACCCGATGATTAGAATCCCAACCCCACCTGAAAGGGTTTGTGGTCGGTTGAGCTATGCAGGGCTCATTTGTAGCTATGTTGGACATAGGGAAGGCTCTCATCCCATGTACAAGAGTTCTTTGAATTATACATGCAAAGGATATGCACAATCATTAGATTTATGATCTCGATTTAGCCATCTATCTAGGGGTGCAAGGCCATGGATTTGGTGGGCTTGGTGTCCAGCAGTGACTAAAGGCTCGACCAGAATGTGCTAAGAAATCGATTGTCCCGATCTGAGACAATGGTTTGTGGGATTCCAAAATGTACCCAGAATCGTTCAAAGAATAGCTTGGCAGTGGCCTCTATTGTGATGTTCTTCTTCCAGGAAACCAGAATCGCCATCTTAGAAAACCGATCAACAACCACAAAAACACAGTCATTTCCTTGCTTGGTGGAAGGGAGGCCCGACATGTATTCCATTGAGATCGATTCCCATGGCCTGTCAGGAGTAGGAAGAGGGGTTTACAAGCCCTATTTCTTAGTGGTCGGTTTGGCAATAGCGTAGGGAGTGCAGGACTTGATATACTTACTGACCTCCTGTCGAATTTTCAGCTAGTAGAAATGTTTCTGTAGCATTGCCACTGTATTTTCGATGTCGAAGTGTCCTGCCACCCAATTGTAGTGGGATTCCCAGATCATATTTGATCACTCACTTGATGGAAAACAAATATGGCCCATACGACACAAAAACCCATCTTGAAGATGGAAATTATCGACAACTACGTTTGCACCCAACATTTGGTAGGTGGTGGAGAAGTCTGGGTCTGTCTCATAGAGTTGGGGCCATCCAGAGGCTGCATGGCCACAGGAGTCTAGCACTATGGTGAGTGTCATGATTGGTGATCTATTGAGGCAATCAATGACTTTATTGGTGCTTCCTGTTTTATACTTGATGTTGAGGTGGAATTGTTGCAAGTATGTGGACCACTTTTGATGGCGATCATTCTGCAATTTTCCTTGTGTCTGCATGAACTGCAGTGGCTTATGAATAATGTGGATGACTGTCTCCTTCCCAAGAATGTAATGTCTCCACTAGCGACAGTCTTGGATAATGGAGTACATTTATTTTCCATAAGTAGGGTACTTACAGACAACATCTGATAGTGTCTCACTATGATAGGCCACGTGGTGGCTATGCTAAGTGAGAATGGTGCCCACCGCATAGTCTGAAGCATTTGTCTCAATTCCAAAGGGTTGTTGCGGGTATGGTAGTGAAATTATTGGGTTTGAGCACAAGCACTGCTTCAAATCATTGAACGCTTATTGTTGGGACCGACATCACACAAATTTTTCCTTACCACCACCCCTGGTTATTTGACTAAGGGCCCATGCAATATGGGAGAATTCCAACATGAACCTGTGGTAGAAATTGGCAAGGCCTGAGAAGCTTCGAAGCTCAGTGAGTGTGGTTGGGGTTGGCTAGTAATGGATGACTTGGATCTTGGCTGGATCCACATGTACGTCATGCTAATCAATTATGTAGCCCAGGTAATGGACCCTATCCATGTTGAAGGAAATTTTTTCCAAGTTGGTATATAGATTGTGTTGCCATAGGGTGTACAAAACCTGTTGAATATGTTGCAAGTGTTCGACCCAAGTCTTGTTGTAAATGAGAATTTCATCCAGATACACCACTACAAAAGCATTGGTGAATGGTCATAGGATATCATCCATCATCCTCATGAAAGTGGCTAGAGAATTTGTCAAATCAAAGGGCATAACCAACCATTCAAAAAGGCCTTCCTTTGACTTGAAGGTGGTTTTCCATACATCTATCTGTTACACGTCAAAATTACTCAACTGGATAAGTGTCGCATACCCCTCTCAATTGTCGTAAGTGTCGCATATTCCTTACAACTTTCGCAAGTGTCGCAAGTTGTTCACAAGTGTCAAAAACATCATTCAAGCATACTGCCATAATGACGACACTAAGGAGGCACTTAAAACATCTCATGTACTTGGTTTGGAGAAGGAGAACTGGTTAAATGAAGTCAAGAGACTCTTGACACCTGAAAAGAGATCTAAAACAATGGTTTTGAGGGTGAGCGCTCCCTTATATCATCCTTAGGAGCGCTGGCGCCCCCCTACAAGGCTTCAGGGAGCGTTATAACGCTCTCCTACCCTTCTGAAGGAGCGCTACTCACTTTTGGAGCACTGGCACTTCCCTTAAGATTCTCAGGGAGTGCTACAACGCTCTGACACCCCTTTTGCAGGAGCGCTGCCTAATCTGAGGCAGTAGTTGGCCCGTTGAGGAGAATAAGGGGAGGATATTTCAATATTAGAAGGAAGTTGCATTCGAATTCTTGGTTTCATCAAAAGATCCCTGATCCAAGGAGGAGGTTCCCAACTTGTTCTAAATATAAATCAAGAGGTTAAGCTTCTCTTAACCTATATAAGAAAACTCTATGATGGTGGAAAAAAGGAAGAATTTCTAGCATGAAACCTATAATCTCATAGGAAACACACAGTCAGCCAGAGGAGAGTGATCAATGAAGTTGTTGTTATCCAAATTGTGGATCTTTCAGGAAAGGGTTAGATGAAGGGGACTTGACGAAGTTGTCGCATTCGCATCTATGATTGTAAGCACTGCTGTCGTTATTATCATTAATATGACATGCTTGGCCTGTTTCTTTCTAGTTTGTGTCTAATGTTACATGAAATTATCGTTGATAGATAGATCTGTTTTTAAGCTAATATCAATAGAGTAGGAAGTGGTCATATCTTGCTTGTCTGCAGAACTCAGCGAGGAGCAAAGAATCGGAGCACAACTCGAAGAGTGCAGGGACAAATGTCGATAAAGAGCTACTTCTGTTATCCTTCCTTCTCATGTGTTAGTTTGGATAGATTTGAAAGGAAGTCAGTGTCCACGTTAAGCATTTTTTGTATTAGAGTTAGGGTCAAGCTCTTAGAGGCGATCTACCCGTCCATAGGGAGATTTTCCTACAACAGAAACTGGCGACTCCACTGGGGAGATAGGCTCAAATTGAAACTTCTTGTTTTGATTTATCCTCACTGACCTAGTTTTACCCCTTTATTGTTTCAGACCTAGTTCACTCCTCTTTTGATTGGTTTAATGAGCTGATTGGCTCCCTACCCCATCATAATCAGCCTAATTGTCGAAATTGAATTGCAATTTTTTGGAATTTTTTACATTTCTAGGTGTTTTAGACCCTGGCGCCCCTGTCCTTATGTTAACAGAGTGCCAACGCTCCCTCATATCCTTGCACAGAGCTCTATAACGCTCCTTTCCTTTGGCAACAGAGCGCCAACCCTCCTTTGGCCAAGAAGCCTTCCAGAATTGCTTTTTCTGGGTTTTTCCTTTGTGTCTCTTCTGCTGGGTAACCCTGTGAGTCAATGCTTTTTCCCTTCTAGCTTTGACATCTGCCTTTTTTAAGAACGAACATCTTACTATTTGGATTTTGTAGCCTTCTTCACTATTGTTATTGATTTTTTCTGTTGTTTGGAGTCTGAAACCCATGCATTGTCTTTCTCTCTTTTCAACTGAGTAAAAACCCTGGTGAAGGTCATCAAAGGCCTACAGATCTCTTCATCTTGATTTTAGTCAAGATCATTGTTCTTCAACTTTTTCTTTTGGGTGTGAAGTTTTGTTTTCTCTTTGGTTGTTTCCTTTCTTTCGCTTTTTGTTTTGATTTCAACGAAAGGGTGTATTGTTTGTATGACTTTTGCTTGTGCTAGTTTGATTTTCATTCATACAAGAAGATAATTAGCAAGACGAGCATTGTGTTGAAGTGATCATTATTCATATGCAAACAATAAAAAGCATCTTTATGATTGATTGTGCATGTTAGAATGCATCGTAAAATCTTTAGCATCACATCAGGATTTGATTGAGAAAAAGAATTGTTTGAGTATGCTCCTTATTTGTGCTTGTTAATGAAAAGAACTCTCTCTCTCCCTTAGATAGATGTTCATAGAAAAGAAATGACTGCTTATCATATTTGATGCATTTTTTGGCACTGATTCATAATTCCATTCGTTTCATTTCCATGCACCCCTTTTGCATAAAGAACAGCCATAAAATCAACGCTAATTAAAAATTATTTATAACTTTTTCTTTTCTAGGATCCTCCACCAACAGTAGACTAGGCTTAGTACTTTGGATTAGGCTGTGAGCATAACTCTCCAAAGTTTTCTAAAAAAACAATAGCATCCTGAGTTAGGGAGATTCAAATCCAATCATCATATAAGTCTGCTTGGGATCCCCCTCTCACATAGGGGTTACGCACGAGGTTGCATTCAGGTGAGCTACAGGGACTAACCCTCCGTGGTTTGACTGATTGTGGTGGTCAGATCGTATTATGGGGATCCCTTTCAGGTAAATCCAAAATTACTACGTGGAAGCCTTTTAGTTGATTTCAAGCTCGATACCCTGCCCGTACATTCGGATCGGACTGTCGACTGTTCCCGCCCAGGGGCTGAATGTGAATTGGTAACCTTAGTGGCCATAATCTTTAGGGTCTTACACAAGGTGACGGTGAAGGGAAGTCTCACTGTACCTGGGGCAGACATTGGTCAAACTCACTCGGGCTCCTTGGAGGGTAAATCCAAAATCACTGCGTGCAAGCTTTCACCAAGGTGTAAGTCCGTTAAGTAGGTCGCCATTGTAACTATTCCACCCTATCCCCGCCCCTTCTGGACTTTATCACGCGACATTGGATTTCATCACCAACTAGTACGGTCATCAAAAGAAGGTCATGTTTGCTTGGTTGTGATTCTTAGATTTTTTTTAGCGTGTGCTGTTTCTTTTCGGTAGTTGGCCATAGATCTCTTTCACTGACTCTTTTTCACCAACATCGACCCTCCACCCCACTCGTGGAGGCTACAGGGACTCCCTCCAGAAAATATGGAAGGAAACACCCCTTTACCCCCTCATTCTACGGAGGAATCTCCTCAACAGAGCGAGGTTCAAAATATTACAACTTCCCAGGAAGAAGTTCCCACTCCTTTGGAGAATTTTCAAATTGTTTCAGAATCTCCGGAAGCTTACCGCATTCCGGAGGGATATGAACGATAGATCCTCCAGCTGAATTCTGCTGGACAATTTGTTGTCATCAATCCTTCTGACATTCTAGTTGGGTCTTCTCAAAACCCTTTATCCAATGACCCTTTTTGGACCACAGACATTGTTCGAAGACCACCACGCTTGGTGCGAGATATTTATGGAACAGGGGAAGGTGTCGACACACCTTTTTCCTACACCGTACCTCCAAATCATTTTACCGATACCACCACTTTTATAGCCACACCACCCGTTGGTCCGAACATACCGTCCATCGGCCCAAGGTCTACTATTCCCCTCCAGACGGCCCATTCTACAATGGTCCCACACATTCCGACTATCCCCCCTGGTAACGCGGTGGTCAATCAAGCTCCGATTGGTACACCTGTAACACCAAGGCCTACACTCCCTTTTGGATTCAGGGCACTGAATGCTTCCACTTCCACCACTGCCCAAACTACTACCCAAGTTATACCGGGAAGTTCCATACCTATCCAACAACCTGGAGGGACCGATCTTGGTGGTCCTAACCCACTTGGCGGAACCGGTCAATATTTTACATCTGGTTCTCAAATTCCGGGAACTCTACCTCAAACTAGGGGCATCCTCCTATCGGAGGATAAATTCCATTCAAGGGGCACCCTCATGCTGGGGGGCAGCCTCAATTCGGAGTCTACCATCAACCACATGGACAAAATGTGTCTACCGCACCTAATCTGTGGAACGTCCTTTTTCAAGGGAACCCACAGTTCCCGACAGGACAAAATTCTCAGACTCTGCAACAACCCCCTTATGGAAAAATGCCAAACCCACCCTATAACCCGCAAAACCCATCCTGTTATCCTCCGCTCACACATTCTTCTCAAAACACCTCAAATCCTGTGTACTCTGGTCAAAACCAACCTCATACAAAAGGGCCCACTAGTTATAATTACCCACATAATCCGGTAATGGGCCCTACTGGTGTCCCTCTGCCACACCAACATTACCCACAAGTTAACCGACAACTACCTTTTCTAGCTACTCTGGATCTTCCAGACTTGTCTTGGTTAACGAATGATCCTATTTATCATTCTCTGGTTTGGCCAGCTATTCCAGCTACACTTCCTTCTGATATCCCAAAATTTGATGGAAAGTCTGGTGAAGACCCAAACAACCACGTGATGACTTTCCATTTGTGGTGTTCATCCAACTCCCTCATGGACGATTTGATTCATTTTCATCTTTTCCAATGAACACTTACGTGTTCTACAACGAAATGGTATATTGAACTACCACGCGCATCTTTTCATGATTTCAAATCTCTCGCCATGTCCTTCCTCACACACTTCCAATTGCCCATTCAATACGAGACGGGTACTGAACTATTAACCTCCCTTCGCTAGACAACTTCCATACATATCTTCGATCATATTCATGAATGGAGACGATGACGAAGGCTAATCAAAGCGGTCATCCCTGACCAATTGTTAGTGGAATGGTTCACTAAATCATTATTACCATAGATCGCTCGTGATGTTTCCATGGGTGGCATAGTCACCAAGGAAGAAGCCATCGCCCGAGCTCAGTACTTAGACTTAGTCTATTCACAATCTGGTACTCTATACGAGTTGATACTGAATGCTACCCGTGCCACTAACGATCCATCCAAACCATCGTCTTCTTCCCACTTGGATGGATTTATTGGCTCTGTCAAAACCCAATCTACTACCCAATCTGCTGGAACGACTCAGCGGCCCGCTTCGATGGCTGTTCCCAGTCCGACTGCACCCTCTTCTCCCCCCCCCTCAAACTCAAGTCTCTAAGTTGAATGCGGTCCAATCAAACCCTTCACAACAACTTGGGGGCAAGAAGAAAGTGAGAAATAAACCAAAGAAAAATAATAACAACGAACAACCCAAAACCCAACCGCAAACCCCTGCTGCCAGAAAACAACCACAACGGAAACCGAAATTCCCATGTCTCATTTGTGGAGATGATCACTACACTCGAGACTTCCCACATCGTGATGAAGTGGCCAAACTTTTCAAGGGAAATTCACAACCCGTTGTGCTTACTTAGCCTTTTCCACAGCAACAATCTTTGGTTGCTCAAACCCCCACGCTAGGGGGCAGTTCCAACCAACCCCATGATGAGGCCTCGACAAGTGCCCACATTTACATGTTCAACGGGGTTAATCTAACCACTCTCTCTGCGACATATGACACACCAGTTAAACCCGATAAGCCGAAGATTGCTAACGATTCTCCGCCGAACCCGTTACCATCCTCTGCGAATCCTTCGTCTATTATCCCTCCATCTGGGCCACTTCAGATTGAGAAACCATCTTTTGACTCCATCTTATGCCCTCCTAAGAGCACCATCCAGAAATCTACTTTCAATCCTAATTCACGAGCTGCCCAAAATTACAATATTGTAGAAGATTTGGCCCAAGCACCATGTGCTATGTCCGCCTTGGAAGTTCTACAACACTGTCCCAACCAATGTAGAACACTCTTAGCTGCTATTGACGCTTTTGATCTTGAGTCATCAAACAACCTCACGTTTAATCTGGATGATCATCAGCCGCGACTCTCCCACCAGCTAGCTTTCCAAATCGATGTTGTTGTTCACAATCAACAAATTCATCGAACTATCTTGGATGAGGGAGCCTCTACTTGTGTCATGTCCTTAGCCTGTTGGAAAGGCTTGAAATCACCTGCCCTTAACAAATCCCCTACGATGTTACGTGCTTTCGATGGATGAGGTTTTCATCCTCACGGATTATTACAATCCTTAGTCGTTCAGTTGGGTGGCAAAACTGTTACCGTTGACGTCGAGGTGGTCGATGCTCCCCTCGATTACAACCTATTACTCGGAAGAAGTTGGTTCTACGCTATGACTGTCGTCACCTCATCGGTGTTTCGATGTGTACAATTCCCTCATCAAGGAAAAATTGTTACCATCGATCAACTTGATTTCTGCACACCCGACGCTCGCTTCCCTGCCACCAACAACATTCCCTTTTTGGGAGACCACCTAGTTACGTATGAAAGCATTGGTGTTGGCTTATTGAAAGATTCTAGCCTTATGGGTACTTTCCCTACACCACTTCCACCTACCACACATCATATTTCCATTGTCAATATGGTCTCGACTATGCCTTATCAATCCTTGGAATCATCTGATCCGTGGATTGTACCTAGTCCTTTGGAATTCGATGTGCTCAGTGACACCATGCCACTTAGCCCAGCTGAGGCCGCATACGTAACTATTCAATCTGCCTCTCCCTCTTCCAACAATTCACATTCATTGGCACCCGATGCCTATTTGATGCCCTCATGGTTGGATTCCCTATTTTCTACCGTCGATTACATTTCCCACATTTTTCCTTCTGACGAATCGATTATGGAAATGCTCAGTATCGACGATCTACCTTGGGATGATAACCATCATCGATCCTCTTTTCTTCTGTCATTGGAGGAAATTCACCGAGACACACAATCTGTATCCCTCCCTGATGTTACCAATACTCCGCAATCTTCTATCCTCACACAAGATACTCTCTCTGAGGGGAACATGGGTAACATCTCCACTATGATCACGATTGACATTTCAATCAAAGAAGGTGTCATGGAAAACATTAACCTTGGTGCTAATTGCACACCCGACGAAGTGGTATCTTACACCGCTTTGTTCAAGGAATTTCGCGATGTCTTCGCATGGAGCTATGAGGAAATGCCAGGAATCGAACCTTCAATCGTTAACCTACCCTGAGATGAAACTGGTTCGACAAAAGCTTCACCCGGTTCATCCCAAGAAAATCACAGCTATAAAGGCAGAAGTTGAAAAACTTCTAAAATTTGGCTTCATCTATCCCGTCCCTTTAACCGAATGGGTCTCCAACCTCGTTCTGGTTACCAAGAAACAAGGGACCATCCGTGTTTGCGTTGACTATCGAGATCTCAACAAAGCTTGTCTCAAGGAAAACTACCCTACGCCCTTCATCGATCAAATCATCGATAATTGCACAGGGAGCGTAATCTTCTCTTTCATGGATGGCTTTTTTGGATATAACCATATTGAAATCTTACCTGTTGATCAACATAAAACAACCTTCATCTACCCTTGGGGTACTTTCACCTATCGAAAGATACCTTTTGGCCTTAAAAATGCTGGTGCTACTTTCCAGCGAGCCATGTCGTACGCTTTCCACGACATCAAGCATATCGTGGAACCTTACCTCGATGATTTACCTGCCCATTCATCCAATTGATCTGATCACATCGATCTCTTGCAGGCAATTTTTCTTCGATGTCGATTCTATCGTATTCGTTTGAACCCACACAAATGCATTTTCGCTGTCGAATCCGGTCGACTCCTCAGTTTCATTATCTCCAAAGATGGGATCAGGGTGGATCCCTTAAAGATCAAGGCCATTCTAGCCCTACCCCCACCTACCAATTTAACCCAACTCCAAAGTTTGCAAGGCAAAGCAAACTTTCTTCGTCGTTTCATCTGCAACTATGCCAAGATCACTAAAGGATTTATGCGGTTACTGCAAAAGAACATCCCTTTCATCTGGGATGAAACTGCTCAACGGTCATTCGATGCTCTCAAGCATGCTTTGACCCATGCACCTTTGTTACATCCCACCGAATATACAAAGGATTATATCCTTTACTTGGCCGCTTCTACTTCCACCATTGCGATGGTGTTAGTCCAAGAAGACCCCAACGACAAAGAACATGTGATTTATTATCTGAGCAAGAGTTTATCTGGACCCGAACTCAGATATTCGCATGTTGAGAAACTGGCTCTGGCAGCCGTCATTGCTGTCCAGAGGTTCCACCACTACATCTTATTACGCACCACCACGGTAATCGCAGACTCCAACCCTATGTACCACGTCTTGACACGTCAAGTACTTGGGGGCAAATATTCAAAATGGATCGTTATTCTTCAA
>JZKD02S2374125.1:655079-671409 GCA_000966675.3 Picea glauca | reverse complement strand
AGGAGGAGCCCAGGATCAGGATCAAGGAACGGTGGCCGGTCTCTATAATCATTGTAAGTTGATTCATCTTGAGATTAATAAAAAGATACTTTTCCCGTCCCAAATACATGAGTCTAATATGTTTTATTTGATTTATGTTTAATCTCTAATCCTCTAGTAGAACAATAGCATACATGCTTAGTTTTGTCTTGATTGCAGGATCATTTTTTGGAAGGAGCAGCAGAAGCAAGGGGATAAATCTCAACGAAGGATCTACACCAACCATCGATAAAAAAGGTTAGTTGATTCCTCCCATGTGTGCATGTGAAAAATGCTTTTAGATTTGGGGTAGAAGGTTAAAAGTAGTTTATGAAGGGTCATGATCTGCATACGAGTTTAAGCCCTAGCTTGTTAGTCCATAGGGTAGAATACCCCACAACAATACACCAATCATAAAGAAATAATGAATGAATCAAATGCACAAGAGTAATGGATATTTAATACAATGGGAATCTAGAAGAAATGAATGAGAATGCAAGCTTACTAATTTTCTTCTCTAAAACACTTGCATACAAATAATAATACCTTTTGAATCTAACTAAGTTTTAGCCAGAAAATAATGAATAAAGAGTCATACTTGTTTATTTTCTACATTCAAAAGATTGTGTATATGATAAGGTCTTAGTGAATTAATCAATCTCTGCAACAGTAAACAAGAGAAAAACAGAAATGAGATGGCATGGAGATATGATTAGGTAATAGAATAGATCTAATGCATGATGGGTATATGCATATGACGGAATGGATTAGTTTTGAAACAAAGGGTGAATGTGTGGACATAATTCATGGGTGTGGCAGAGTGTTTTTGGGAAGAATTGCAAGTGGAATATGAAGAGTTGGAGGGCGAACAATACCTTCTACAATTGATCTTTGTGCATGAATTGAATCTAGATGAGTATAGCAGCTGCAAAAGGTATGTGTTTGTTAATGAAAATAGGTGACAATGAATATGAAATTTGATCATATAAATGTGATCTTAAGGAGTATTATTCCAATCAATTTCTGAAGAAAATACAACATGCATATATGGGAAGAAAGTTTGGAAATGAATTGGAATGCAATGAGAATGGATTGCACAAAATAGAGTATTGAGAACAATTAATGCAAGTGGCATATATCTACGGGATTTGTGCAAACAAGGATGAATGCAAAGGTAGTACTGGATCACTGCAGAGTATTGTCTGACATGGAGTGTGGGTACTGGATGACTGTGTAGGTATCGGTTGACTGTAGAACTTTTTGGTACTGGATGACCTACAAAGCGAGTACCGAAACATGAACAATACAAGTACCAGAACATGGACAATGCATATATCGAAACCTGAACAATACAAAACATGTTGCTTGGACATAGACACATAGGATTAAACCATCATTGACATAACTATTGTATAATCATCCTTTTAATCACTAAAAATATGGAAAATTATGTATTAACCACATAGGATGAATAACAAGAGATAATGGAGGTGTATGGTGTAATTAGCGATATATTATTGATGAAATGCGAGGAGAAGGTGTAATGATGAGTGTATTTGTATGGCAGAAAGCATGAAAAAACTGGAGCTCAACATACCCCCAAACCCAAGGATTTGCATGTCCTCATGCAAACAAGGTGAAGAACTTATGATATTCTACTTATAGATTTATGTGACATTGTTTCTTTTGTGTAAGTGTTGGTTCTTATGAAATGAAACTTTAGAAACTACCATAGATTGATTTCAAGTAGAGAAACAAAATTATCATAAAAATGGAGGACAAGAAGTGGATGAGGTATCAGAGTGATGTGAATGGTGTGCATATGGATAATGGTTTATAAAATTTTGGTGAAGGTGGTCGTATGAACTTGGACATTAATTTTAAGACCAATATTTACTTTGTGGTTCTTTGCTTGGATAGGCAAGAATGACTTCATCCTCTTTGAGATGGCTTAAGAATGCTTTATGATGTACAAAGAGAAGACACTATAGATGTTGCTTTGTATTTGTATACCACATATTTCCTTTGTATTACTTGATCTTATCACCAGAGTATATTATCCATTATGACAAGTGGAGTGAATATGGAGGGTTTATTGAGTAGTTGTGATAATGCATAGTGGAGTGTGGAGTGGGTAATAGTGGTTATGCATCATGTTTTCCAAGTTTTTAGTAAATTAAAAATATTTGTACCAGTTTTACCTCAAGTTACCCTTGCTTTGAATTCTAATGCATGTTGAAGTAGAAACTATGTAGAACAGGATGAAATGTCTACAAAACCATGATGTAGACTACTGAAATTTGAAGATGAAGTGGAGCAAGGTTGTGAACTGATGGATATCTAGGAGAGAGACTTGATGAATGTTGATCTATTGAGATTCCTTATGTCTCTCTCTCCCCCAAACCCGCTGGTTTGCATGTCCTCATGAAAACTCTCATTAGCACATAAAATTTATACAAGATGAAAGTGGACTATGTGGAACCGGTGCATGTTGAATGAAGGAGAGAAATGAAGTATGCCAGAGATGAGAGCTACTGAAAATATCCTACAAAAATTACCCTAAAAAAAAGATTTAAATTTCTGCATTGTTGGTACAAGAACCTACTGGTTTCTGTACCAACAGTACTGGAATAGAAAAATCTAAGAGAACTAAAAAAATACTATTATTATGAGAGAATAAATATACATTTATGCCATGCTTAAAGAAACAACCAAAAATTAAACTTTGTTCATGCTTGTAAATTCAGAAATGAAATTTATTTTAAAATATTACAAGCATAAAGGGAATTTCTAAATTACTTATTACATATGATTTTATCAATCATTGACAGTTGTATGCTCAAGAAACCATGTAAATTATGACGAGGGATTTTTCCTCTTATCCTTAAATAGGAAAACATGAGGAGATAAGTGGTCTTTGATAAATGAGAAACCGATAGGAAACCAGTCATCCCTGTTTAATATCTCAAAGAATCTTTGTCATTCAAGTGATATTGATAAAGTTTGCATTTGAGTTTATTAGACTCCTACACTTATGGGTCCCACCTCTAGGACAATGAAATCCAAGGTATGACTGACGGGGTCTTAAGACCATCTTACGTACATTCTCAAATGGCAATTAGGTGAGGTTCATTATCTTTTTGTTCAACCATGCATGCTTCTTCTTAATGATTTACACAAGTATATTGTTCATACAGACAAATATAGATTAGGAATAATGAAAGACATCGAAATCAAAACCCATTGCCAACAAACCTGTTCAGTACACCGATGGGGTAATTTTGAAATATAAGAAATATCCTTCCCAGGAAGAATGCCCCATTGCCCATGAGCCTGTTCAGTACCCTGATGGGTTTGCCTAGTTATACCACATGCCGGTACCCACTGCCAGCAGAGTTATTTAGTATCCCGACGGGTTAGCCTCTTACACCCATTTTCCATCAAAGGATCTTGTCCCAATATTTACCCTTAAGATAAAATTTTCATATTGCTTTCACATGGGTGAATGGGGGAGCATCTTTGAAAACCTTTTTATAGGATGGGATGGTATTGAGTTGGAAGATATTTTATTGATTTCCCATAAAAGATTGTTCGTATGAAAAATAGACTTATGTATCGAGATTATTTGAAAGACATGTCATGGTCAAAATTACTTAATGTGTGGTGGATGAGGCCATGAGAGAATGACCTAAAGGTGTCTCTAGTCCCCAAGTTCATCTTCTCCATACAAGATTGTGTTCCCTCACAAGTAGAGGTTTCATTCACTCTCCTGCTACTATTTGATAAGAATGCTTGAATAACAAGTTCTGATATGAAACCAAAATGTGAAAGTTACCTATGGGCATCATTATGCAGACCTTAAAGATTTTGTAAATCCCCATAATATTTTAAAGATTAGGCTTATGAGCAATTGTTATTATTATTAGTCTGAAATCCACATGTAATAATAAGAAGAAATATCTTAAGTTGTTTTGGCTTCTGATATTAGATCACCAATAGTATCTTCATCTCATTTTATTTATTTGAAAAGAAACACGAAAAATGTTGCATTTATTTAGAAATAGGTTAACTAACATGAAACTTTTACTCTATCCTATCTAAGAACAAGAAATTAAATTTCACATGTAAGAATATTTCCAATGTAACCATGTGCGTAACAGGTGTAGAAATACATTCATACTTGGGTTTGAAAGATAATATTTAATGTATACCAGAATACGAGGAACCAAATGCTTTGATGATGGTGTGGAGAGTTATTGAAGAAGAGAGTGGTGCTTCAATCTTGTTGTCGTCGGGAACCAATATTCAATGTAATCTTGATGTTCTTAGTTCACTTCCTCATTTAGACCACTCTACATGTCTCCCTCTACCATGCCACGCAGATCATCTTCTTTTGGATGGTTTGTCTCTTGGATGCATACTGGATCTGGCGATATGCATGTCAAGAACTCCTCGATCTCAGGTTCTAGCAATTTCTCTCCATTGAATGATTCTTCAGTCTCCTCTACGGGTTGGAAAGGGTGATCAAAGGAGGCTTCTAGATCTTCTTGTGGATGTAGCTTATGGAAATCTTGTTTTTCTATCACTTTTGGAGAGGCGGATAGGTTCTTGACTGCTGTCAATATTTGTTATTTTTGTGAGGCAGAGATTGAGATCCCAACTACTACTAGGATGGAGAGAGTTATTCAAAACTCTTGATCATCTTTGAGTCCTTGTTTCTAGTTTATGGGTCCTTTTTCACACAAGGATTAGTGTAGTGGGGGGGTTCTTACAGTGCCCAAATTATTACTTTTAAAATCCTAAGGAAACAAAAAGAAGCAAACTAAAAGAAAATGTAAGCAAACCAATTATATACTTGAAGCACCACCATACTACTAGGATCCTGTTGTCACCAAGTTATCTGTTCACATAAGTTATCTTCTCTTCTCATATATATAAAAAAATCGCTAATGCTAATAAAACACAAATTCTAACTACTAAAAGGAAGAGGACAACCTAATTTTGAAGTAACCCCACTAAAGTGGATGTGTGGGATCTTCCCTCACATATTACCATCTTCTCTCCTCCCTTAAGTCATCCTTAAAATCACACCACACTTGCATGAAAATAAACACGCTTGCATGAAAAGAAACACACTTGCATGAAAGGAACATTCAAGGCTTTGGAGAAATAAAAGAAACCTACCTATGCTCTAATCCCTTTAGCACCTCCCCGGCAATGGTGCCAAAATGTTGGGGCTAAATATATGAACTATTAATTCCCACATTTAATTATCAACTGAGGCTCGTAAGCTTCGAGGTACAGGCGCAGGAAATGCAGGATCAGAGCCTAGTCTAGCGTAATGTAAAGCCGACAAACAATCTTCAAACCCACACTACAACAAATTAACACTAAGGATTCATCACCGGGACATAGGAATACTTAGTGCTATAAAGGATTAGATCACAGTCTTTCATGCACTCATGTTGATGTTCACGTGATTAATCTTGAGTAGCATACTTAGGTTTTATGTCCTTCAGTGATTATTTCCTGTAGCAGATCCACACTTAAATCATTTAAATGCAATAAAAGAAAGAAGAAACGAAGATGAAATTCATGATAGAAACTAACACCTTAGGAAGAATTCCAATGTGGGAAGGCCATATCTCACGAGTTAGACCTCTAATCATTCTGTTGGTGATGGAAGCTATGTGAAATTAAAGTGAAAGGAATCCAAAGGTACGGGAAATAAAAACTAAGTGCGAGAAACTCAAAATCATCAAACTCAATCAACGCCTAAGATTCACTTAGACTCAAAAGAACCCTTTTAAATGTATACACCAATCATAAAGAAATAATGAATGAATCAAATGCACAAGAGTAATGGATATTTAATACAATGGGAATCTAGAAGAAATGAATGAGAATGCAATCTTACTAATTTTCTGCTCAAAAAGACTTGCATACAAATAATAATACCTTTTGAATCTAACTAAGTTTTAGGCAGAAAATAATGAATAAAGAGTCATACTTGTTTATTTTCTACATTCAAAAGATTGTGTATATGATAAGGTCTTAGTGAATTAATCAATCTTTGCAGCAATAAACAAGAGAAAAACAGAAATGAGATGGCATGGAGATATGATTAGGTAATAGAATAGATCTAATGCATGATGGGTATATGCATATGATGGAATGGATTAGTTTTGAAACAAAGGGTGAATGTGTGGACAGAATTCATGGGTGTGGCAGAGTGTTTGTGGGAATAATTGCAAGTGGAATATGAAGAGTTGGAGGGCGAACAATACCTTCTACAATTGATCTTTGTGCATGAATTGAATCTAGATGAGTATAGCAACTGCAAAAGGTATGTGTTTGTTAATGAAAATAGGTGACAATGAATATGAAAGTTGATCATATAAATGTGATCTTGAGGAGTATTATTCCAATCAACTTCTGAAGAAAATACAAGATGTATATATGGGAAGAAAGTTTGGAAATGAATTGGAATGCAATGAGAATGGATTGCAAAAAACAGAGTATTGAGAACAATTAATGAAAGTGGCATATATCTACGGGATTGGTGCAAACAAGTGAAGGGTAAAATGAAATCTGAGTTTTAATTACCAAAACTAATGTAAATGACATAATTGAAATGCATCTAAATTAAATCCAATCAGCAATCAAAACCAAAATTGAATTGCATGTAGACAAACAACACAATACTAATCTACGAAATAAATAAAATATGGCAACACTTACCCTTACCGAGAGGCCCTTCCTAGGAGGTCAGTGGTGCTAAGAAGAACTCAGATCAAGCTAGAGGGATGCTCAATGTGGCATCAACAATCAATTCTTCATTGAGATAAAAAAACTATGTTTTTACATGGCTAGCAACTCAAAACCTTCTCATAAGAATAAATCTCTCATTTACAAAGTCTTCATGAAAACTAATGGCCCTTTCTCATAGCCCTATGAGGCTTATTTATACATGAATAATCATTGAGGAGTGGATGGGACCGAATCCCAATTCTCAGATTCCAAATTTTACATTTTTAGATAAAATCTTCAAAAATCTGGGTTTTATTGCAATTTGGGTAGATTCGAGTTAGTCCCCCACCCATATCTTCCAAACCAATTCTAATTTTGAAAAAATGCAATCATGTTACTCAATTTTCCATATTCTAGACAAAACCCATTTCATAGAATTTCTAGATCTAATGCCATCTGCACAAAAATCGAGGCGCAAGTTGGAAATTTGAGTTTTTCAATAATTTTAGCAGAATCATTCCCCCTGAGCTGGAGTTCCACACATGCGAGATGGGTGAATTCTGTCTCACCTTTTGGCATGAAAACATCATTTTGGACAAAACCCATGTACCCGATTTTCCTCTAGAAGGTTTCCAAAATTTCAAATTATTTCTAGTACCGGATTAGCACAGTTGGTACCGGATTAGAACAATTGGTACCAGATTAGAACAATTAGTACCAGAATCTTGTAGACAGGGGTTTAGTACCATATGAAAACATTCATGACTATGGGTACCAGACCAACACGATGGTAATACTAGATGGAGCTAGTACCGGAATAGGTGCATTCTGGTACCGGATGAAGCTAGTACCGGAAGAGGCAGAGAGTTGGTACTGGATGAATGAAAAGGTAGTACCAAATCACTGCAGAGTATTGGATGACATGGAGTGTGGGTACTAGATGACTGTGCAGGTATCGGTTGACTGTAGAACTTTCTGGTACCAGATGACTTGGAGTATCGAATGACCTACAATGCGAGTATCGAAACAGGAACAATACAGGTACCGGAACATGGACAGTACATATACTGAAACCTGAATAGTACAGAAAATGCTTCTTGGACATAGAAACATAGGATTAAACCATCATCGACAAAACTATTGTATAATCATCCTTTTAATCACTAAAAATATGGAAAATTATGTATTAACCACATAGGATGAATAACAAGAGATAATGGAGGTGTATGGTGTAATTAGCGATATATTATTGATGAAATGAGGGGAGAAGGTGTAATGATGAGTGTATTTTTATGGCAGAAAGTATGAAAAAACTGGATCTCAACAATTACCAAGGAATGGTCAGCGAACCTCCTTGTTCCAGTGAACCCTCGGAGATGTACGATGTTGACAGTCCAGAAACTACGACGGATATACCTGGACCTAGCAAGACAAAGAAGACTGAAGAGGTCCATGATTTAGAGACTGCATCCATGAAGATCGCTTCCATATCAACAGAGCAAGGAGAAGATGGCAGAGAGATAGATGGTGCATAGGTTAAACTGAAGAAAGGCAAAGTTACACTTCCTAGAGACAAGGAGGACTTCTCAAAGAAAAGGAAGGTTTTCCCTTTGAAAGATTCTTCATGGAAGAAATCGAAAGCATCCAAGACCAAATTTGAGACCACCCTCACCTCAAATGACTTTGACTTCATCGTCACATCACTGAACAATGCTTCATTGGAGATAGCAGAGAAGCAGGAAGCTAGTCAAGAGGAGGTGTTTAGTCAGATTAAGAACGAGCTCCAAGGGGTGTAGCAGTCAATACAGTCCAGCTGTGCAGTTTCCACTATGCCTCTATTAGTAGGAACATAAGAAATAGGTGATGAGCCAACACAGCTACACCGCATTGCTAATACAATCGAAGCTTGCCTTCGATGAGCTTAGGAAGAGATGGCACAAGCCACCCAAGATTTAGCATAAGTATAGAAAGACCTAGAGGAGAAACACAGTGCAACAGAATAGGAAAATTTGGCTCTGCAAGTGAAGTGGGATGAAGAAAAAGTACAGTTACAACAAAGCAAGGAACAATTGCTCGCTAAGCAACTCAAAGTTAAGGAAATGGTTCACAAATCACTTCGCTTTGTGATAGTCATCGAAGTAAAGGTCAAAGAGTGAGTCCCATAGCAGTTGGTGCAACTCAAAGAAGTAATCTAGCAGCTCCAATAGTGCATAACATACTTGGAGCTCCGCACTATGCCCATGACTCCTCAAGATGTAAGAGACCTAAGGGAAGCAACTACCCACAGCGTAGTAGACAGATTAAAATCTCTTTCCTTGGAGTGCAATCAGTTGAGTAATTGAAGCACCCAGACATATGAAAACCTCACTGAAAACCTGAAGTTATAGACACTAGAGTCGCAGCTCCAGGAAGCGAAGCAACACGCAAATACACTACAGGTGTAGCTAAAGGCCCTGTCATATGTAGAACGAATGAAGAGGTCTCAAGAACAACGCACAACTCAATAGTAGATCCATATGCTTCAAAGAAAAGTGATGGAAGTCACTCAACGGCTTCAACCTGTGCAATATAAGGCATGCCAATTGTTTACAGAAGTTGAAAGCCGAGGAGCAAAGCTATAACACGTCATCATCACAGCAGAACAACGCCTAGAAAGTCTAGTGAATGACGCAGTAATATAGGAGTTCATTGAACAAGAGGCCACAACAAAGAAGTAAGTCGAAGCAGCTCGGGCCAAGCTCGAGGCATTCAAAGCCAAACTGATCATACCAGAGTGACTTGGGACAAGTCATAGGTGAGTGTTGGGGGCCCGTTGGCCCTTGACCAAGTTTTGGGAGTTTCTTGGTCATGTTGACCTATTTTGGGACTTCGAAAGCCTGTTGAAGGAGGAGCGCAAGATGAAGCGGAGATCATGGGATCTCGACCCCCTTTTGGGCCCCTTTTAGGGTTTTTGGGAATATGTAACGGGAATGGCATGTCGACCCATGGGTTTACCCATGTTTAGGCCTATTTTGTATGTATAAATAGAAGGATAGGCAATGTAAGAAAAGAGAGAATAGTGCATCTATGTGATGTGAATGTATTCTAAGTGAGAGTAGAGTTTGTAAGTGCTTTGTGCATGACTGTGAGATACTTGTAGAGCTAAGTGCAGGTCCCTATAGCAGATTGTGGAGAGCTTAGTGCTGTAGCGCAAGGAAGAAGGATCTAGAGAGCTGTGCAGATCTTCTGTCATGTGTGGAGCAAGGGTTTTGATGGATTTGTGCTTGTAACCGACTGACCAAAGACAATAAAGAAGAAGAGTTGGTGGACGTAGCCCCAGGGTGGGGGTGAACCATGTAAACATTATGTTATGTTCTTTGTGATTTGTCTTGATGTGTTCATATGTTATATGCTAAGTGATCTTATATGTTTAGATAGATCTATTTATTCTTTGTGCTTACTATATATGAGAATGTTATATTTGATCTAGATATTCATGATTTGTGCTTGATATGCTCATTCTGATCCATTTGTATATGCTAAGTGCTTGAATACTGTAGATTAGTGTGAATACTATGAAGCTCTGTTGTATCAGCGAAGTGAATAGTGACTACATATTAGGGAACTGCCAAAGGTTGCAGACACTTGAGTCTTGCAACCACCTCTGCCTCTACCTTGGGTGAGACTTCATCTGCTTCGCAGGTGTTTATGAAAGGGTTGGTAGTTAGGGCTTTGCTGGTGCATTGTTGTAGCGTTGAACCCTAGGTCTACCCCTGTGCAAATAATGATAAACCAACAAAATATGAAACAACTTTTATATCATATAAATCAAAGAAGAAACAAGAACATATGTCTCATGAATATCAGTCAGACATATCCGATGTAGAAGAGGCCAACTTTATAAAGAAACTCTAGAAATGATTTGGAAAATACAAAGGAAAGTTACCCTTAATATGTTTCAACTGTGGAAAAATTGGACACTTTTCCAATAAATGTCCCCATCCTAAGAGGAAGGAAAGTGATGACGAAAGAACCTTAAAAAATCAGAAGAAAAACAACACTAATATTAAAAAGAATTTCTATAAGAAAAATAAAACATTCTTTACCCAAGAAGATAGTAGTTCATTAGAAGAAAATGAAGAAGACAAACCAAAGCTTCTATTTATGGGAATAAAAAATCAAGATGATAAACATTCAGAAGATGAAGAAGAAGTGAACTTCAAAGAAGAATCCTTAGTTTAATTGAAGAACTAGTAAAAACTAAAAAACAAAACATGGTACTAAGAGGAGAGCTTCTAGAGATCAAAGAAGCTACTAAATCAAAAGAGAGGGAATTTTCCAAAACCATCAAAGAGTCAGAACAAACCATCAGTGATTTGAAGTCCCAACTCCTAGAAGCTAATAAAATTGAAGAAGTCATTTTACAACAAATTAACGACAAAAAACAAGTATGTGAGAAACTAGAAGCTGAGATTAAGCTGCTAAAAAGTGAAATTGAGAATGAAAAGAAAGGATCAAAATATGGAAATAGTTCAAAGACCTTGGATGAAATTCTCAGTAGTCATAGGTCACCAAACAACAAGACTGGTTTGGGATACACCCAAGACTCAACTTATACATCACAAGGATCTGTTAAAAGGCCAGTCAATTATGCAGATGATCTAAAGGGATCCTCAAGAAAAGATGATACCATTGAAAATTGTTCCACATAAACAGAAATCAACATTCCCTACTAAAGTAAAAAATGACAGGATGAATACAATCACCAGAAGGAATCCCCCTAATAAATATATATTTATTGGATATTTTTACTCTTGCAATAATTTTGGTCATAAGGCAGTACACTACAAAGCTTATGGACAATACAATAACATAAATTTCCAAAGATATAAGAAAAATAGGTACAATACAGAGAAGAGAAACTACAATTCATTTGCTCCTTTGAAAAACTTCAATATTGAATGTAAAAAATGCAACAACTATGGTCATAAAACCATAGAATGTATATTACCAGTGCAATCCTTAAAGATATGAAACCCTAACAAACAGAATAAGAAGATATGGAAAAGAAAATCTGAAGTACCAAGCAATAAATATGATGAATATATTGCTCTTGAAATTGATGAAGTTAATAATAGGAGATTGGTGGGTAAAACTTCTAATAAGGGATATAATAATTGAATTTATGCATATAAAGTAGATCAAGCTCAAGAAAATAAAACTCCTAAAGAAAAATCTAACACAATTCCAGAACTTGATAATGTCATACAAGAATATTATCCATTACCCAACAAATGGAAATTAAAAAAAGAATATTCTCAAAACAAAGATGAAGAAGTTTTTTCTACACAAAATAGTAATGATGATGATGAATATTCAATAGTAGACCAACCAGAATATTTGACTGATGATGATCTCAATAGTTTTCCAATGTTATTTTAATGATCCATTGACACTCCTTCTCAAAAATTAGAAAAAAAGAAGGGAAGGAGAAATTAGGGAAGACTTAAAATTGTCCTTGTTGATACTCCTATGAGTATTGGAGCATGAGAAAATGAATAGATAATTAGGATCATCGAAAGAATCATGGTTTGATGGTATAAATCTATCCAAGTTATCATAGGTTTGTTGCAGGTCTTCATCTTCCTAGGAACAATGTAGGTTATGCATTCTCAGTAAATTTATGTGATATGGTCATGCATTGTTCCCAAATTGGTTATAGGTGGAAAAAACCCTAAATGGAAGTTAGTATGTGGAAAAGAAATGGAGTGAGTAGAAAATTATAAATACAACTTTGCTTGATTCATTTGTGAAAGAATGGTTAAGGAGGATATTGAATTGTAAGAAAACTCTATGGTCTAGTTTTTGTTATGGTAGTTCTACAACAATGAGGTGATCATGAAGACAGGTCGATTACAAATCTGAAAATGAAGGGAAAAGATTGGAAGTTGAAATTTCAGGAACACTGATTGTGAAAAAGGTTGTAGAAGGTACTGAGACAGTGACTGGGACAATGACGAAGAAAATCTGAATATGTATTGGTTGGTTGATGTGTGTTTGAGTCGGATGGACGACTAAATCAATTCTAGTTGTATAGATTGCATTCTATCAGCAAGATGAATCATGTGACAAGCAGAGTATAAAAGTTTCTCAAATGAATTTAGAGAATTGTATAGTAGAGGAGTATCATAGATAGATATGGGTACATTTGGTTAGAGATCGATGAATAAGTATGAGCTACACCTGCATAGTGTTCCATTACAATAGCAGTATCCGTAATGGAAGCAATATGTTGTATATAGTGGTATACATGGAATATTGTAGAGATGATAGGGGGAGAGACCTTGTCAGGAAGAGCTTCCATTTTAGAAACAAAGGGGGAGAGCAGTCAGAGGAAGAGAGAGCATATTGAAAGGGGGAGTCATTCAGTTGAGGAAGGAAGAGCATGATTGCAAGGGGAGTTACCCGAGTTCAGATTTTGGTCAGCAGCATAGACAAAAACATAGATTAATCATAGGTGGAGAAACCCTTTTCCATTGATTTCAAAGGGGGCGAGAAACTTCAGAGGAGAGAAGCATCATCACAGAGGGAGTTTGTGTATGAATTTAGTGTGTTTCCCTCAATGAAAAACAGGGAGATTGTTGGACATATTTCCATTGATGTGTTATCACTGATATCAACAGTTGATGTCATTATGATGTGATGATAAGTTGTTATGATGAATTTTCATTGATGTCAACAATATGACAGTATGTAGAGTTAGGGTCAAATAAGTATATGCAAAAATTATGGCAAACAGTTAGCAGAGAATGAAAATGTCAAACAGTATGCAGATATCCTTAGAGTTCTAGTAACATGGATTCTTGGAGTAATGAAGTTCTGAAATAACATCTGGACCATTGAAATATATGGACACACGTCAACTCAATATTAACACTTCGATGAAATTTTAGTCCGAGAGAATTGGAAGTTTAAACCCCCGAAGCCACAAAGTACTGAAGAAAACAACAAGCGTCCATCTCATCAGGAGATTAACATGTGACTGTTGGTCTTGATAAGTGATCAAGATCTCTCTTGGCCTAATGCCTAGTCACCACCTGTGGTCATATGGAACAGAGAAATAAGGGTGAAAGAAGAGGCAACCCTTAAATTAATAAGCGTGTGGTTCTGTTCATATGGTTATATGAAAAACTTAGTTTGAAGGAAGTGCCTCTATAGAATTCAATTTATAAAATATTTGTAGAGACATGAAATCGAGTTAAAATAAATCAATCCATAACCTGTGATCTATTTATGAAAAAGCACACTCAGTAAATTAAAATCCTTCACAATAATGTTTGAATAATAACAGAGATTATTGTTAATTTAATGAAGAGGTGGGATGGTCCAAACAAAAGGACACAAAACTTCATAGCTCACACCAGTTGGAAAGATATATAAACGAGAAAGAATGGTGAGAAGAAAGTGTCTCTGTAGTCCAAATCAGAAGATCAAAATAGAAGAAGAGTCCAAGAAGAAGAACCGATGATTCTTATGAAGTGAGGGTGGAAATTAGGAGCACAAAAGGATTAATATCCTTTACTAAAGTGTAAAATCAAGGATTTGGTGCTTACCAGGGTTTGTGCCCTAAAGTTAAGGGATTTGGTGCTTCCTAGGGTTGGTGCCCTAAAGTTAAGGGAGTTGGTGCTTCCTAGGGTTGGTGCCTTAAAGTTAAAGGAGTTGGTTCTTCATAGGTTTGGTGCCCTAAAAGATAAGAGAGTTGGTGCTTCCTAGGGTTGGTGCCCTAAAGACAAGGGATTTGGTGCTTTCTAGGGTTGGTTCTCTAAAAAAAAGGGAGTTGGTTCTTCCTAGGGTTGGTGCCCTAAAGAAGGGGATTGGTGTCTCCTAGAGTTGGTGCTCTAAAAAGGATTGGTGTCCTTCACTATTTCTTTATAAAACCTTGTAATTTATGTTAATTATATATTTTTAATTGATTTTAAATACAATTCCATTATTGATTTGTTGTGGTAATAATAAAATATCAAAATTAAATGCTAATTGTTGAAAAAGGGAAATATTGATTCAACCCCCCCCTCTCAGTATATCCAAAAAACACCTAGGGCAAATAAAGAGGGGATAAAAAAGAGATAGAAAGCCACTAAGTTAATTAGGATTTATGGTCATGATTATGTTAACCTATGGTTGTATATTATTAGGGTACTTCACATAGGTTCCAACTTAGTTTTTATAATAAATTAGAAAAGGAGAGCAATTTACTAAGAATCTAGGGTTAATTTACCAAAAATCCTTTCTGTGATATACAAATCCTAATGTTGGAATAGAAAAATAGAGGTATGGAAGGATCTCATGTCGAATTTATTGTTGTAGGTGATAAAACTAGTTGGGTCGAAGAAGAGAGTTGTGACATTTCTTCAAGTATATCCATCTCTTGAATGATCTTACACACATAACTCAACTTTTTTTGCAAGACAAGGCTTGAACCTAACCTTCTATATATATGTGTGTGTGTGTGTGTGTACACACACACATGCACACACACACACACACACACACACACACACACACACACACACACACACACATATATATGAGATCTACTACCATAAAATATGTGTCAATGAAAAATATGAGTAGAAAGATCCAAGTGCCTTTGGAGGGAATGATATCTCCCTTACCCTAGTTATGATGGAAGGTTAAATTTTCTAAGGTATGAATGGAACTATGACAATGAAGATTCCCTAGGATTAATCAACAAGCCTTGAAGGTTGGAGCCAAGCTGATCATAAGAGGTCCATATCGAGGTGCTTAAAATGATAGAGGAAAACCACCATGAGAAAATGGAGAAGGTGGAAGGAATATTAGATGAATATGTGTCACTAATATGAGTGTGTAGCTACAATATAATCCAAGAGACTTTACAAACGATAATTGAAGGGTATAAATAGGCAAGGGAATTACCTCAAGGCATAGGTGTACATAAGGTTATCCATTGAAGTGTTTGAACCATATAAAGAATTTGTACCACATGATTTGAATCCACATCATGTGTTTTTTAAGACTATGCCATGGATGTTTAAGCCCAAAACACCTCTTTTTTACATGTTATGTGGAACATAAATGACGTACCCTCTTTAGGAACCCATGATACACTCTCCACCAAGAGACTAGGAAAGGTTAGGGTAGTTTGAATAATTTTGACTCCATTATAGAAAGTCCAAATGGATTCAGATTATCATGGACCTATGGTGTAGCATCCCAAGTGATTATCATGGACATTGTAGACCTAATCCACATTACATTGAATGGCCACCATAATTATCCTAATCTTCTCCATAATTATTCTTTATGTAACCACTCATTGAGGTAGCCATACTATAGTCATCCATGTTGAAGTGTATATGATGAACTAATTTGTTTGTGCATGCAACCAAAGGCATGTTCCAATGTGATTGACAATTACAATAATGCAATATAGAATTATGCAAATAAGATCTTAATGTGTCTCCATCACAATGATAAATTTTGTTATGATCATACTAGGGGTATATATATATATATATATATATATATATATATATATATA